>JAABKJ010075445.1:163158701-163409856 GCA_011634705.1 Andricus grossulariae | reverse complement strand
AACTAAAAAAGATTTATTTTTAACGAAATAGTTGCATTTTCAACAGGAAGAAAAGATAGATTTCAACCAGAAATGGAATAGTAAAATTTTCGGTAAAAAAGAATAATTTTCAATCAAAAGAAACGAGTTTTCAAGAAAATAGTTACGTTTAAACCGAAGATATTAATTTTTAACTAAAATTATGGAATATTCAACTGGATTACTTACATTTTTAACTTGAAAAATTAATTTTTAATAAAAAAAATATGATTTTTCAACAAAATAGTTACATTTTCAATTAAAACATCAATTTTCAACGAAAAAAAAACGAATTTTTAAGAAAGAAGTAAAATTCTCAACCAAAGAATTTTGGTTAAAAGTTAATTGTTTTACCTGAAAATTTAACTTTTCCACTTTTGGTTGAAAACTGATATTTTTTAGTTGCAAATTCAATTATTTGGTTGCAAATGGATCTTTTTTTGGTTGAAAATTCAACTATTTGGTTGAGAATTCATGTACTTTGTTGAAAATTCGCTTTTTTTTTGGTTTAGCATTAATTTTTTTATTGCAAATTTAAGTAATCCCGTTGAATATTCCACCATTTTAATTCAAAATTAATCCGCACTGTAGGAATTCCAACAGGTTATCCCTGGGGTATCCCAGGGATACCCATTGGAAATCCTACATTAAAACTTTCAGAAGATTTCAAGGATTTTAAAGATTTTAAAAAGTTTTCTAAGATTTCAGAACATTTCGAAGATTTGAAACGATTTCAAATTTTTTTAGAAGATATCAAAGATTTGGAATATTTCACAAAGATTTAAAAACTTTCCAAATATTTCAAGAATTTTAAATATTTTAAACAGGATACGGTACACCAGATGTCAAAGATTTCGAAATATTTCAAAGATTTTAAACGATTTCAAATTTTTTTAGAAGAATTCGAAATATTTCGCGAAGATTTCAAATATTTTAATGATTTTAAATTAATACAAAAGATTTCGGAAAGATTTCACAAATATTTCAGAGAATTCGTAAGGTGTTCGAAAGATTTCAAGAATTTAAAAAAGGGTACATTACACCATATTCCAAAGATTTTAAACAATTTCAAAAGTTTTCAATAAAGAGAAGATTTCAAAAGATTTCAATGATTGACCATGAACACAAAATATTTCACAAAAAAGATTAAAGAAAGATTTCATAAAGATTTTAAACTATCTCAAAAAGATTTCAAGTATTTCCAAGATTTTACCAACATTTTAATGATTTCAAAAGATTTCAAACATTTTAATGATTTCAAATGAATACAAAAGATTTCATAAAAATTTCTTAAGGATTTTAAAAGAATACAAGAATTTCAAAGATTCCAAAAAGGCTACAGTACACCAGATTTCAAAGATTTCAAAACATTTCAAAGATTTGAAACGATTTCGAATTTGTTTCGAAGATTTAAAACGGTTTCAAATTTGTTTAGAAGATTCGAAACGATTTCAAATTTGTTTAGAAGGTTTAAAAAGTTATCGAACATTTCACAAAGATTTTAAAACTTTCGAAATATTTCAAGGATTTTAAATATTTTAAAAAGGATACAGTACACCAGATGTCAAAGATTTCAAAACATTTCATAGATTTTAAACGATTCCAAATTTTTTTAGAAGAATTCAAAATATTTCACAAAGATTTCAAATATTTTAATGATTTTAAATGAATACAAAATATTTCAGAAAGATTTCAGAAATATTTCAGAAATATTTCAAAGAATTTATTAGGATTTCAAAAGATTTCAAGAATTTCAAAGATTTCAAAAAGGGCACATTACACCAAATTTCAAAGATATTAATCAATTTCAAAAGTTTTCAATAAAATTGAGAAGATTAACAAAATTTTCAATGATTTACAACGAACACAAAAAATTTCACAAAAAAGATTGAAGAAAGATTTCACAAAGATTGAAAAGGTTTCATATAGATTTAAAAATATTTCACAAAGATTTCAAGTATTTCCAAGATTTTACCAACATTTTAATGATTTCAAAAGATTTCACAAAGATTTCAAATATTTTAATGATTTCAAATGAATACAAAAGATTTCATAAAAATTTCTTAAGAATTTTAAAAGACGATTTCAAAAAGGGTACAGTACACCAGATTTAAAAGATTTCAAAAGATGTGAAACGATTTCAAATTTGTTTAGAAGATTTCACAAAAATTTCAAAGATTTCGAACACTTCACAAAGATTTTAAAACTTTCAGAAGATTTCAAGGATTTTAAAGATTTTAAAAAGTTTTCTAAGATTTCAGAACAAGTAGAATTGGGAATGGTGTAACGTAGAATATGGTAGGATGCAAAGTAGAATAGGGTACAGGGTGAAGTAGAATAGGGTATGGGGTAAAGTAGAATGTGGTACGGGGTAAAATAGAATATGGTAGGAGGTAAAGTAGAATAGGGTAAGAGTTGAGTAGAATTGGGAACGGGGTAAAGTATAATATAGTAGGATGCAAAGTAGAATAGGGTACGGGGTAAAGTAGAATTAGGTACTGGGTAAAGTAAAATAGAGCATGGGATAATGTCGGACAGATTACGGGGTAAAGAAGAATAGGGTAGGGGGTAAAGTAGAATTGGTAACGGGGTAAAGCAGAATAGGGTACTGGGTAAAGAAAAATAGGGTAGGGGCTGTAGTAGAATTGGGAACGAGGTAAAGTGGAATATGGCAGAGGGTAAAGTAGAATCGGAGATGGGGTAAAATAGAATTGGGTACAGGTTAAAGTAGAATGGGGTAAGGGTAAAGTAGAATGGGGAACTGGGTAAAGTAGAATATAGTTGGAGGTAAAGTAGAATAGGCTACTGGGTAAAGAAGAATAGGGAAGGAAGTAAAGTAGAACTGGCAACAAGGTAAAGTAGAATCGGGGACGGGGTAAAATAGAATAGAGTACGGGGTAAAGTAGAATAGATTACGGGAGAAAGTCGGACAGGTTACGGGGTATAGTAGAATGGGGTACGGGGTAAAGTAGAATATCGTAGGAGGTGAAGTAGAATATCGTAGGAGATCAAGTAGAATAAGGTACGGGGTGAAGTTAAATAGAGTAAGGGGTAAAGTAGAATAGAGTACGGGGTAAAGTCGGACAGGTTACGGGTTGAAGTAGAATAGAGTATGATATAAAGCCGGATAGGTTACAGGGTAATGTAGAATAGGGTACTGGGTAAAGAAGAATAGGATACTGGGTAAAGAAGAATAGGGTAGGGGGTAAAGTAGAATTGGTAACGGGGTCAAGCAGAATAGGGTACTGGGTAAATAAGAATAGGGAAGGGGGTACAGTAGAATTGGGAATGGCGTAAAGTAGAATATGGTAGGGGATAAAGTAGAATAGAGTACTGGGTGAAGAAGAATAGGGTACGGGGTAAAGTGGAATAGGGTACGGGGTAAAATAGAATAGGGTACGGCGTAATGAATAACAGGGTAGGGCTAAAGTCGGCCAGGTTACGGGATAAAGTAGAATAGGGTATGGAGTAAAGTATAATAGAGTACGGGGTATAGTAGAATAGAGTACGGGGTAAAGTCGGCCAGCTTACGGGGTAAAGTAGAATAGGGTACGGGGTAAGGCCGTCTAGGGTACAAGGTAAAGTCGGCAGAGAATGAGGGTAAAGTCGGCAAGAGTACAGGGTTAATTTGGCTACGGTACAAGTAAAGTCGAGTAGGGTACGAGGTAAAATCAGCTAGGGTACGGGGTGAATTCGGCTGGGTTACCGTGTAAAGTCGGCTGGAATACGGGGTAAATTCGACTAGCGTACGGGGTAAAGTCGGCAAGGGTATAGAGTAAATTTATTTAGGGTACGGAGTACATTTTTTTGGGATACGGAGTGAATTTGGCTAGAATACGGGTAAGTTCGACTAGGGTACGGAGTAAAGTCGGTTAAAGTACAGTAAGAGAGTTAAGTCGACCAGGTGAATTTTCAACTAAAATGATGAATTTACACCTGCAATAGTTGAATTTTCAGTAGGAAGATTAATGTTCAACCAACAAAGCAACAGCAAAAAAAATAGAAATACAAGGCAAATAATTTATTAACGAGAATATTTATATAAGAGTGGCTTAGAAAAAATTTATTCTGACTAATTATACTTTGTGCTAATTTAATCATTTTTTTCTGTTCGCAAATAAAAATAGGCCAGATTTTCTAAATTTTCCTTTTCAAAAATTTCAGAAGAAGTGAGTTAGTATATTACTAATTATAATAGGAAAGGTTCTGAATATATATATATATATATATATACACATATATATATGACTTCAAACAAGGAATTTTCGATATAAAGCTGAAATTTTGTCAAATAATTTCAATTTTGATTTACAAGCAGGAAATAAAGAAAATCAAATGCAGAAATAATTTAGCAAAACAGTTGGAAGTGATATAAAGCATATTGAGGTACCATAATCAATTGAGTTGTATTTTTATATCAAGGACTTTTATTTTTCTTTGTTTGCCGGAAGTAAACATATAATGTCCAAAAAACGTGTGAGCTCGTATTTGAGAAGAATTATAAAAGTCGAAAAATAATATTCATTAATATACGAAAACATTACACAATATTACATGGAATTACACCAGACTACATGGGATTATATAAGAATTAATTTGATTACGGCAGATTATAGGGATTACATAGATTACATGGGAGGACATGGCAGATTGTACACTAGATAACAACCGTGGCCAACCCCAAGAAGTACCAAATTTCTAAAATACTTGACTAAAAATATCAAAGGATGAAATCCATCTTTCGAATCTTTAGCATATTTTCAGAGTCTCTACCTAACCGGGAAATTGGAAAATGAGCAGGCAAAGCTGGGAATTTGATTCAGTGACAGGGATTTTTCTCTTGAATATACATAGAGTTTGTGCGGAAATCGCGAAATCCATACCCACTCCGATTTTCATGTAATTTTGTGTATATATTCAGACACTTAGGAGTAGTGGATATGTGAAGTATTGATTGCGACCGACTTCCAGTTTGACGGAAAATATGGTCAAATCGTACCAAATTCAGGGTAATATCTACTGAAGTAGAAATTTAACGTAAGATCTGTTATAGTGGAAAGAAGTTCAAAAAATATTGTCGGCGTCGATTTTTATCATCCGACAGTTTTTGATGAACCATGAACATTCTCTCAGTCACGTGAGAGCTGGCAGCTGAGTATAGCAATAGCCATTTAAACGACGAATTGCGCTTCAATGTCAAAGATTACATGAATTATATCAGTTTCAACAAATTTAGTAATACACATATTTTTCCTCGAAACTCACTCTAATGAAATGTCAATATCTTAGCCAAACAAATTTAACGCCTATAATGTCTGAGATAACGTCTATGAAATATACTATATAGGATGATGATGAACTAGAATATTCCCTGGTTACAGTGTTCAGAAATATATCCATTGATACATTAATCAGCTTTTTCTCTAAGAAGAAAAGATGAGGATTGTTTTCACTCTCATCTTGTCTTTGGCAGTTATCTTAAATTCTATTGGTGAATATAAGTTGAATGCAACTGTGATTGATATCAAATTAAAGTCTTTTTTCGTTGAAATAAAAACTTTATTTATTTATCATTTATAGTAATAAATATAAAAATATTTACTTCTAATGAAACAAATTAGTTAATTTTATAACTTTAATATGTCATATCAAAATTATTAAATATTTTAATATTATATTTTTTGTTATCTATTTTGATTGAAAGTCATACTTCTTGGCTAAAAATATAACTATTTTGTTCAAAATTCTTCTTTTTGGCTTGAAATACAATAATTTGATTGGATTTTTTTTTACTTAACTAACAAATTTTTTTATTGAAAATTATCTATTCTGTTAAGCATTGAACTTTTTTGTTCAAAAATTCTTCTGTTGCTGTAGAAATTCCATCTGCGTATTTTTTGTTTGTTCAAAATGCAATTGTCTGGATAAAAATGAACTTTTTTGTTGAAAATTCACATTTTCAGGTAGAAAATTCCACTTTTTAAAGTAAAATTCAATAACTTGGTAGCAAATTTAACTATTTGGTTGAAAATTTATGTATTTTATGTAAAATTCTACAATTTTGTTAAAAAGTCATACTTCTGACTTAAAAATTGAACTATTTTGTTAAAAATTCGTCTTTTTGGTTTGAAAATTCAACAATTTGATGGAAATTTTTGTAACTTGACTAAAAAATTTTCTTTATTGAAAATTCATCCTTCTAGTTTAAAAATGCTTGTATTTCTGTCGAAGAACATTTCTTGTTGTTGTTAAAAATGTAATTGTCTGGTTAAAAATTAACTTTTTTGTTGAAAATTCACATTTTCAGGTAGCGAATTCAACTTTTTTTTATAAAACTCAACAATTTGGTAAATAATTAAACTATTTAGTTGAAAATTGATATATTTTATTGAAAATTCTACAATTTTCTTAAAAAGTCATACTTCTGATTTAAAAATTCAACTATTTTGTCGAAAATTCGTCTTTTTGGTTTGAAAATTCAACAATTTGATGGAAATGTTGAGAATTTAACTCTTAGTGGAAAATTAGTCTTTTTGGTTTGAAAATATTAAAAAATTCAACTATTTTGTCAAAAATTAACTTTTTTGTTGAAAATTAATATTTTCGGTATGAAAATTCAAACATTTGGTTGAAAATTCATGTATTTTGTTAAAAAATCAACTATTTTGGTAGGAAATCCAGATTTGATGAAAATTAACTTTTCTGTTGAAAATTTAACTCTTTGTGGAAAATTCGCCTTTTTGGTTTGAAAATGGTGAAAAATTCAACTATCTTGTCGAAAATTAACTTTTTTGTTTGAAATTTAACCTTTTTTTTGAAATTCGTGTTTTTTATTTGAAAAGGATAGAAAATTCAACTATTTGGTTGAAAAATAACTCTTTTGTTAAAAATTAATATTTTTGGTATGAAAATTCAACCATTTGGTTTAAAATTAACTTTTTTGTTGAAAATTAATATTTTCGGTATGAAAGTTCAAACATTTGGTTGAAAATTCATGTATTTTGTTAAAAATTCAACTATTTTGGTAGAAAATTCATATTTGGTTGAAAATGAACTTTTTTGTTGTAAATTTAACTATTTGGTCGAAAATTAACTTTTTTCTTTGAAATTTAACCTTTTGAGAAGGAGAAGGAGAAGGAGAAGGAGAAGGAGAAGGAGAAGGAGAAGGAGAAGGAGAAGGAGAAGGAGAAAGAGAAGGAGAAGGAGAAGGAGAAGGGGAAGGAAAAAGAGCAGAAGTGACGGTAAACAGGTCAAATTATTGGAAGTTCGAGAGGGTACTGAGGAGAAGGCTAGTATGGTAGTTCGGGTGAGTAGAGGAGGGAAAGTGATGGCTGAATAAGGAACGTAGGGGAAGAAAAGTGCCAGCTGGGAAAGTTTGACGAAGTTGAGGTAGTGAAGGAAGAAGTTAGGGAAAAGTTGGGAAGTTTGAACGACTTAATTAACATCTTAATAGGCTACGAAACCCTTTCTTGTAAGCGCGGTGTGCCTACCTTAAATAATTTTTTAATAGGACATACTCAGAAATAATTTGTATTTCACAAGCAAGAGATAAGATAGAAACAAATATTTGGATATTGCGCGCTTCTGTGGAGCTACGCATCATACATTTTGAAGTTTGTGCAAGTATAACTTTTGAATGTATGCATAGAAAAAAATTTCCCACACCTCAGAGTGACGTGAGGTGTCAAACTCAGAGCTTCGAAAAGACTTTGCCTAGCTCTACTACCATAAATTATGCTCCCGTCAGAAAGATCGCACAGCAGCTGAATTTATTCGTGGATTATCGCAAGGTTCCACGCTGCCTCCAGCTAACACCCCTCGCCCACCCCCACCTCTCCATCCCTCCTGCTACAACATACCACCCTTACAAGCTACGTATATTAAAATCCTCTAGGTTGCAATAAAAAGAAATTCGAGTTACAAGGGGTTAGCATAGTTTCAAAAGAATTCAATTTAACGGAGATTACAGGAAACTAATCCTACACGTATCGTCTGACACTTGATAACAAACGCTGGATTACAAAAAAAAGTTTTTGTATTCTTTAGAAAGGTTCCAGACTGCATAGCCCAAAATTCTCTCAAAACAGGGTGGTCGTTTTAATCGAAGAGAAAAGTTCCCGGGCATCGAAATTAAAAAATTCTAACTCTTTAAACTAAAAAAGATTAATTTAAGGTAATCAAAACTGAACTGCTGATTAAAACACTTCAAGTGGACTTCTTTTAAATTTTAAGCTCTCAAGATTAGAGCTTGAACATTCTTTAATGCAAAAGCTCAATAATTTACACGTATCAAGTGGAAGCTTTCAACACTTTCCAAATAAAAAATTTTTAATTTTATGCCGTGAAACTGCAAAATTTTAAATTTTTATGAATTGAACAGTAGATTAATGTTCAACTAAAAGTTTACATTTTTTAATTAAATTTAATTCAGGAAAAAGATCTTCTCCTTTCACTCCGCTGGGATTTGAACACCAGGTCTACTGATTTCCGGTCAGGTGCTCTGACCACTAAGCTACTGGAGAGATCAGAGGAAGAATTCTTTTTTCTGAATGACGCTTTATTTAGCAAGATGTTATATATCAATTTGATTAGAATCTGTATTATCATCGAAGAAGGTAACGGATCGAGAAGAGAAATCCACACATAAAATTGAAAACTAAAATATCGACCAAAGTTATATTCTCCTATACAGAAAATATTTCAACGTCATTTCAGACAAGATGGAAAATAAACATTTACATCGGTACCATGCAAGTTGGTGAAATAGTGTCTATATAGTGAAGGTGCGTGCATATTTAGCGGTATGTGTTTGTGTTTCTACATATGCATGCACGCACATTCACTATATAGGGTTATATAACCCATATTCTAATAACTCATTGTAAGGGTAGTTTTTCGATTTTCAAGAGGTGAAGCTATCATACATTGGCACTAGTGTGACCACATCTATGAAAAAAATGATTGAAAAATATTTTATCTTAGTTCTTGGTCATGAAGCACTTTTAACCCCCTAATAGGGGTAGTTTTTCAAGTTTTATAGGGTGAAATAGTGCTAAGTACGTAGAATAACGTAGTTATTATACATTGACATAAATTGATTCTATCTGTGGTGGGCAAAATAACTCAAGCATATTTTATACACATTCTTGTTTATGACATATTTTCCACCCTATCATAGTGGTATTTTTTCGATTTTCAAGAGTCAAAGCGTCACTTTTTGATGACAAACTATTGAAAACTATTCTACCTACTTTTATAGTACCGGTGTAGTTTCCACCCCTGATAGGGGTAGTTTTCGGGATTCTGGGGATAAAAATGGTGCTAAGTAAGAATAATTAACGAATTTATTATAAATTGACACTAGCGTGACCATTTATGTGCAAAAAATAATTAAAAAATATTTCATCCTTGTTCTTGGTCATTGAGTACTTTCCACCCCCTGATAGGGTTAGTTTTGGGTTTTTTAGAGGTTGAAATGGTGCTACACGTAAGAAGAATGGACGTAGAGCCTATACGTTAATATACCAACGTAATCGTACCTACATAAAAAACATAGTTAAAAGCTATTTCAATAACGTTCTTATGCATGAAGTACTTTTCACTCCCAATTAAGGGTAGTTTCTTAATTTTCCAGCGTTAAAAGGGGTTAAAAGGGTGAACTAATGACAAAGCCGGTGACAGCATGCATTGACGATTATTTTGAGCTACGTTGCGTCAATTCATGTTGTTTCTTTCAAAAACTGCATTGGGCGCAAAAAAAGGGGCTGATTTTTGGGTCCCGCTCAATAAATTTTTAACCAAATACCTGAAAATTTTAGTGAAGAAGATAAATGTTAAACCAAAGATGGCACAGTTAAATATTCAGCTAAAAAAATTAATTTTCTCTAAAAAAAATTAAGGTAAAGGCACAACAAATAATGAAAAATAACAAATTTCATTTTTCGGTCAAACTATGCAAGATGCGAAAAAAGAGGAGAATACAAAAATTGTGGACCAAAAAAAGGTCTATAAATTTGTTGTGAGTTACTTTTTGATAGGTCGCGTAGTTTGTTTTTGTTTTTTTCATAAAAAACAACATTGAAAATAAAAAATAAAATGTTTTGGACAAACGACATAAGCTACGAAAAAAATAAATACACAAAAGTTGTAGACCCGAAAAAGAGATAAGAATTTGTTATCGATTACTTTGTGATAGGGCGCGTAGTTATTGTTTTATTCATAAAAACAACATTAGGAATAAAAAATAAAATGTTTCGGACAAACGACACATGCTACGAGAAAGATGAATGGACAAAAAATGTGCGCGTAAAAAAGATCTACAAATTTCTTATCAATCATTTTTTGATAGGACGCGTCCGAAAATAGCCCGAAATTCTGGTATGATTAGATTTAAAAATGTTAAGGTTTTTATCTACTGGAGGTGCTAGCTGCTGGGCAGTCAGCACCTCCACCCAAAATTTTGTTTTTTGAGAAAAATACAAGAGCCCAAAAATCGGAATTACCGCCCAAAATTACCCCGAAATTCTGGCATTTAAGAAATATTGATATTCCGTTGTGGAGGTGCTAGCTGATCGCACCTCGATCCGAGCCCTGTTTATTGAATCAAAAAAGGAAATAAAAGAAACGATTCAAACTCACGATTTTCGTAGAAAGCAGCGATCGTTCGAATTCCATAGTTGCTGAGGGTGCAGAGAATTTCGATGATCGCTTCTTCGTCGGTTCCAAGTCCAGCAACGGCATCGTGCAATTCTTTGGCGTAAAAGTGAGGCAGTGGAGTCATTAAGGCGACAATAACATCCTCTAGTTTACCAGTTAACTCGCTTTTCAAATCGCTCACGAGGTCTTTTCCATAGAGAGTTTTGTAGGCTTCGGCGATTTCAAGTCGTTGAACGATTCCTCGTTTGGTCAAGACGTCGATTATGGCTTTTTCGTCGGTGCCAAAACCCTTCATAGCCTTTCTCAAAACACCAGCATCCGCATTTGCATCGAAAGGCTCGGCTGGGTAAACGGTTGGAGTGCACTGAAATTTAATTTCAAGAATTCCATGATTTATCTTTGAATTTCTTCGCTAATTGGCTAAACTAACATACATTTTCAACACAAAAGATTAATTTCCTACCGGAAAAGGCGAAATTTCAACAAAATATGTACATTTTGTACCAAATAGTTGTATTTTCAATCAAGAAGATTAATTTTTTAGCAAAAAGATGATTTTTTAACAAATTACATAAATATTCGAGTAAATAGTTTAAAGAATGGATGTGATGTTAGTCCACATTTTATTTGAGGAGCAATTTAATTAAGGATAAATAATTTTCAATTGAAAAAAAAACGAATTTTCTGCAAACAGTTAAATTTTTAAATCGAGAATATGAATTTTCAACAAAAAATATAATTTTCAGTCAATCAGTTATGAATCTTCAACCAAAAGAAAAATTAACTTTTAAGGAAGTAGTTCCATTTTCAATGAAGGAGTTGAATATTTAACAAAAACTGTAATAGTTGATATTAAAAAAATAATAATTTAATTTAAAATTAAAAAAAAGGTCGGATTCAACCAAAAAATATCATTTTTAACAAAATACGTACTTGAATCCTCAACTAAAAACATTAATTTTCAAAAAAATATTTGCATGTCTAACAACAACAAAATTTCTTTTCTCCCAAAAATTACGAATTTTCAACAAAATACATCAATTTTCAACCAAATAGTTAAAAAATTAAATTTGGGACGAAAAAAAATTCAATTAAATTTATGAATCTTCAAAGAAAAAAGTTAACTTTCAAGAAAGTAGTTCAACTTTCAACCAAGGAGTTGAATTTTCAACTCAAAAAGACGAATTTTCAATGAAAAATGTAAAAGTTGATATTTCAACAACAACAAATATTTTAATATAAAATAAAAAAACAGTTGCATTTAACCAATTTTGAATTTAATTCCATTTAATTTTCAACCAATATTCAATTGGAATACTTATTTCTTCGATTAAGATTTACATATGTTTAAGCTTCAATAACTTTGTTCATTCGTTATGCATACTCTGAAAAAAATTGGTCTATATATACTAGTGTGGTCCAAAAATGCATTGGAATATTTTTTATCCCGAATTTCCATGCATATCGTCCCCAAATTTGTCCGAATCTACAAAAAAATCATTTTTAGTTTGAAAAAAATATCACCCCCATAAGTGTTTTATAGGGTCCCAAAAAAACCCCATAAGTGAAAAATTGGACTTGGCGAGCTTTTGGCGCCAATTATGATTTTTCGAAGTTTTTTAAATACAAATTGTTTCTAGTAAATAAGATATGACTTTCTACTGATAATAAGATGTTAACATTAAATTTTTAAACTAATTTATTATCTTTTTTAGCAATTTTCGCTAAGAAGAGAGTGAGAAAGTCGATGTTTTTTTTCGAATTTTCCAACCTATTGTCAACTTTTCAGTTAGAGCGAGGTAATAATTAATTTATGTTAACAAAAATAATTGTTTACACAATTTATTATTATTTTGAATGATATTATCTCTCAACGAGGCTATAAAGTAATTTAACAATCATTATTGTTTCAACAAAATATTATTTCTTATAACTACCTTCTCCTATACTAATGCTAAATCGTTGCGTTTTTTTCTGAAATTTTCCGCTTTTTGTCAACTCGTCCCTCGAAGTGAGGTAATAATTAATTCAAGTTAACAAACATGATCGTCTCAATAATTTATTATTATTTTTTAAAATATTATCATCAAATAATGCTAGAACGTTACAGGTTTTTTCCAAAATATTTAACTTTTTCTCTAATTTTCACTTAACGCGAGGTGAAAATCCATAAAGTTTAACAAATATAATTGTTTAGGCAAATTATTATTGTTTATAACTATCTTCTTCTATATTAATGCTAGATAGTTGGGTTGTTTTTTCTGAAATTTTCCACTTTTTGTTCACTCTTACATCAGAGTGAGGTAAACATTAATTCAAGTTAACAGAAAAAATGGTTTAAAGAATTTTTTATTAGTTTACAGAATATTACATATCTTCTAATAATACTTTTTGGTTATGAACAAATAATAAATAAGCAAAAGAGAGAATCATATTTTAAACAATCTGTTTCTTTTTTGTGAATATATTTTTCTGAAATAAAATGGATATTTGAAATATTCTATATGGATTATATTAAATGTAAATTTTCCTTCATGTATTTACTAACAGCTTTTATCTTTAAATTAATATTAATATTTATTATTTATTCCTAAGTAAAGAGTCAAAGAAAACCTAAAGATTTCAGAGAAAATCCACAATTTTCTAGCATTACTCTAAGAGGAGATTGTTATAAATCATGATAAATTGTTTAAACAATTATGTTTTTTTACTTGAAATAATGATTATTTCACTAGGTAAAAAGTGGACATAAAATTGAAAATTTCAGAAAAAATCACAACTATCTAGCGTTACTATAGGAGAAAATAGTTACAACCAATAATAATTTTTTAAAACAATTATGTTCATTAAATTTCATAAATTATTGCACTTTAAGTGAAAAGTAGAACAACAGTGGACAATTGTAGAAAAAACTATAAATTTCTATGTAGTATTAATCAATTCTACATCTTATTAACTTTAAAAAAATCATTGACTGTTAACTGGTCGGCGCTGCCCCTCCTTACCCTACTATATTTAAAGATTTCATCATTTTTGAAGAAATTTAAAAAGATATCATATATATCAAAATGTTTTATGGGATTTCATTTGATTTGTATAGGATTACTAGGAATGTGGCATGATTTGATGAATGTTATAAATTTCACGGTATGTTAAAGGATTTTAAAGTGTTGAGGATGTTTAAAAAAATGTCTAGGAATTTAACGAGATTAAAAAATGTTACGGGTTCCAAATAATTTCGTAGTATTTCAGAAAATTTCGAAGGATTTGAAAAAATTATCCAGGATATCAGTGATATTTAAAAGATTTCATAAGGAATAGAACCAGATTTCTAGATAAATTTAGGGAATAATTGAAATAAATGAAATTTCAAGGGATCTCTAGAGATTTCTATGGATTTCAGGGATTTCACCAGATTTAATGGATTCCAATGGATTTTTAATGAAACGATCAGATTTCGAGGGATTCTTACGGAAATCTGGAAATTTTTCCAACATTTCCTGTGGCGCTATCAACTTTTTTAGAGCCGGCTGAGGGGTGGGGATGCAAAATGACCTATGCACAGAATCTCTCAGCAAAAAAATATGCTGTTCTTTAAGAAAATTAGGCTATAAATATTTTTCCGATTTGAGAAAAAAAAATGTTTTCCATGAAGTTACAAGTATTTGAATTTTGACGTCGGTTGAAGCAAAAAACCCACACTTATATGATATAACGGTGGTGTTTAGCAAAAAATCTGTTTAACTTTTTTCATCAAATTGTGAAAACATAAAAAGAATATTTTCTGGAAAACCCACCTTTTTGTTATTTTACATAATTTAAATAAGTTTCTACTAATATAAGAAAGGCATCATATCAGTTTTATGCGATCTTAATAACCATTTTTGGGGCTGGGTGATTTTTTTCCTAAAAATGTAATTTTCGAATTTTTCTCGTAAACAATGAAAGATGTAACAAGAGTGCATGAGAAATTTTTGTAGCACTTTTTTTACTTCTATCTTAAAACTTTTTGTTCCTTTCGTTGCATCAGAGAAAAATTCGAAAATTCGATTTTTGGAAAAAAATTCTCCCAGCCTAAAAATTGATATAGCCCACGTAAAACTCACAGGATGTTTTTTTACAGAAGGCGAAATTTAACGAAAATTTGGCAAAAAATATAAGTCTACGTTTTTTGTTAAAATCTAAAAAAATCAAATCAAGATGATGATGAAAATTATAGGATATCACGAGACGCTTGTAAGTACATTTTGCAATCGTAAATTGAAGGATTTCACAATTAAACTAGTTAATAATTAAAGTTAACAATTAAACTTAACAATGAAAACAGTTAAAATCGAACTTATTTTAAATTTCGTTAAATTATTTGTTATGAAATTTGTTATATTTCAAGTGATTAGATAGATTTTTCTTCTAAAGATTTGCAAAAATTCCCGGTTCAAAAGTATATTCACTGGCATTTCCCGTTCTAGCGGCCACCTTTATTATTATTATTATATCATTAAGCCGTTTCCCTTTCGGGGTAGGCGTGAATTGCTCGGTTGGATAGTAGTAATAAGTTTTTCACAATTCTTTGTTCCACATTAACTGACTTCACTTTTTGCACTATGTAAGAAAAAAGGTCGTACAATCAATACAATCAGTTACTGCAATTATATACAAATGTATCTTCGAAAGAAGGTCAAGAACATTGAAAAATATTACTTATTTCAGATGTCATGTAAGATTTACGAAAAATATAATGCGAAATATGTATACAAGAATTGACAAAATTATTTCATTCCGGGCTTTTATATGCATTTAAAAACTGGACGCAATCCTTTTCCGTCAACGTGACATTGTTAAAAAATGAATGGAAATGAAAATAAAAAGAGATAAATTTTCAAACAAAAATCAGAAAGTTATATTTTTAGTAGAAAAACGACTTTTCATCAAAATAGTCAAATTGGGAAACAGTTAGTTGAATTTTTAACTCTAAAATATAAATTTTCAACTCAAAATGGAAAAATTAAATTTTCAGTAAAAGAACGAATTTTCATCAAAATACATGAGTATTTGAACAAATAGTTGAATTTTCAGTAAGAAAAGTGAATTTTCTTTAAAATACATGAATTTTCAAACAAATGGTTGAATTTTTAACTCGAAAAGACAATTTTTCAACCAAAAATGGAAAAATTAAATTTCCAGTAAAAAAAAAACGAATTTCCATCAAAATTCATGAATTTCTAAGCAAGTATGTAGTTCAATTTTCAATCAAAAAAGGGAATTTTCATCAAAATACATGAATTTTTAAACAAACAGTTGAATTTTTACTCGAAAAAATAATTTTTAAACCAAAAATGTAAAAGTGAAATTATCAGTAAATAACTAATTTTTATCAAAATACATGAATTTTCAAACAAATACATGAATTTTCAAACGAGTAGATGAATTTAACTCAAAAAGATACTATTTACATATATTTTGAAAAAACAATGTGATATTGTTTGAAATGAATAGCGTCCAGCTTTAAAAAAAATGTTATTTAAGGCCATGTGACGAGTGGGTCACCTGACCGGATTCCTACCTTACCGACACTTTTTTTATTTGTAAACATATTTTCACACGAATAGCCACATCGTGTTGAAAATTTGGGATAATAAATAAGAAGCACTAAGAAACGCGGCTCCAATCCTAAATTGTTTTAATTATGAAAAAAGTTTTTTTTGTAAGTAATTTTTTGTTGTTGCTTTTTTCATAATTATAAAAATTTAGGACCAGCGCTGCGTCTCTTAGTGCTTCTTATTTATTATCCCAAATTTTCAACATGATGTGGCTATTGGTGTGAAAATAAGTTTACAAATCAAAAAAAGTGTCGGTAAGGTAGGAAACGGGTCACGTGACCCACTTTTCACATGGCCTTAAGCTACGACTGAGAATGTATAACAGGAAGAAAGTGACACGTGTTGGTGTTCACTGGTTATACGTGCTTCACTAAGCCTTTCTAAATTTAGGGGAAAAAGCTGAATGCCGAGTAAGCCATAAAGCTATTGGCTACCAACATGTGGTTCCCGATTCAAATTTTCTTTCTCATTAAGGGCATGTGACACGCATACACACCTACCTTACCGGCCTCACTTTTTCAATTTTCTGAAATTTTTTCTGAATCTAACAACTTTTTTTCTAAATAAAATAAGGCACGATAACTTTCGAAAGATTGATCAGATTAGATTGTGCTTTGGCACACTTTTTGAAGGCCTAAAAAGAAAGAATGAGTTCGTTAACCAGCTATTCTGGATAAAAATTCGAAAAGTGAGCACATTTTGAAAATTTTTGAGACCACTTTCTTTCAAAATTTGAAAATTCTATTTACGGTTATTAGTAGTACTCCAAGAGACAAACAATTTATTCTTTTGAAATTTTTTGACAAAATAAAAATTATCAGAGGTACAGCATTTTCCAAATCCCAAAAAACAAACGAAAATTGATATTTTTAGCCGAACAACGCATGATATGAAAAAAAAAGTTGAGACAAGAAAAACGTTTTTTTTTTGAGAGCCCTACAAGATTATTATAACAACTTTTTGAATTTTTTCGAAAAATCGAAAATTCAAATTTTGATCACACAAAAAATAATTAAAAATCAAAAATTCTATTTTGCGGTCAAACTATGCAAGATACAAAAAAAGATGAACATACAAAAATCATGCACCTAAAAAAGACAAATTTGTTACTAACCACTTTTTGATAGAACGCGTAGTTTTTGTTTTATTCGTGAAAAATAACACTGAAAATAAAAAAATGTAATGTTTTGGAAGTCGACACAAGGAAAGAAAAAAAAAAGAATAGGCAAACCTGTTCACTCAAAGAAGATTTACAGATTTGTTATTTATAATTTTCAGAAAGGGCGAGTATATTTTTCAATCGTAAAAAATAAGCATAAAGATAAAAAAAAATCATGTTTGACCCTAGGGCAGAATCAAGGATAAATATTCTAAAAATATGTTCATTAGTTATTAAAATACTACAAATAATTACCTTTAAAATAGTTTTGTCCTTTTAAAATCATGGGTTATTTCTTAAAAAATAAATTTTATTAAATTCATTTTGCGATTATTTACAATTAATTTTCAATTAAAATAAAACTGTAAAAGTAAATATAAATATAAGTTTTCTGACATTCTTGAGAAAATTTCGAAATATTTTCTAAGATTTCAGATATTTTAAATCAAAATTTGAACACCAAAAAACCCGTTTTCAACCGAATTGTTTCATTTTCAGGCACAAAAGTTTAATTCTCAACGAAAAATGTAATAATTGCTTTTTCAATAAAAAAATGTATTGTCAATAAAAAACGGTCGAATTTAACTTAAAAAAATGAATTTTTAACAAAATAAATACATTTTCAAGTAAAAATGATTTTCAGTCAGAAAAAAAGGAAAAGTTCAACAAAATTATAATTTAAGGCGAAAAATATTTTTTTATACCAAATAACAATTTGGAATAACTATTTATTTTTTAAGTATTTTGTTTGCTCATTTTAAAGTTATATAAATATAATTTCCACATGATTCTTGACAAAATTTCACAAGATTTTTCAATATTTGAGATATGTCAAATGAAAATTTCAACAAAAAATATAATATTCAATTAAACACTAATTAATTGAGATATTTTTATAATTTCATTCTTCAAATCTATTCCGTAAGTTCAAACATGGTAAAAAAATGTCGTACAATTTATAAAATGACCAACTATTTACAAGAATTTTAAAAATAAAAATCAATGTGTGTCATATTCAAATAACATTTAGTTTCAATTTATATATTTTTTTGAATTGAAAATTGCATTTCTGAAAATTTGAATTGATAATAACCTTTTGTACTAATTTCAGAAAAAATTAAAACGTATGTCTATATAATTTTGAAAAATGAATTCGTTTAATCATTTGACAATATCACAAACATTGACAGAAATTACGTCATTAGAATAGAGGAATTTTAAATGTAAATAAACTTTCATTATATAAATTATAGCCAATATGCAATTAGATAACCTTGAAGTAAATAATCAATTTATGTACTTAATTGAAACAAATTCAAATTCAATCTTTATGTGACTTATTATCATAAAAAAATGTAATCAGCTAATAATTAAATATTCATTTCAGAGAATGAAAAGCATTAAATAATTATCTTCATTGAAGTATTCAAATAATTTTAAACTTATATTTTTCTACAAATTTGAATTATTAATAACCTTTTGAACTGATTCCAAAAAAAATAAAGCGTAATACACATAACTTTGAAAATTTAATTCAGATACTCATTTCACAAGATCAAAAACATTAAAAAGGAAGATGTAACTGGAATACGGGTATTTCAAATATGAATAAACTTCTATTATACAAATTATAACCAATATTCAATTACATAACTTAAAAATAAATAATCGATTTATCTCACTTAGTAGAAAAAAATTAAAATTCAATCTTCATGTAATTTAATATTGTGAAAGAAATTAATCAGCTAATAATGAATTAATCAGTTTACAAAATAAGAAGCATTCAATTATAATTTTTATGAAAACATTCAAAAATATTTTACTTCACCTAATTTTTTTTTTTAATTTGAACTTTCAGTTCTGAAAATTCAATGTATTAATAACGTTTCAAACTAATTCCAGAATATGTATGTTTTAATAGAATCAGTTGATAATTAATTAATCAGTTCCCATCATAAAAAGCAATTAAACAATTATTTTCATTGAAACATTCAAATAATTTTTACATTGTGTGTATTTTTTTCGTTTGAAATTGCATTTCTATGAATTTAATTTATTAATGACCTTCAAAACTAAGTCCAGAAAAAACTAAAATATATGTACATATTATTTAATCATTTCACAACATAAAAAGCAATAAACAGTTATTTTCATTAAAACATTGAAATAATTTTTACTTAATATTTTTCTGAAAATTTGAATTAATAAGAATCTTCTAAACGAATTCCATAGAAAAGTAAAATATATGTGCATATAATACGGAAAACATAATTCAGATACTTATTTCACAATATAGAGGTATTTTGAACATAAATAATCTTTTATTTTAAAATGATAGATTATAGTCAATATTCAATTACACAGCCTTGAAGTAAATAATCAATTTATGTACTTAATTTAAACGAATCAAAATTTAATATTTATGTAATTTAATATTGTTAAGAAAATTAATCAGCTAATAATTGATTAATCTGTTTACAGCATAAAAAGCATTAACATATAATTTTCATTCAGGCATTAATAGTATATTGTGTATCAAGGGCGTAAAGAAGGCTATTTTGACGAGTGTGCATTTGCTGCCCGAGCGAAGCGAGGGCCGCAGTTACACGAGGCAAAATAGCTTTACGCCCTTGATACACACCATACTTTATTAGGATTGTCAGAATTAGGAGTCACCATAATGCAATTGGATGATGAAAAAGAAAACCTTAATTACGATTCATGTAGTGTAGTTTTATCTGATGTGGAAATGAAGGTTGTAGATGTTAACACTGGAGAAATATTAGGCCCAAATCAAGGACGCGAGCTGCACTTCAAAGCCAAAGGAATGATGAAATGTTACTTCCGAAATCCAAAAGCAACTGTAGAAGCTATAGATTCTGATGGTGAGATCAAGGAGATTTTTGTCAAATATATATTTTTTTAATCCAGACCAAAATTTAGAGCATGAAATGTAAAATATACCAGTTTGATTTCAGGGTGGTTTCACACGGGAGACTTATGATATTATGATAAAGAGGGCTATGTTTATTACGTAAATAAAATCAAGGAATTAATAAAATTGAGAGGCCACCAAATTTTACCTCTAGAAATTGAAAATGTTCTTTTGAAACATCCCGACATACTAGAAGCAGCTGTAGTAGCAGTTCCACATGGTTTGGATGATGAACATCCTATTGCGTTTGTCACTAAAGCTAAAGCTCAGAGGTAATAATAATTAATAACAATAATTTTTATTTATTTCAGAAAAAAATGTAATTTTCTCATACAAAAAGAAACGATATGCTAATAATGTATTACGTATAGTTTTATTTTCTAAATCTATTATAACAAAGAAGTTACTCATTTTAAGAATTGACTAGCAGGTATTAAAAGAGGAACTTTTAGAATTGACTTCGGTTCTTGTTGACACTGAGAAACTTCGAGGTGGAATAATATTTCTCAAAAAATTACCGAAAACACCATCAGGCAAGATCGAGAAAAAAACACTTAAAGAAACGGCAAAGATGTATGCGCAATCAACCTAAATTCTTTATAAGTATTTCAGACCTCTGAAGGAAGGTCTGTAGAGGTCTTAATTTGAACCCTCTTGCAAAGACCTCCTATCTTTTCGTGAAAAGAAAAATTTTATTCAAATTACCAGGTTATACAGTTAACATACGAGAAACGCATTTTTTACTTCTTTGGTGCATGCAAACCTAATTCTATAACCTAACTCGACACTATAGAGGGAGATTCCGGAGTAATCCACTCGTAAGCCGAAGTAATCCACTTTTAATTCAAAATAATCCACTCACAAGGAAGTGTAGTCAACTTGAAAACTCTTTCCAATCGGGCATAATCCACTTGTAATCCAAAGTAACTTATAGTAATCCACTTACAATCTAGAGTAATCCAGTTATAATCCGCGGTAATCATCTTGTAATTCGACGTAATACAGAGAAGTCAAATTGTAATTCAGATAATTCGGGCTAATTCAGGTAATAAAAGTAATCCACATATAATTCAGAGTAATCCAACTATATTTGAGGGAAATCCACTTGCAATCTAGGTAATTCGATGAATTGTAGGTAATCCCAGTAATTAACTTGTAATCCAGAGTTGTCCAGATCATTCGGAGTAATTTACACAGGTGATCCAAATTATTCCTCTTGATGAACTACTTCCTCGAATCCTTCTCTAACACCCGTTATAAATCCCCCATTAGCTCTTCCTTTCTTGTTCATTGTGAACGCCTCCAGGAGTCTCCACCTATGCCCCCTTGGCCCGTACTCACCTGCTCTACCTATTAGCCCTTCCCTTACATTCCCTCACTACCGTCCCTAACTTTCAATATTTTATCTACTTCTCCTCCCTAATTTTCCTTTATTCCTATAATTCCCTACTTCTCATTTTCCCTCACTTTTTCAACTTTCTCTACTACTTCGTCCGTTCTTTTCCCTATCCTCATTTCCCTTAAATTCCCTTCGCCCGCTTCTCCTGCTCCCCCTACCCCTCCTTCACTACCCTTCTTTCATTTCCCTACATCCCCTTCTCTCATTCTCCCTTATTACTCGTTCTTTGCTTGCACTCATTTCCCTCATTTCCATTCACTTTCTATATTAACTCTACCCTTGTTTTCTGTCACTTCCTCTTGTCCCTCTGTTCTCATTATCCAATTTCTTATTCCTACCTTCCCCTCATCATTCCTCACTCCCCACATTCTGGCACTCCTTATTCATGCTCACTGCCACTGCTTTTCCACTTCTCATTTCTTTTTATTTGCCCTTATTTCCATAACTTCCACTACGTCTCCGCTCATTTGCGCTTCCTTCTCATAATTCCCCTCTGCTCATTTTTTCTCACATCCCCAACTTGCCCTCACCTCATTTCCCATGCTTTCTAGAGAATTCATTTTCTTGGCAGAAAATATCATTATTTTGTTGTAAATGCAACTGTGTCGTAACAATTCGTACTTTTTTGTGAAAGAAAAATATCTTCATACTTAAAACATCAAGTTTGATTGAAAATTCAACTTTACCGTTGAACGTTGAACTCTTTTCTTGAAAAGACTTTTTCCTTAGGATTCATTATTTTAGTTAAAAATGCTTCTAATTGATTGAAAGTTTAACAATTTTGCTGAAAATAAATTTTTTATTCCGTTAGGAAATAATTTTCTCAACTGTTTCGTTTTCGGGTCAAAGTTAACTGTTCCTTGTTGAAAATTGTTCTTCTCTGGTTGAAGATTGATTTATTCTGTTCAAAAATTCATCCCTTTCGGCCAGAAAGGCAAATGCTTGGTTGAAAATTAATACATTTGTTTATCTATCACATATTTCATCAAGAACAAATGATATATTTCGTATTATTGTTTTATAGTTTTGGTACTGTTCCATGTTTTGATATAATTTCAAAAGAATGTTTCGGACAATTTGAGAAAGAAAAACGGCAGCCACTTACTTTTTAAAAACTAATCTATTCTTTTTATTGAAAATTGGAACACTTTTACGAATTTCTTGTTTAGTGATCCAAAAGTTCAATTCAGAGTTCTGATCCTTCCTCATATAAATTGTTGGAATTTTTAAATTTTGAGTGTCTCAAGAGTTCGGGTCAAAGTCTTGTTTCTCGGAAAGAGTTCTAACAAAAGTTTCAATTATGATTTTTCCGACCAAGTTAAAATTCAAAGAACTACGTCACTTAAAAGGTTATAAATTTCTCATGCTCTGTCAGCCATTTATAAATTCCCATTGAGGAATAGCACATATTCAATACTCACATACGTGTAATTATTTGAAGAAAAAATTAATATTCTATTTATTTTTGCAGGGATGAGATCACACTTTGAGTGTGTACCTAATGGCGACCCTCTTCCTGACTTTCCTCGTGCCAACACTTTTTATTCTTCTCGAGTCTGGCCCTGACTGGGATGCCCGATCGGGACCAGGTTCTGCCAGATCTGGCCCCGACCAGGGCCACTTCGAAATTTCTGCACGGGTATATGCCCCTGCGCGTTAGTTAGACATTAAGAATTCAATTGAATAGGTCAGTTTTTAACACATTCAAATGATATTTGAAGACTATATTACTCTTCACGAATTTACACACATAAAAAGCTAGAAAATTCGCATCACGATTACTGGGACTAAGGTCACGATTACTTGGATGTTTACCTTAATTGCATTAATTAAAAAAGAGTAAAACCTAAAATCAGAAGCTAGTGCGTTTTAAAAACGGAAATATTAGTTTAATTAAAAACAAAACTAAAACGTAAGGTCTAAAAGTATCTTTAAAAATAAGTAAAAAACTTCGGAGACAGCTTACTTTTTTGAATTTATCAATATTTTTAAAAACATTAAAGTTTGTTTACTTGTCAGAAATCTCATATTACAATGTATATAATGCAATTAAAAAAAAGTTTGATTGCAAATTTTTTTTAAATGCTTAATTGAGTTGTTAACTTTTTCAATTATGAAATCATTCAGTTTATAATGTGTAATTGTAAAATTTTTTGCCATGAAAGTTTTTCATTTTACATCTTCATTTTTAAGAGTACATTTTCTATTAAGAAATTTTTTAAATGCAGTTTTGAAGACTTACACAATACAGGATAATTATCTTTTGAGACTGAAATTTTTTGACAAAAAATGTTTCAAGTTAATCAACTGTAAATATGAATTAATTAATTTCGTGTATTCGAAATTGAACAATAATTGATTGATTTTACATGGCAATTCTGAATCTGATAAAATTAAACAATTGAAAGATTTTGACGTTAAAAATTGAACTGTTTCAATTCGAAAGACTTAGTAGTTAATCAAATGTAAGCTTCCGATTGAAACTTTATAAAACTGTCTGTTGTTTTAGTCTGAAATATATCATTTTTCACGACTTCAATTTGAAAATTTTTAATTAAGAAAAAGAACAATTTTGTAATAGTCAGCAATGTTTGACTGTGTATTTTAAATGAACAATTATAAATGAAATATTCAAAACTAAACAATTTGAAACTGAATAGTTTGAAACAGAACGTTACAATGTTAATTTTAATTGTTCTAATTAAACAAAATTTTATTTGTAAGTGAAAATGTTGAATTTTGATGTGTAAATATCAAATGAAAATGTATTCATTCAGAAAAATATCGAGTAAGTTGAGGAGATACTTAGAAGTTTTAAATAAAATTTTGAAGTTTTTAAGGATTTCGAAAGGTTTAAGATAATATAAATATTGTCTCAATATTCATGGGTAAATTTTTAATGATTTTTATTTTGAAAAATTAATTTGAAAAGAATATTAAGGAATATTTTGAAACGAAAACAAATTTTGATGAATAAATAAAAATGAACAGTTGTAAATTTGGAAAAAATTGGCATAAATTTAAGAAATATTGAGAAGTTTTGAAAAATTTTCAATTATAATTGAAAATTTGTGAAGATTTCAAAAAATGCAAAATAAAATGTAGATTTTTGAAGATTTTTAAATAAAATTATGTAGCTTTTCAGGGATTTTGAAAGGTTTCAAGATAAAAATAATATAAAATGGGACACATACAATTATTTTTCTGATTGTATAGTGTATAGAAAGAATATATTAACCATTTTTCAAATTTTTAAACAAACTGAATTTGTTTAAACAATTCTTTTTCCCCAAAAATATTTTAAAAATTATATTTTATGAATTAAACATAATATTGAATGATTTTGAGGAGTAGTAAATTCTGCTATAAGCTTTATCTCATTGTTTAAACAATTAACTATTGTTTTTTTCAAATTTGCTTCAAATTGAGTATGGATGGTCTACATACTTTTTCGCGTACTATCAAACAAATCATAAAAGTCATAATAGAATTTATATTATAGAAGTATATTTATTATTGCATTTTTCATATTTTTACTATCTTTATCATGATAATATTATAAAAAACTACATTCACTAATAAAAATTATGATTCATGTGTCAACATTTTGTTTGAACAACATTTTTGAGGAGGAAGTACTGTATTTTAGGTAATTTATAATAAGTAAAATATTAAAAACTTTACTTTAGCCAACTTTGTACAATTAGTACAATTTATTTATAAACATTTGAATGATAAAAAGCATAATACAAGCCAATTTTGAAATTTTCTTTGTTCCTTCACAAATCGGCAGTGTGAATAGAATAAAAGATTATCATTCTCTGAATATATTTCAAAAAAGCACAACTTTTGTGACAGATTGCTTTTTTACATTTTTATATTCGTTATATATATTGAAACGTGTTGCTGATTTGCGTTTTAGCTTTATACGATTATTTATCAGACTGTTTTCTAATTATTTCTGTGATTCACACATGCAGCGTTGAATTTGTTTCAAATTTGCAGCTTGAAGATCTTTTAAAAATGAAGGAAATCGTTCAAAGAAATTATACTTTTTTAAACAATTAAGGAACAGTTAATATATTCATTCTATAAGCTATACAGTCAGAAAAATAGTTGTATGTATTCTATTTTAAATAATTTTTTTTAAATTATCAAAAGAAAACTGTTTGAGCAAATAAAAATTGTTTGAGCAAATAGAAAATTGTTAAACATCCGAAGAAATGTATCAAAATTATGTAATTATTCAAGAAAAAGTAGCATAGGATACCAATTTGAGCAAAAAGTTGACTTCTCTGGCTCAATTTTCAGAAATATAAAAAATAAACAAAAATTAATTGTTCAAATGATTACAATATGTTTTCAGAAAAATTTTCTACTCCAAACAATTGCCTTTTATTATATTTAATTATGAAAATACGATTATTTTTTACATTTTTTGGAAATAAATAATTGTTTAAATAAGTCACACTTATTTAAGCAATGAAAAATTGTCTAAAAAGTCATAGTTGCTATTAAAATTGCTCATTGGTAATTATTCGTATAAAAAAAGATGACAGAAATTGCTGAAAATTAACCATAATACGTAAAAATGTAGTTTTTTATTTTTCGATCATAATTATGGTTCTGTCGGGGAGGGGGGTTGGTTAAAATCAAATTTATTAGTATGATTTTATTTCGTAGACACATCTCTTCAATCCCTAAAATACTTGGCACGTTTCGATCAAACTCTGAAGTATGAGTTCAATTTTTCGAAAATCCAAAATTTCCCCATGTTAATTAAATGCACTGCCAAGGAGAAAGAAAAGGAGGAAAGGTATCAAGACCTTAAAAGGGAGCTGCAACGACTGTATCCAAAATATTTGGTACGAGTAATTGTCCTTGTGATAGGTGCTCTCGGAGGTGCGAAACTATCACTCTTTCGTAACATTAAAGCCATACCCGCGTGCGAAAAATATGCCACGGATCCTGCGACCACCCATCTCACGGTTGTGAGACGTGGCTATGAATGGGATTTACTGCGGTCCTACTGGAAGCCGATGTCATTTTTTAGATGACATTTGCTCCCAGTGGGACCCTGCGGTGGTTGTTAACCTTTAGTTTTTAAGTACATATATATAGTATATATTACTATATAATCAAATTTTTATGATGGAGAAGGCATAAGAAGCCTCATTAAAAACATTCGTTTCTTTTTTTGTATTCTTTTGGTCACCCAATTATAAATTTTTCATCTCACCTCTCTTTATTTTACTTATTGTATGGGGAATATACCAGGATTTTGGCAATTCTCACAACAAATTTTCAGGGGTAAAATTATGTTCTTGTATTTGTCTGTTCTAAAGAAATCATACCTTTTATGACTTTTACCAGGGCCAAGTAATTTTTTCTTCAATCGGACACAAAATGATAGTTTTCGCCTATGTATTGGCTATAATTTGTATCCATAAGATATTACTCTTAAACTAAAATGTTTATTTGAAATATTAAAAACTACGAAAATCTAACATTTTACATAAATTTAATGCTCGAAAACTTGCGTCCTATACAGCATTGTAGTATTGGTCTAGCATAGTCAAAATCTGCATTGATTATAATTTTCTGCTTACGAGTTTTTTATTTGAGTTTAAATTTTTAGTTCAGGTCAAATTATCTTAAATAGGCCACCCTAATTCGAAAGTAATTTTTTTTGCTCTAAAATTAATCTTCTAATAGCTCTCATATTCGAAATATTTTCCCAGGTTTCGATCGGAAGCAACATTTTTTTGCGAAAGTTAATCCTTCTAAATATAAGAACGTTGAATTGGTTTGAAAATTTCTAATTGTTTTAGTAAAAATTGAACTTTTGTTGTTAGAAATTTATTGTTCAAGGACGTTAATTCCAGAAATATTTTTTCCGAATATAAAACATTAAATTTGTTGAGAAAATATCAATTGTTTATAAGCAAATTTAACTTTTTTCAATGAATGATCATTTCTATTATTTTAAGACTGAGGCACAACCTGCTCTAAGCCATCGCCCGTCGCACTGAAGAATAAATTTCCCGTGAAATATTAGAACTACTTAGTATTTTTAAATCTAGACCCTTCGATAAATTGATAGCGTGGGGCGGGGGGATTTATCCTGCGACAATGAGAAGGGAAAGGATTGAAGGAAGGGTTAAAGACTTACTGGGATACGGGTGTGGATCGTGGACAGAGGATGTGTTCTCGAAGAGAAGGCAGTATGTGTTCTAGGTACTCAACGTGTGTATGGCACGCTCTGCACCTATCGCTTGGAACTTCTTGACATAAAATGTGGTTACGGTATGCTAAGGTGGAAATGAGACTGTCCTGGCATGCGAAAATAAAACCCTCTGTACCTGAATTAAGCCCTGATGATCTGAGAAAAGCAAAAGTTTGCTCCGTTTAATGGCTTGAACTGTAGGGTAATGTACACTGATTCCAATATTGTCCATGAAAGTGAATAAAAATTATATTTACGCGATAAAAGTAGCTCCGAATAATCTTGAGTTTAATGAGGCATGACATGTGCCACATTCATATAAAAAAGTGTAGAAAAAAAAGGTGTAGAAAAAAAAGGGTAGAAAAAAAGTGGCAGGCAGAAGTTTTCCCCAGATGTGTGCACGACCTTTTCTCGTTCAGTAGGGCTGTCTCAAAACTTTTAGGTAGGGTGCACCCTCCTCTCCTGATAACAAATTTTAATATTATGATACAGCATCAAGCTTGCACACACATTTTCTTGTATTTTGTTTATTTAATTTATCATATTTATTTCTGTATTATATTATAATTGTCATTAATCAGGCGGATGATTCGCTACTGAAATAGGTGAAAAAAAGTAGGCCCAAATTTGATTTTAACCGTTTTTCAAATAATTAGTTAAATTGTTATCTTTTTCAATTGTAATATTATTCTGTTTAGAATGGATAATTTGAAAATCTTTTACTTCAAAAATCATCCATATTGAATCTTAATTTTTAAGTGTACATTTTAACTAAAAGAATTTTAAAATGCAGTTTTAAAAACCGAATAAATTAGAGATTAGAGGCATTGAAAACGAAGATTTTGGTTGAAAACTATTTTCACTCGATCAAGTGTAAATATAAATTAATTAAGGATTTTTAAAACTGAACTGTATTCAGAATTAAAAACCTATTAATAATTAATTTTACAAGCCGATTCAAAATTTTCAGATTTCAGCGTTAAAAATTAAACTGTTTTAATTGGACAGTCTAATAAGTTGAACAAATGTAAACGCCCCATTGAAACTTTATAAACTATTTTCAATTTTAAAATAACTTTCAAATAATATATTCATAATTGACGTATTTTATTAAATTCCAAATATCGTTTTAGTCTGAAATGTTTCATTTTTAAAGCATTTTAATTTTTAAAGCGTTTATAAAGTTTCATTCTGGAGTTTACATTGGTTCAACTAATTAGGCTTTCCAATTAAAACAGTTTAATTTTTAACGTTAAAATCTGAAAATTCTAAAATTGTGAACTGATGTCGAATCGGCTTGTAAAATCTTCGTTTTCAAACGCTTCTAATCTGTAATTGATTAGGTTTTTAAAACTGCAGTTTAAAATTCTTTTAGTTAAAATGTACGCTTAAAAATTAAGATCTAAAATAGATAACTTTTGAAGTGAAAGATTGTCAAATTACCCATTCTGAACAGAATAATATTGAAATTGAAAAAGATAACAATTCAACTAATTATTTAAAAAACGGTTGAAATCAAATTTGGGCCGATTCTTTTACACCCATTTCAGCAGCGAATTATCCGCCTGATTAATGGAAATTACAATATAATACGTACATAAATATAATAAATCAAATAAACAAAATACAAGAAAATGTTGTGCAAGCTTGATACTGTACCATAATATTAACATTTTGTAGCAGGAGTGGAGGGTGCAGCCCACTTGAGAGTTTTGAGACGGCCCTGCTGAGCGAGAAAAGGTCGTGGACACATCTGGGGAAAACTTCTGCCTGCCACTTTTTTTTCTACCCTTTTTTAAATTCTAACTGATATTATTATTATATTGATATGATTGATGTCACTGATGA
Source organism: Andricus grossulariae (assembly GCA_011634705.1). Lineage (NCBI taxonomy): Eukaryota > Metazoa > Arthropoda > Insecta > Hymenoptera > Cynipidae > Andricus > Andricus grossulariae. The sequence goes on along the minus strand of JAABKJ010075445.1, from coordinate 163,380,015 downwards.
TTTACTAACTTCTGTTTATAATCACAATTTCCACAGGAATGTGTGCAAAGGATATAACACTCGAGATGGCAATTCAAAAAATATATAACAATAGTTAGCAAGCGCGCGAAGGATTACTTATAGGTTAGAATACCATGTTCTCGTACTTATACTCATGTTCCACATGCTCGAAAACGTTGCAGATTATGAAGTACAATTAACACAATATTATTTTTTTAAATAATTTTTTTATGAAAGTGATAAATAATGACGAATAATTAATTAATTGCTCAATATTAGTTGTGTCTGTAAGGCAACTGGGTATTTTTAGAATAAAGAATTCAAAAATCCCGCCCACATAGTCACGTGATCAAATGTAAAATACATTTGTGGAAAACTAAGGATGTAATATACGTAGTGATATACATGTCGAAAACCATGTAATATACGTGATGGCCGTCCCTGGGTCTGGGTGAAGGAAGACGATGCACGGCGCGGAACGATGGTAGTTGAGGATGCGAGATCGCGAACTCGACGACATTCGGGTGCCTTCGTGTTGAGTCGTGTTAGAACTAGATTATTAAAACAGAAGAGGGTCCTATTATATTGTGTGGACGGGAAAATAATCGAGTGCAACCAAGAGTTACAAGACATGATATTAAAGGGAACGAATTACTTTGTAGGCCTAATATATTAATGGCAAGTGAAAAAAAAAGTTGAAATTCTTGTTAGTAATTCATTTTCCATATTTCTATTTCTTTCGTCTTTAGTTCCTTACTCCTGACGATGAAAATTACGCTGAAATATTGATTGGAAAACAATTATTCTAACTGATTATGTAACTATTTCAGTTGTAGATTCATCTTAACTGTAGTTGAAAATTCATCTGTTTGCTTGAAAGTTTCACTGTTTCGTTGAAAATTGTAGTTTCGTAATTGAAAATTGAAGTACGTAGTTAAAATTTTTTTTTTTGGGAGAGTGGTTCATCTTTTTGGTTGAAAATTAAACTACTTTGTTCAAATGTCGTTCCTTCTTTTATTTAAAATTAATTTTTTGCACCTGAAAGTGTAATTTGTCCACCGTGAGTTGAAAAATTTGTCTTGTTTCATCTTCTTTTTTTTTTGTAGAAAATTAATATTCTTTGTTTTAAATTTTCCCAGAAAAGTCTTATTTTGTGGAAAATGCATATTCTCGGGTTAAAAAATCAGCTTTTTTGCAGACAAATTCGTTTTTGGCTTCAAAGTTTAAAAAAAAACTGAAAATCAATTATTTTAACTGCTTATGTAACTATTTCATTTGTAGATTCATCGTAACTTTAGTTGAAAAATCATCGGTTTGCTTCAAAGTTTCACTGTTTTCTTGAAAATTGTACTTTCGCAATTGAAAATTGAAGTACGTAGCTAAAAGTTCTTTTTTTCAGATAATGGTTCATCTTTTTGGTTGAAATTTAAACCACTTTGTTCAAATGTCGTTTCTTCTTTTATTGAAAATTAATTTTTTGTCCGACCCGCCTTGAAAACGCGCCATTGCATGCACGTGAAGCAGGCGTAATGTGGCCGCTTCCAGCCCAGTGACGTTCGCACATGCCAATTGTTCTCATATGATGTAGTCAGAGCCCTTCGCAGAAAATCCGCGGCGTGCTCCAACTCATCAATGGTACCATAACTTGCGGGAGATTTCGCAATCCTCCCTTTGAGTTCCTCTTTATACGAGTCCCAAAGTGTATTTCTGGAGTTTCTGATCTTCGAAACCACCAGTTTTCCTATGGTTAATCGAAACACGATATATTTGTGGCCCGAGAGTGTGGGAGTATCACCCCGATTCAGAATCTCCAGTTCTGTGCCTGCTATATATTCAATTAAATCTCTCCCCCTGTCGCTGATGTTTGTGCTTTCCCACACCGTGTGGTGAGAGTTTGCATCGCAGCCCAGCAGCAGAGGGATTTTATTCTCCTGACAGTGCCGAATTAGAGCCTCCACCTCTCTAGGAGGCGGAGGTCCCCCCGCATCGCGAGGGAAAATAGGCCGAGGCGATAAACACCTCTAGCCTTTCTCCGCTACTGCCCCTGAGTCTCGCCTTAATAACGGTGAAATCTCTAGAGCAGAATTTAGGTACCAAGATCGCGTCTATACCCTTCACAGCTATGCATGCCCTTGGCGTTTTTTCGAGCAGCCCCTTATATATGGAGCCACACCCAGACAAGCCACAAATCCTTTCCCGTTGAGAACTACTTTTCGAGTAGCGTGCGCATCCCAGCCATGTCCCAGCCATACCCTCCGTTGGTTGCTTTCAGTACCTATAGATAAATCATTCTAGAGGCTCTAACTTTCATCTTATTTTAAACTTTTTTATAAGGTTCGTTTATAAGGTTCTTATATAAGGTTCAAGCTTTAATATAAGCCTTAATTTCACCCCGTTTTTTTCATTAACTTGACGTAATGGAGAATTTTACTCGCAGATTCAGTACGAGGGTCCAAAAATCTATCAAAAACCATCTTAAACGTTTTGAAGGCAAAGTCATAAAGGACGGTATTGTAGATCATATTCATACCAAAAGTTTTCACAATGCCCCATCTGAAAGTTAGAATTTCGAGGCCTGTATAGCACGCCGAAAATAACCATAATACAGTGCGTGCCAAGGGGGACGCATTCACTCCACTTCACATACCATATAATTAAGATGGCATCGGATTTGTCCCTATTAGCCTTGCTGCGTTTTAGAGGGATATGGAAGGCTGAATTTTGTAGCGTAAAGCATTGCTTGCATCATGTTTTTGGATCTTTTGGATCACCTGAACACAGTGTACTTTAATGGATAATATGTATGATAAAAATTTTTAAAAAATCTTGGTACAATACTTCATTGACATGCACCTTAGCCTTCAAAAACTAAAGGCACCAAAATCCAAGCTGATCTTGTTCCCGAAATATAATCGAAGAAAATTTTCAGTTTTTTAATTACACCGGCACACAAAAACAAAGTGGTCTGCCCGGCAGACTGCACCGGCATATCTATATATTTTTGGGGTCGCTGAATCCAAATCCGGTGTCCAAATACCCAAGTTGGATCGTATTTTTCAAAAAAACGCAAAAACATACGTAAAATCGACGAAAACAGCGATTTTTCTTGTATATTTTAACAAAAAACAAAGTATTTTCATGCCCGGTGGACTTAAACAGCATATATATATATATATATATATATTGTAACCATTTTCATACGACAAAAATTTGCTCATTTTCCGTTACACTACTTTGGTCTCCTTATGTCTATTCTCCATGTAGTGAGGAATCAATGATAGATGGATGATTCGATTATGCCTTGGCACGGTGTGCCTCGACTGACTTCAACCCAAAAGGGCTTGCATATGCCGGTTTTATTCTGAATATACGAGTACTTCTGGGATGCCCCACGATCATTTTGAGCAAAAAAAAAAAATCGCTAGGGCCCTTTTTGAGAAAACTCTTTTTTTCATTTGTTTGAAGAGGTTAATTAACCTATTTTAATGAAAAGAAGTTAAACGTGGAATTTCATTGGCTCAAACTATTCAGTTTGCCATCCAAAAAAGGGCTACAGGTGCTGGACATCTTACGAGAACTGAAACCCTTCAATATTTTTTAACAATATGTCACGAACTTCCCTTTACAGAGGTTACAAAAAATAGTATATGATACGCGTGCGGGTTGGTGATTCCCGCACTTGTATCATAATGTACTATTTGCAAATCACCTCCTCTCAGCTTAATATAAAATAATATAAAATTGTGAATTTATCATTGATATATTCATATATTTAATATAATAGATTTCATATTGTGAATATATTATATATAATATAAAATTATATAAAAATATGATAATTAATTATTTTTTCGAACAACGACCCCCCTGATTCACTCCGGAATATCTTACCGAAGCTGCTTATGGTCCCTTTTTAGGTAAGATTAATGTAATATTATTATACAGTCACTGGACGTGACACTTCCGACCTTAAATTAGAGCATGGACATGGAATGAGCATCACATATTCTATGTTATTATGGATGGAAATATTTTACTAAATAGGAAAATATTTAAAGAAGTTTGATTATAATAGTTAATGATAATTAATAATAATGATTATAGAGTTTATTAAATTAATTTGACCTATCATAAATATTCTATCACCATTTCCAAAGAATTTTTCTTTTTATCATGATGAAATTTGATTATAATAACTTACATTCCTTGCCCCCCCCCCTCCCCCAGTAACAGAAGTTTTGGTGAGACGGACGTTACAACAATGACTCTCCAAGGGGTCAAGGGGACGGTTTAATTATGAATGAAAAGGCAAGACAGCATCTCAAAGATCATGATTTTGTATCTGCCAGATTGTTGTGGGCTAGAATGAAGGTAGGAATCAGAACATTATTCATCGTAGCGTGCTATGCCCCAGTTGATAGTGACCCGAGCGAAGTCAAAGACTCATTCTGGGACACTTTAAATGATACAATTAGTACTTGCGATCAAGGTGAAAGAATAATTTTGCTAGGAGATATAAACGGATGGGTCGGCGTCCAACGTCAAGATACAGATACAGAAAGGGTTCTAGGTAAATTTTGGGATCCAAGCAAAAATTACAACGGGGAAAAGTTAGTTAGCTTATGCTTAGAAAAGAGACTATTCATTACAAATACTTGGTTTCGACATAAAATGATCCACACGCACACCTGGTGTAAAGGAAATAATCGCAGTATAATCGGCTTTGTTATTGCGGATGGAAGACTAAGGGAACTAGTTAAAGATACAAGAGTCATGAGGGGATCCGAATGCAATACTGATCAATCCTTTTGGGTTGGCCTACCTGCGGTCCTAGCCGATGAGCTACCTGATAGGATGTGAATTAGCATATCTTCAGAAACAGCCAGACTCGTCAGGAATGGTCGCGATATTCAGGAATCGTCAGAACTTCTGAACATTTGTGACGATTCCTGACTTTTGTTGTAGTAGGGGAACATCACAAGGAATGGAAAGTAAAAAATATTCTGTCAATTACTATTTATTGAAAAGGATGTCAAAAGTTACAAGAGTATACAGAAACAGTGAAATTTACTTTACAAAAACTTTACAAAGTTTTAATCAGTTGTTGTGCAAGAGCAACACAGGGTCATTCTATGCTCGTTACAAATCTCATCACGACAGCGTTTACAATACGTTTCAAGTATTATGTCGGCTGCCCTCTGACAAAACCTACAGCATGCAAGATTGTTTGAATTTGGGGGACTCCTTGGCGGTGGTGCTCGAAACTCCAGCATGGTCTTGATCGAGACACGCAAATCGTGACTTTGATAAATTTCAAACGTAAACGCCTGAGTGGAGTAATACGTTATTCCAAACGATTTTATTTTTTGGACACACCTGCTGCGCGGATCTAACGCACTCGTTGAATGATGGAGGTCGACTGCCGGATGACCAAACTGAATTATGGTTAGGGTCCCGGCATGAAAACAAACCTTGCTAAGTGAGGCATCTTTTGAATTTCGCGTGGGGTAACGTATCACCCTATACATGCCTTCTAGGGTTAAATTTGAGTCAGTCGAATTTCACTCAAAAACAGTAATCTCATTTTTCAAAAGATTTTGATCTTTCAATTTTAATGATTCTTTTGTAAAAATATGACTGACCTTTTCAGTAACCCATGTGCGAAATTCGGTCGGACGCCAGAGCTTGACCATCGGCCCAAAGTCGGCCCTGCTTTGGTAACAGAGCTACGGTAACCAGAGTTCGGCCGACTAAGGTGTTTTCAAGCGATGGTGTTTCCGCCGATGCAAATTTTAAATGCTCATAGAAAATGACATTTTATGTAATTATCAAAAGTTGTAAAATGGTCTAAAACGGAGGGGGAAAAAAATATTATACGGGAAAAAATTAGTTCAAGTAGGCGCCGAAAAAAATGGTTTAACAAAAGTTTGAAAAAAATGTTTGAAAAGAAAAATTGTTAGAAAAAAATGTTAAAAACAAAAATGGTAAAAAAAAAATTTGTTGAAAAAAATGTATGAACAAAATTTAAGGGGTTCAGCCCGGGGCTACGAAACCCTAAAAATTGTAGGGGAGACCGGGGCGAGTTGAACCACTTTTCATTTTTCGATTTTTTGTATTTATTGTGATGAACTTTTTCAAAATATATTACTGTTACCTTGTTTTGCACACCTTAGGCTTATATGGCTACAAGTATCAACAGTTTAATTTGATAACTGAGATCCCTACTTAAAATGACAGATAGGATCCGATAGAGACGGATAGGATTCGGAATTTTTTTGCATCTATCTGGATTTTTATACGGTATTTGTGTCTGGTTTTAAATCTGGTTCTATGCGGAACTTATTCGGTGTATACAACATTTTCTATCTGGTTTTTTATCCGGTTGTATACGAAATACTTTCGGTGTCCAGTAAAGCCCTACATACATACATACAGACAGACACATTCGTAAAAACCTGTTTTTTGGGTTCAGGGGGTCTCAAAACGTGGACATTTGATAAAAAACGGAGGGTCAAATTTTACACAAATCTAATACCTTCTCTGGATGAGAATGTAAAAAAGTGCGCATTCTATAAGAAACCAAGTTTGAGCGCGCCTAGGGCGCGCGGCTATTGCAACTCGCGCTTCGCGCTCGATAATGTATTTCCCTTACATTTGTGCATATACCTTTTAAAATTAAAGGTCGAATCATTGACAACTGTAATTTCGTGATTGTGAATTCTCATTTGTTAAAGCTCCTTCGGCTTTAACGAATACATTCTTATCATGTACCTCGTGTTTCGCACTCGAATTTGTCCAAACTGCGAAATTTTCTACATTATATGTTCAACATTATTATATCAAATGTATATTACATTTATTTCTGTACATCGGCCTGTCATTGCTTATTTAGATATTGGAAAATAAAGTACGAATTATATTTATCATGATTACTTTAACATTTGTTCCTGATTTTGCATTTAATTTTATTCTCAGCTACCGTGAAAATTTTGTAACATTTCAATAAATGTATATTATTACAATTAATAATGTGCATTGATATTAAAAAATACGTATTTTCCGGGGGTTGAAAACTCGTGAAGTCAGGTGTACAGTTGTAATGAAATCTCCTGAAGTCTCCTGAAATATCTGAAATCACCTGAAATATCTGATCAAAGAATACGAATAAGAAATTACTTTTTGAATTTCACTTCATAAGTCTGTTTTATAGGGTTCCAAATAAACCCCATAAGTGAAAAATTGGGTATTGCGAGTTTTTTGCGCTATTATTTTATTGAGGTTTCTTTTAGTGAACATGGTTTCTAATACGTAAAATATTACTTCATACTGATAATTTGATGTTTAAATAAATTATTTAAACAATTCATTATTGTCAATAGCCATTTTATCTTAGAGTAGAGTTTGAAAGTCGCGGTTCTATCTGAATTTTTGAACTGATTTTCAACTTTTCAGTTGGAGCGAGGCAATAATGAATTAAATTTAACAGAAATAATTATTTTTAGTTGCAGTTTTTCCTTAAATTTTCCAATTTTTGTCCACTTTCAAACTATAGTAAGATAATATTATAATGAAGTTAACAAACATAATTTTTTAAACAATTATTAGTATTTATTTTTTTTTAAATAATATTCTCTTTGAATAATGTTAGAAAGTTGCGAGTTTTTCTGAAATGTTCCACTTTTTGTCAACTGTTTACTTAGAGCGCGGTCATAATTAATGCAATTTAACAAACATAATTGTTTAAACAAATTTTATTGTTTTTAACTATCTTCACCTATAATAATGCTAGATAGTTAACAAAAATAATTGTTTATAAAGTAAATTATAGTTTCTAACTACCTTCTCTAAGTGTAATGGTAAAAGGTGGGGGGTTTTCTAAAATATTCAGCTTATCTTTGACTTTTTAATTCTCAGTAACTACTTCAAGTAAAATTTACATGTATATTATGATCCATGTAGAGAATTTGAAGAATATTTCAAATATCTGTATTATTTCAGAAAAATATATTCACAAAAAGAAATATTGTTTAAAAAATTAACGTCCAGGTTCCAGAGGTCCGATAGTAAACAAACCGGAGCGAGCGAATCGAGTCACGAATTCGTCTGCTAGGCAGGGGAAACTAGTGGCACTGCGGTCAAAGTCTAGTTGGCAATTTCAAAGGGCTGAAAATCATACAGCTACGGCCATCTGTAGTATAAGATTCGCACTAATATCGCGCCGACGAATAGTGTCATATGCACTAAAGCTTTTCCGGTTCTTAGCAAAGAAGGCGGAAGTGGATACTGAACATTCATTATGCGTCTTGAGTCGGACGCCGAATCACAGGTGCGGTTCCATATTCCTCTCCGGTGTACTAATATTGAAAGTTACTTTGTAAGTGTAAAATTGTTTTTTTCGGTACACGAAGCCTGGTGAATAAACGCGGATTCGCTTGCATTGGCAGACATTAGTAATTGTCGGACTCACGGTCTTTCTTTTCATTGTTTGACCCGTGAACGTAGTGTTCGTATAACAATTAATTATCGGATCATGATTGACGTGTCTGATTCGTAATTTTCCGGATTAATTTATTCTTGTAGCATAGCGCGTGCCCATGACCTACCGTCGCCATGTTACTTCGGGGATAATACCATGAATTTCGGAGTGATCGAAACTCGTACTAATTATTAGCCAGAGTCAATCGGAATAATTTGAATTTGTTCGTACGACTAAATTGACTAGAACTCGTGATCAGTGTTCGGGTTTTTTGAGACGGATATAATTAATTACTAGAAAATGGCCACGTTGCCAATGTTCATCGATGTCATGCCGTGTGCGGATAATCGATGTATTTCTGCCGTCTGATTCTCGTATAAGTTTGCATGAATCGGTGACTTCGCGCATAATTTGAACTGTTTGATTTATCTTGATTCGTAGCAAACGTAGGGCACGAAATGTATTGGACTTGAGTCAGGTTTAATAAAAAAAAATTTTGAAAGCTGAGTGAATTGATTTATTTGTCGCGTGACGTAACTCCTGACTTCTCGCCTCTTCCGTATTCCACTTATAAGCAAGTCGCGTAGATTCATTAACTTAGTGACCAAAACGTTTAAAATTCATAATGCGCCTTCAGCCAAACAACTTTTGTTCACATTTTTCTAATTTTTCGGAAAATTAGATTGCGCTCAACAAATCATTAAACTAAAATATAATACAATATTGAAATTAAAATTAATATAAATCTTTTAAAAATAAAATCAGGGTCATAAATGGCGCCAGCCAACGTGGGGCATGAGTGACGTCATGCGGATTGGTGATTCACTTGACCGTAAGGTCGAGTGTCGTACACACTCAGCAATCAAGAATTAAATCTTGATCAGGTTCAGAATAATAATTCGAATTTCAAAGAATAATCCGAATTGTTGAATAACAATATTGAAATAACATAATAGTTCGGATTTTTAGAACAATCCGAATTGTTCTTTGTTAAGAATAACAAAAGTTATAACTTGATCTTTGAATTCAGTTGTCAATGGTTAAACAATAATTCGGATTCAGAAAGTATAATCCAAATTGTCCTTTATTAATAATAAAGAATCAAATAATAATAGATTTAATACTTTCACGATGATTCATGATGATAAATTTAAATTTAAAGCTTTTTCGGGTTTCAATCGGGGATGGGTGACCTGCGACCCTGTGACGGGCCATAGAAATAATGTTGGTCGAATCCCTTTCCATTAGTGAGAGATGCCGCTAGGTAGAGATGCCGCTATTGTGACATGCCGCATGTGACATGATATGGACCCTTTTGAAGGTTCCTTTTTAGTTTGCTGATATGCGATAGATGGCATTCATATTTTGAACTGCGCATGTGCTGAAAAGCGCGCCTCTATTTGAAATCAATAAATACTATAAATAATCATACATCATATTAATGCAATATTTCAAGTGTATATTATATAATTTCAAATAGTACCATGCTTTTTTGGTACATGCGCAGTTGAAAACGTCGAATTTTCAACCATCACCTTAAAAACTGTCATATTTCATGTTTCAAGAATGACAAATGCCTATAATTTTAGTTTCTTCATTAAATTTTTCCCAGTGAAATATTATATAATCCGAATTACAAAGTAAAATGTGCATCATTAACTTGTAAAATCTTCTAAGTGAGTCAAGACTGAAGTGACAAAAAAAGGTTCTATTGGAACCGTTTCAATTCATACTTTGGGTTCATTTAGAAACCATTTATCAATTTGGGTTCCTTTTCAGCAAGAGAGGTTCATTTTTGTTGCAACTCCTTTGAAACCAAAAATTGGTTCTATTAGAAACTGTAGTTTTTTTCTGTGATCATAACTTTGTAGAGCTTTCGAAAAGCAACGCTTTTCTTCTCCGGACTTTTTTGCATATCGTGCGTTGTTTAGCTAACGAATTTGACCTTCAGTTTCCGACGCTAAAATAGTGTACCAAAGGCCAACCTAATAGAATGATTCTTTTATAAGTCATCGTGTTCATAGGCAGAGATAAATACAGACACATTCGTAAAAACCTGTTTTTCCAGATTCAGAGGGTCTCAAAAAGTAGACATTTGACCAAAACGGAGGGGGCGGGGGGTCAAATTTTACACCTTTGCCAATGAGAATGCAAATTTCTAATTTTAATACTTTTTACATGATACGTACATTGAGGCATAAAGTTCATATATGTTTGAGGTCATAATGCCAACTTGCAATTTTACGTTAAAAGGATTAAGACTATATATTTAATTGATTTTAAGTTATCTATAATTAAGAAAATGATCAGAAATAAGTTCTTAATTTTCAATTAGAATATAAAATATGCACTGGAATATTTATTTTACATTTTGTATGAGAACCAAAATAAATATGGAAACTGGAGCACTTCACGAAGAAGTAACATATTATTGTGTGGAATTTTGGCGATTTATCCGAACTGGCTTTAATGTATCCAGGCATACTAATTCCCTAGAAAATAAATTCTCTTAGCCAAAAAACGTTGATGATTAATTATGACATTCTCATCATAATGAGAAGGTACGTATTGTATTCATGTGAAAACTGAATATCGCGGATTTCTTTAGATCTCCACGTTTCGAAACCCCCTGAATTTAAAAAACCTGGTTTTACGATGGTATCTGTCTGTCGTCGTTGTTGTCGTTGTTGTTTTCGTCGCTGTCGTTGTCGTCGACGTCTGTACCCAGGTGCGAAATTCGGTCGGATGCCAGAGATTGACCATCGGCCCAAAGTCGGTCCTACTTTGGTAACCGATCTCTCAAAGATTAATATCTTACTTATTCGGTTTTCGGGTCGCCCGTAGGTAGATCCGGAGTCTTCTTGAATTCCCGTAGGAATTCTCCCTGTCCTTTATTTCCTTCTTGAATTCCGTAGAATCCTCAAATTCCTTTTGTATTCCGTAGAATTCACAGGTTCGTCTCGAAGATAGTGCACTTTTGACTTTGATGAGCAACCGTATAAGCCGAGTCGTTTGCCACTATCCTGGCAGGATCGCCAAAAATGTTATGCGCTGCGGGTCGGGATCGCCAATAAGCATATAACACATGATCAAAAAATACATGGTCTAGCCACGCGCGTTGAAAATTCATCTTTTTGGTTGAAAATTCAATTAATCGACTTTAAGATTCACTATTCATATTGAAAAATCCTCTGTTTTGTTGAAAATTTAAATGTTTTAATATTCGAATTGAAAATTCATCGTTTTGATAGGAAACTGAATTATTCGACTTAAAGATTCACTATTTCAGTTGAAAATTAATTTGTTTGGTTGAAAATTCAATTATTTCACTCACAGATTCACTATTCCAGTTGAAAATTCCTCTGTTTGGTTGAAAATTCAATTTTGAGTGAAGACCGAGACGCTAATAGTTCCTATGTTAACCAAATGGCTGGCTGTGGTAGAGCGCGAGTGGGGACGAAACTGGGAGAGCTTAAGCCTAGACTATGTATTTTTGGATCATGATATAACATATATACTTACACCATTTTTTCAAAGATTAATCAAGTTGTGACAAAAAGGGTTGACTAGAGTTATATAAGCACGGTTGAGGTACTGGACGGGACTTGCGTCGTGACGAGACCGACGAGAGACTGCAGAACCCATGATCCAACCCACACGGTCTAGCCACGCTCAAGTAAAAAAATGCAATCAATCAGCAACGATACCAGCTACGCCGCCATATTGAAGAAACTGAGCGGCAATTTCAAATAGGTGAAATGAACGAAAGTATTTCAATTTTCTGAAGAATAAAAGTACATGTAAATACTATAATTTCAATTTAAAAGTTTATTTTATGTGTAATTATAAGAAGTATATTCCTTATCAAGTTATAGAATACTGAAATTCTATTCTAGTTTAAACTTTGAATCATGTGAATAAGAAATGAAAGGTAGCATTGCAGAATTAGATATCCAACATTCTTACGAAAATGTGTTTTAATTTTCGTAAAAAATTGAAAATTCGATTTTTCATTGGCATCAACACCGATTTGCAAACCCAGGGAAATTCTAACCTCAAAATTCTTTCGCGATTTACTAGAATTTCGTTAACTTTTACAGAACAAGAATTTTTTCGCGTTCAAAAACTCAATTCCTCGGGTCAATTTCTTGAATTTTGCTACATTTTTTTAAGGAAAAATTCGAATTATTTTAAAAGATGTTCAGAAGTTTTGAACAAAAAATTTTAATTCGAAAGTATTTCACAACATTTTGAACAAAATGTGGAATTTTGAAGATTTTGAAGCTTTCTAAAGATTTTAAAAGTTTTGAAAATAATGCAAAAATATTCTTAATATTCATGGGAAAACTTGAAATTAATTTTTAGATGATTAATTTTCAAAGAAAATTTAATAACATTTCAAAAGATTTATATAAACCACAAGCAGAAAATGCGTTAATATTCGAAAACTCGAACGCGCCACATTAGCTGCCGCGCCGCATTCGGCGCCGCTCTCCTACTTTTGTTAACTTAAATTTAACAATTTATGAAATGAATGAATTTGAACAAATAAACATAGCATATCCTAATCAAATAATAAGTAAGATGGGAGGTAAGAAAGGGGATGAAAATGGAATAAATTCATCTATATTAATAAAAAGCTTAAAGGTATTAGGTAATAAATTTTTAGATATTATAAATCATTCAGTAAAGGAAGGCAAATTTCCGCGCAATTGGAAAGAATCAACAATCCTACCGCTACCAAAAATTACCAATACGAATAAAGTTGAGGAATTCAGAGAAATTAATATGTTACAAACTTATGAAAAAGTCTTAGAATTGGTAGTTAAAAATAAGGTACAAGAATATTTTGAGAACCACAACTTATTTACAGAACACCAATCTGGATTCAGAAAGAATCATTCATGTGAAGCGATGCTACAAGATTTATTATCTGCTTGGAAAAAAGAAATTAGTGAGGGAAATGTAGTATTGGTGGTATTTCTATGTCTCAAGAGAGCTTTTGAAACGGTAAATAGAAGCATTCTGTTGAATAGATTAAAAGGCTATGGAATAAAAGGGTCTGTTTTGCAATGGTTTGAAGGCCATTCAAAAGATAGGATGCAATATACAAAATGGAGAAATATGAAATCGTCTAGTATCAATGTCCAAAATGGCGTGCTGCAGGACTCGGCTTTATGGCTACTTAGGTACAATGTGCAAATGAATGATATTGTCTATGTTGTTAGTAAGTGTGTATTAAAATTATTTGCGGATGATACCATGATTTATTGCGTGGCAAAAAGTGTACTTGAAGCCGAATAAATAATGACAGAAGCACTAAAAAAGATTGAAAATTGGTTAGAATCTAACGGATTAAAAATCAATACGCAAAAAACAAAATGTATGATAATAAGCAGTACAAGGAGAAAAGTTGATGATGTTGATGTAAATCTTTAAATTGACGGATTAGATATTGAAGGAGTTAAAAAATGAAATATTTATGAGTGGTAATTGACGAGAAGCTAAGCATGACTGAACACATAGAATATATAATTAAGAATATCAGCAAAAATATTTACTTTCTGAAAAGATAATCGTATTCCGTATCTCAATACACACGATTTATTATTTGTAGGAACATTATAGCACGCAATTTTGAATACTTTCGACGTTTCATGTTAGTAAGGCAAATAATAGCATAAAACGTTTGCACTTTTTTGTATAAAGCAGAAAATGGATTACTACCAAAATTGAGGGTTCGGATGCAATGAGGGGACGAGCGCTCGAAAACGCGAAAAACTATTGTCCAAACGTCTTATGATATACAAATATTACAGTTGAAAAAATTTAATTAAAAAACATATGCGCTTGTAGAGAATGACAAGACGGAACTTTTTTCCATTTAAAATTTTTCTTTCTGATGTATATTTTTAATAATATAATTGAAAAAGCGATGAAAAAATTTCGCCAAATTAAATTATTTTTTAAAACATAAATCGTCTCCACTCAGACAAATATTATTGAAACTATTTGAAATTTGGTACACATACGCTCTGGATGTACTTCGATTTGACGAAACATTTTTTCGATATCGGCGGTTAACGCGTAAGTATGTGATCGAAACCGAATAAGAAGTGGTAAAAGCTTTTCTGGAATATTTTGACCCACCATAATAAGAGTCGTTTAGTGATTTTCCGTTTGAAGTTTTTGACGATACATCAAAAACTACTCTCACCTTTGTTGTGAGACTAGATTATTTAATTATCGAGTGACGTGGTAAAAAATAACCGTCATGAATTGAATCAGAGTTTATCTCAGATATATGATTGCTTTCTGTATATGAGTTTAGATTTTCGACATAAGGTTCTCTAAGCTGAGGTTTTTTGTCAAAGGACCTTTCAGTAGCGTATAAGCATTTTAAAGCAGTTAAGTAGGATTCACCGAGAACAGGCTCATTTTCCTTGAATGGAAGTTTGACGCAATATTTTCCGGAATTTTGATGCAGAAAAGTGTGTTTTTCGTAATGATCTTCGCATGCAATTTATTCTTTTGATAATCGACTCGCTTGAGGACAGTGTTCTAATTCCCAAAATTTTTATATATTTCGATTCAAAAGATTCAAGGATAAATTGCACCTAGCTGCATTTGGAAATGTAGATTCAGATTTTGTTCTGCCCAATATCCATCACAATTTAGTTTTTTGTAATATCGAGTCTTTGTTAGCTAAAGTTATTTGTCCATTGCAAAGCAATTGCAGAAAAATTTCCTCATTGATTAAAGCGTCGATTTCTCTAGGTTTATAAAACTCTGGTTCCGATAAATTGAGATTGGATGGAATTTTGAGGTCAGCTCAATTTATGGGCTAGCTAGGCGCAAAGGAATTGATTTCTGGAGTAATAAGGAAAATTAGATCTTTGGAAAAGGTATTTAGACGGGATTGGATCGCGGTACGTGTTATGTTGCTAATGCTTGACCTCATTTGATTTACGCCACCCAGTGAGATTTCGATTTCCTTTAAACTAAGACCTAATTTCGCAGCGATTCTTTTGGTTGAGAAATGAGCTACGTTCCACTAAGGATGAGAAAATTATCTTATCGCCGCTGAAAAAATTACGCGGCACTGGGATCAGCATTGCGGAGGACTACATTAAAAAAGTCCAAACTGAAAGCAAGACTCTGCTTCCATACCTTGAGAAGGCTAAACAATCGTGACCTGAAAGCTTCCTTCAGTTATAACATAATATATGTAGATGGCAAAAAATTCGAGTCCATGGATCTGTCAGCGTTGGAGTCTATAATCCAGTTACCTGTGAATAGGGCGAAACCATTCGAAAAAAGTTAAATGGGAGAAGCAAGCGGTATACAGGGAAAGGTGAAGCGCAAGTCCTCGAAATCTCCACCAGTCATTATCAAAGAGCAGGCGGAAAATCTTACGAAAGGAAATTTTCACAATCGGCTATCAAGCGGGGAAACGAAGAAAAATATTAATGGTTAAATGAGCGAAATACCTTAGGACGAGTTAACAATACACAAACTTCTTCTTCTGGAACTGTCATGGTTATGTAAGATTTTTAAACTCCTGTATTAATTATTATAAGTTTGATATTATAGGAATCGTCGAAACCTGGCTCACGCAAATTCCCAAAAACTTGTACGCCGATAATAAATATATCCGCAACCCGAGGACGCGTTCGGTGGCTTTGTCATAGGCCCTTCAGTTCTATTCCAAAGGAATAGAGACCGAAATCGAATATATTATATATATATATTCGGTTTCGATTCCTTTGGAATCGAACTGAAGGACCTATGACATATCCACTGAACGCGTCCCCGGGTCGCGGATAGAGGGTCCCTGTGCCAAGGGTTTCTGCTTAATATGGTTATAATAATTAACAAGCAGTCCTAACAACCGAATCGAGCCTCATTTCCCATCATCATCATTTCCCTAGCTGCTCGTGGGAATAACAATGACACTATCAAACTATCTTAATTTGTAGATACGTTTCAAAACGATCGCACGTGCATAATTTATATGGAAACACGACGTCGAACCGGCGAAACGCCCACAATGAGTGGACGAATAAATTCAAGGATGACTTGCTAGACTGCTACGATGCCAGCATTATCCCTGTTCCCAGAGGCTTTATGGCTCGTTTTTACACTTTGTAGTTCCAGAAACACCCAGAGCTTCAGCAATTTTCGCATCAGTCTTTGCGAAATGAAGCCGGCTACCTCTGGAAAAAGGGATATGTACGCGGAGCGCTTACCAACCGCTGTATGAACAAGCCGCGAACGAAGAGGAGGAACCCAGTAGGCAAGAAAATTAAGGACATCAAAAAAATCGACTCTGGAAATAGTCCTATTTTATCGGAAATTAATCCGCTGGTTTTAGTTGTAATTTGGTGAAACTCAATTGAAAACGAAAAATCGTTCGATTTAATCAGAAGTCTGTACAGTCAAAAACATCGACTCCGGTGATAGTCATTTTTTTAATTCACTTTGCTGTACCGGATAAGATTTGGATGTATTGCGTTCGCGAATAACTAGACGAATATCGGACGCAGATAGCACAAGAGTTGGCGGCAAGCTTCTCTAAACCTTGTGATGGAAGGTTCGGAAGCTTGCATCGCAAGGTTCAAACAAGCTTCTAGCAAATAAGAAAATGTCTGCCATGCGGCAATATTGCGAGGTAAACTTGAGAGAGACTCGCATCGTAAATGTGACAGAAGCTTGCGAGGCAAGTTTGAGAGAAACTTGTATCGTAAGCTTGAGGAAAGCTTGCGGGGCAAGCTTGAGAAAAACTTGCATCGTAGGTGTGAGGGAAGCTTGCAAGACAAGCTTGAGCGAAACTTGCATCGCAATATTTAGGAAAAGTTCAGTGAGCGCTCTATTATATTGTATATGTCTATATATAATAAAATAAGGCTTTTTTATTAATAGATGGTAAAGGTTAGAGTGCAATGTTATGTGTCTAAGTAAATAATTATTTATAAATAACATAAAAAGGGTAAGATGTCATACTTCAGACCAAATAAAAAGACTTCGATGATGTTAAGAAGATCATTTAATCGATGTTTCGAGATTAAAATGCTCTCCTCATCAGGAAACAGGAATCCAAGTCACAAATAAGTCCTTTTATTCTTTATTCAAATTGGAAAAACCAAAATGTCATAGTAAAAAAGATTCATGCTCTTACAAAATTCCATCTAAAGTTAGTTCTGTGAAGAAAATAATGCAATTGTAAATGACGGGAAATAGAAAAACCATTTTATATACATAACGAAACATTTGCATGCCAAATCTGTAGAAGAAGATGCTTGTATCTGCTTTGGAGAGATTCCTGCAATGATGTTACGTCCTGAATGCGGCTTTGAGGCACGCCCAGGTATGTATAGGTCTCTTCAGTTTCAAGATGTCTAATAACACTTATATCCACAAGCTCAGGGTCCTTAGGAACGCCAGCAATCTTTCCTTTCTTCAGATAAATCTTGGCACACTTGTCGAATCCAAAGTTTACACCAATCTCTCCTGTGTATCCCTTGACGATATTTAAAGAAAGTTGAAGTTTGCTTGCACCAGATGCATAGATATTCAGGTCATCGATATAAAATGCTAGAGTGACCTTACGCTCACGATGATTAGTGTCGCCGCAGAGGTATCCAGGAGAATTGTATAATGCGAGAGATAGAGGCAGAAGTGTGATGCAAAAAAGCATAGGGCTCATGGTGTCGCCCTGAAAGACGCTCCTCTGGAAGGTGACGTTGTTCGTTGTCACGATAATTTCCAGATTAGATGGTAAATCTAGTTTTCCAAAGGGACACCAATCTCTCTGTGCATCTTATTATGTGTGGAAGATCCTTCAAGCTTTTCAACGAACAGATGTCTGCCTCTTTTAAATACAAGCTATTTTTAATGTTCCAACTTAGCATGAACCGGTTTTACTAGTTTTAATTAGATGTAAATTTTTCTCGAAAATTTGCTGAACATTTCTATTTTGATATGTTTAAAAATAACCCTAATCCGTTTTATTTATCTTCCTCCACTTTTACAAAATGTTTTATTATTTAATTTTGACATTTATTTCTTAATTAAAAGTCATTAAAGTAGAATCATAGAACTTAATTATTCCTTTCAGAAGTAGTCTAGAATTTGAGCAGCCATAAGTACAGCTTTATAATATTACATCATACAGTCTTTCCGAAACGCCATTAACCCTGCAAAAGTATACACTTTCCGGAAATTCCATTTATTATCCATCCATACCATATCTTCCATTCCTAGACTTCAAACAAAAACGAGCGTCTAGCGAGACAAGGCCCACACAAATTTATAAACCGAAAAATCCAAAACTTTCTGCAAATTAACGCAAATAAAGTCAACCACAGAAGGAAACTAAATGATTGTACTTTAAAATTGGACTTGCATATCGACTCTCAAATTGTACTGGAACTGGACAGAGAACTTGGTCAAATTTCAGGTACACAAACGAACCCCCGCGGGGGATGCGGGGTGTAATAGAATCATTACCATATAATAGCACAGCAACTTTATCGTTAATGCTAATATTGGAATTGAAGTTAGTTTCTATCTGTGCCAGTCTGTAATTAAGAAGTTATCAGTTTGACTGTACCTGAAGGGTCTGTTGTTCCAAAATAAGTTACGCATTATGTAATTCGGTTTGGGTATACGCTGCCAAAAAATTGGCACTTTACATTTTCTGATTTTTTCCTAATGTTTTTTTGAAAAAAAGCGGAGCTCTTGATTATTTTCATAATCCAGAACTCCTTCATGGTTTTCTGGTTCCTGTAACATATTGTAGTGAAGTTTTCGAGAAAACTCAGAAAGTTGTGAAAACAACTTTCCGGGGTTTCGCCGAAGCCGTACCTAACCTCGGAACGCGAGGAACGGTTCTTTGTTAGAAAATTCTCAAAAATTCAAATACACACCGAGTTAAAAGGATTTGCTCGAAACCGTATTTTTGATGGTAGCAGTACGTCAAGGTTGCTTTTTTATATCCATTAAAAATAAAGACTTTTATGATCAAGATATTTGTTACGATATTCATAAAAGGCATATATTTCAATATCTTCATGGCTCAACAGAAGAAGATGTTAATGTTATTATTTGTCATTACTTGAATACGATAAATCTCATGTCACACTGTGACAGCGTCTCATTGAAAATTGATTGTCTGGGAAGTGAATAAATTTTTTCGACAAAACTTGCTTTCTCTGTGTTTATCAACTGAACATCTCAGCGGGAACATTTCATAATTTTGAAAGCAAAATAACCATTACAATTTTTGTGACGATTTTCAGAAACCATTATATTCTAACCTCAAAAGTAAAACTCAGTTTTCTCCGAAATGAATGATTTTTTTAGAAAACTTTTGTCCTCCGTATTCAGTAACCGTTCAAACGTTTATGTGTTATATGAAATCACATTAGAAATCTCTCTTATTCTTAGCAGACTTTTTTAAGTAATGATAAATGTTATTGGCGAAATCCCCTAAAATATTGCACAGATGCATATTTATATGTAAAAGGAATATTGAAATTTTACAATATGAGACTGTATTTTCTACTTTATGTAAAAATAATAAATCTTACTTTCAATACATATATACAAATGAAGATAACGATAATTAACTTTTCACATTGCATTATATGGTAATTCTTGGACAAAGTTTTCTCTCTGAAATTTCCAAGATGAATCGAATTTTGATTTCTTATCGTGAATTATCTCCATGAATATAAAATTTATCTCGCACACATACTGCTCATCCCGAAAATATACACAAGTTTTGGTATAATAATCGCAGGCAAAAAAAATCACTGCACCAAAACAAATAATTCGGTACTTAAACTACTTCTGCTTTCCTAAAACGAAGGTGTTTTCTTTTATGACCTGTAACCACATTTACGAATTTTTTTGTATAAATATCATAGAGTTATTCCAACTTTATAAATTGTTTTGTCTCTCGATTTGTCCCGTCAACAAAAATTTGAATTAATAAATATTTTTAATTGTCTTTAGCCTTATGTCAACGATTTCAAATTGTCCGCCAGTACGAGTAAGTGTGATATGTGTTAAAAGAAAATAATGAAATCCAAATTTTACAAGATTTTAGTCTCACAACTGTTAATAATACATATACTGATTTTTTCGAAGTATGCTTCCTTTCCATTATTTGTCCTTTGTAACAATATCAGGGGCGACCGGAGCAAGGCGGAACAAAAGAACTACTTCTCAATTTGAATTTTGTATTCTTAAAGAATTGTTTTGCCATATTGAATTCTTTACGAAATTAAAACATGAAGGTTCACAGTATGGACAGATAATTTACATTGAGGTATTTCGCAACTGTTGGCGAGTATTTTAATAAAAAAGTAACTTGTCCCATTCCGCCCCGGTATCCACTAACAAAAGGTACTTATTCAAAGTTTATTTGGAATTCATTATTTCAATATTTTCATAATATTTCTTCCTACATACTCATTTTCCTATAATAGTTTGTCGTACACTTTGGGAGGAGTTAAATTTTATTTCAAAGAGGGAAAATGGCAAAAATTTTGCTTTTTGCCCCGAGTGCAATCTTTTGGTTTACTTATTTTTTAAATGTTATAACAAATAATTCATTTAATCTCACAATTAATGCATTCCGGAATAAGTGAGGTTATATTGTGCTCTTTTCCCTCACCTGCCATAGCCATCCACCTTTCAAGTCCGCCATTTTTTACGATCTTTAGATTTTTTACGTACAATACGTATTATACGTATAAAAGTTCGAGTTACGCGTAACCGTGCAACTCTGCCCAACTTTCAAGTTCGCCATTTTTTACGTTTTTCACATTTTTCACATATAATACGTAAAATACGTATTATACGTATGAAAGTTCGAGTAACGCGTAACCGTGCAACCCTGTTGGTGATACACCTATTAGCTTTGGTGGAGAATACGTCAAGGTTGGTGAAAAACTTTACATGAAAACCACTGGCTTATTGGAACTTTCTTTAAAGCAAAACCCTGATGAAATTTATATAAGCCCTAACGATCTAAAGAACTATGAAGAAATTCTTATAGCTACAAATGCACATCAGAAAAATTAAAGTCCTACTTCACCTATTCGCTCAAACAATACTGCAAAACATAAAAATATTATAGTGACACTTTTTCCACATAAACGATTATTAACAACTGGAGGTTCATTAAAGAAAAAGAAACGATTAAGGATTTCACTACCTCACCTCATGATATCGAGGAAAGATTCAAGGCCAGACTACATTTATTGGGATGATCCAAATGAGCTAGTCGACCGTCTTCGTTTACTGATGGCATCACAAGCAGCAGGCAATCCAAGACACAGTAATGAACTAATTTCTAACATTGAAGAATTGCGGGAGGCTCAAATCATATTAAGAGATCCTGGTAAAAAATACCCGTTTTTAATCGTTAGAATCTTTTTAGGAGCCTCTAAGATTGCAGTTCGAGTTTTAAGTGGATTTAAAGAGGAATCGTAGAATGTTATGTGTTGTAATATGTTCCTAAGGGAATACTGGTTGCGCAGTTAATTTTGCGAAATATTTGTAATGGGTTTTATAGGGAACCTAAGTGAAAATTGTAGTCCGAAATTACTTTTCGAACATTTCTTCAAAGGGATTTAATAGAGACATAATTCTCAGAGGATCTAAGCGGAACCTAAGATAGACCTTAAAACGTGAAATTATTTTTCGAGAAATTCTCTTAAATGGATTTAATGGGAATTTGATAGGACTACGTTTACTGGAAAAGTTACTACGTATATATAATTGTCGTCTTAAGAGGATCTATGGAGATTTCAAACGGACATTAAAACGCTAAATTATTTTGTACGGAATTTCTCTAAGAGTATTTGAAGAGAATTTAAGAGGATGCGTTTATTGGAAAAGTTACTAAGTATATAATTGCCGTCTTAAGAGGATCTAAAGGGATCTTCAATGGACATTAAAACACTAAAATATTTTGTGCGGAATTTCTCGAAGTGGATCTAACAGTAATTCTTAAGAGGATCTGAGGGGATCTTAAGCAGGCATTAAAACATTAAATTATTTTTTGTGCGAAATTTCTCTAAGTAGATATAACAGTAATTTAAGAGGCTGCATATTTAAGATAAGTAGTATTTCAATCGTAGACTATTAAATTTTATTGTTTAAA
Organism: Andricus grossulariae; assembly: GCA_011634705.1. Classification (NCBI taxonomy): domain Eukaryota; kingdom Metazoa; phylum Arthropoda; class Insecta; order Hymenoptera; family Cynipidae; genus Andricus; species Andricus grossulariae. Next base: position 163,357,363 of record JAABKJ010075445.1, on the reverse strand, counting down.
TTAATATAACCGAGAGGTGTATCTTAAAGTTTAAAGATTTGCCTAAATTCTTAGGCATAGGGAATCTTTTTAATAATTTTATTATTTAATTTTAGCTCGTTAATTATTAAATTATTCATAATAATATACATAAATGATATTAATTAAACTTTTGGTAATAAAATTATTATTTTTTTAATTAAAAAAATGTTTAAAAATAAGAAAATTTTGGTTTTAAAGCCAAAAGTTTTGAAGGAAAAAGACCCTTTTTTAGGCTATTGATCACAAGTAATTTTAACTTCAATTTATATTTTTATAATCAAATTATGTGATTAAAAGTTAGTAATTTTAAAATTAATTAGTTGACTCTTCTAACTTTTTTTTTAAATTAAAATTAAAATTTGTTTTATTTTTTAAAAATATAAATAAATTTTGTTTAATAACTAAAAAAATAATCATTTTAAAAAATATATCTTATATAAATAGGGTAATCATATAAATATTCTAATAAAAGGGGTAGGGGTATCAAAATAAGAAGTTTATTTAATAATTAGAAATTTTTATTGAAGATAAGTAGTATTTCAATCGTAGACTATTAAATTTTATTGTTCAAATTAATATAATCGAGAGGTGTATCTCAAAGTTTAAAGATTTGCCTAAATTCTCAGGCAAAGGGAATCTGTCTAATAATTTGATTATTCAATTTGAGCTCATTAATTAATAAATTATTTATTATAATATACATAAATTATATTAATTAAACTTTTGGTAATAAAATTATTTTTTTTTTTAATTTAAAAAATTTTTAAAAATAAGAAAATTTTGGTTTTAAAGCCAAAAGTTTTGTAGGAAAAAGACTCTTTCTTAGCCCATTGATCACAAGTAATTTTAACTTCAATTTATATTTTTATAATCTAATTAATGGGATTAAAATTAAAGTTTAATTAAATAATTTACTTAAAATTTTAAATTTGCAGTTTAAACTTTTTATTAAACTATTAAACTTATATTTTCATTTAAGTTGATAGAAAATTTAAATTTCTATATTTTCAAAATATAAACTTTTTCAAGTTCATTAACTTTAAAATTAAACTAAAATTTTATCTCACAATTTAAAAATAATTGGGTTAATTAAATAGCATCTAAAATATAAAATAGTTAAAATTTGTCCAATTATTATGAAAGGGTATTCAATAGGTTTTATTCCTATTCATGTTAGTATAATTATAATATTAACATATATTCAAAATGTAATTTGATTAATTGGGTAATATATTGATCTTTGAAATTTATTTATATTATATAAAGGTATAATTAAAATAATTATTACTGATAGTAATAAAGCAATAACACCTCCTAATTTATTAGGGATTGATCGTAAAATTGCATATGCAAATAAAAAGTACCATTCAGGTTGAATATGAATAGGAGTAATTATTGGGTTAGCTATATTACAATTTTCTGGATCTCCTAAAATATAAGGAATAAAACAACATAATAATAATAATCTAATAATTATAAATAAAAATCCTTGTATATCTTTTACTGTAAAATAAAAATGAAAAGGAATTTTATATAAATTTCTATTCGTGTCCTCAAAACACACGAAAGTTTCGCCGACCTGTCGTTGTGATTTCGTCGTGTCCTGTGACCACCCGTCTCACGGTTGTGAGACGTGGTCATGAGTGAGACTTACCGCGGTCCTACTGGGAGCCGGTGTCATTTTTTAGATGACAGTAGCTGCCAGTGGGACTCTGCGATGGTTGTTAACCTAATTTTTAATAATAGAAACCTCATAAAAACAACCAGATACACGATTATTGTGATAATCTCTAATTAAATACGTCACTGGTAGAGCATTTTTTATTTGACTAATTGAAGATATTTCAGTTGTCCAAGTTGGTGTATACCCTTTCTCAAAAATATGTTTAAATTTACTGATTCTTACTTTATCACCAAGTTTGAAATGTTTTTGCATAACATTTCTACTTACTACAAACTTTTCAAATACATTTACTAACAATTTCTTTGCATTTCGTTTTGTAACATCATTTGGTTTCATTTTAGTTTTTTTATGTTTAGTATCATTACTGGAAGAAACTAAGCCTGAAAAAACATTCAACCATCCGTGGTTGCCTTGCAAACTGAACTGAATTCACATTTTATTTTTCAGAGTTTGGTTGAATCTCTCACAAATTGACACTTTCAAATTACTGAAAGTTCAATCAATTTTAACATTGTATTGTTTCATAAGATTTTCAAAGCTTGAATTGTACAATTCCTGACCCTTATCTACATGCACATTTATTAGAACACGTCCTTTCACAAGGATTTATTTAATCGCAGCTGTCACATCTTCACTTTCTGTAGTTTTTATTGGAACTTGCCCAAGCGAATTTGGAAAATATATCAATTACCGTAAATATATATTTGTATCCTTTATTTTTACGTTTATATGCTTGCATTTGAACAAGTCTGCCTGCCAGGTTTCATCAATACTACGGATATCAACATGTCGGTGTTGATAATTTTTTTCAGCAGGCCTATGCAATTCCGTCACCACTTACAGTTCCTTCTCATCCATTTTTAAGTGCATTCAGTTTGGAATCCATTTGAGAAATGAGTTCAACATTTCGATACACTAGTTCTTTAGTTGCTTTTAAATCATATTTAAATAGCTTCCTAATGCTGTAGATTACACCAAATTCTTCTTTCACTACACGCTGCATCAGACTTAAATTGATTCCATCATTTTGATTTTCAGCTTCACCCACGTTACACAGCTTTTTGTTCTCAATATTAAAGTGTCCATCCGGTGTAATTTTGAATCCACTACCGGGTGGTCCATCATTCATAATTTCAACTCCTTTAAACTGACGTCTAAATACATCGATACTCATCGTGGAAATGATATTCACTTTAATGAAACACTAACACTGGTTTATAAAAAAAAAGGTGAGGAGTATTTGACAAGACCACTTTATCCTTATGTATTTTGATGTGCTGCATACGAATCCGAGGTCTATTTATCTTCATCACGTCAGTTTCAAGGTCATTTCAAGGTAACATACAGGAAAAGCCGTGCAATAAACTTCAAAAACCTTTTACATATGTTTTTGGGGTCGCTAAATCGAAATCCGAGGTCCATTTACCTCCAACGCTTCAGGTTCAAGGTCATTTCAAGGTCAAACACAGGAAAAGCCGTAGTGTCTACTTGGACATCCGCACTGAGCCGATTAGAACACAGCCGTCTGACAATCAGTTCGGAATTGCGAACTGAAACCAAAGCAGTGTCCACTTTGAATTCCGAACTGAGCCGAATAGATCGCGACCGCATGCCAACTAGTTCGGCATTCCAAACTGAAATTATTCCTGTGTCTACTTGGACTTCCAAACCGACCCAAATAGATCACAGCCGTCTAACAGCCAGTTCCTTATTGCGAATTGATATCATTGCAGCGTCTACTTGCAATCCCGAACTGAACCGAATAGGTCGCGACCGCCTGCCAACCAGTTCAGCATTCCAAACTGAAACTATTCCAGTGTCTACATGGATTCCCGAACCGAGCCGAATAGATCACATTTGCCTAACCATCAGTTCGGTATTGCGAACTGAAACCATTGCCGTGTCCGCTTGGAATTCCGACCAGAGCCGTATAGATCGCTAACGACTGACCACCAGTTCGGAATTCCAAACTGAATCTATTCCAGTGTCTACTTGGACTTCCGAGCTGAGCAGAATAGATCGTGACCGCCTGCCAACCCGTTCGGCATTCCAAACTGAAACCATTCCAGTGCCTACTTGTAATTCCGAAGTAAGCCGAATTGATCCAAAATACCTATCCGCCAGTTCGGTAATCCAAATTGAAACCAATGCAATATCTTCTTGGAATTTCGAACTGAGCCGAACAGATCACGACCGCCTGACAACCAGTTCGGCATTCCAAATTGAAACCATTCCAGTGTCTACTTGGACTTCCCAAATGAGCCGAATAGATCACGACCGCCTGACAACCAGTTTGGCATTTCAAACTGAAACCGTTCCAGTGTCTACTGGGGATTCCGAGTCAAGCCGAATTGATCCAAATCACCTATCAGCCAGTTCGGGATTTCAAACTGAAACTACTCCAGTGTATACCTGGACTTCCGAACCGAGCCGAATAGATCACAGCCGTTTATCAATCAGTTCGGTATTGCGAACTCATAACATTCCAGTGTCTACTTGGAATTTCGAACTGAGCCTAATAGATCGCGAACGCCTGACAACCATTTCGGGATTCCAAACTGAAACCATTCCAGTGTCTACTTGGACTTCCGAACTGAGCCGAATAGATCACAGCCGTCTAACAACCAGTTCCTTATTGGGAATTGATATCATTGCAGTGTCTAATTGGGATTCCGAACTGAGTCGAATAGATCGTGAACGCCTGCCAACCAGTTCGGCATTCCAAACTGAAACTATTCCAGTGTCTACTTGAACTTCCGAACTGAGCCGATTAGATAACAGCCTTCTAACAATCAGTTCGATATTGCGAACTGAAACCCATGCAGTGTCTACTTGGAATACCGAACTGAGCCGAATAAAACGTCAACGCCTGCCAACCAGTTCGGCATTCCAAACTGAAACTATTCCAGTTTCTACTTGGACTTCCGAACTGAGCCGAATAGATCACAGCCTTCTAACAGCCAGTTCCTTATTGCGAATTGATATCATTGCAGTGTCTACTTGGATTTTCGAACCGAACCGAATAGATCGCGACCACCTGCCAACTAGTTCGGCATTTCAAACTGAAACTATTCCAGTGTCTACTTGGACATCCGCATCAACCAAAAAAATGAATTTGTAACCCGACAGTTTAATTCTCAACCTAAAAAAAAGTTTTGCATAAAATAGATGAACTTTTAACCAAATAGTTAAATTTTCAACCAGACAGATGATATTTCAATCAAGAAATTTAAATTTGCATCAAAAAAGATAAATCTTCAACAAAAAATGCAATATTTGAATTTTAAGTTAAAAAAAAATGAATTTTCACTTTCAAAAAGAAAACTAATTTTTAATCAAAAAGATGAATTTTGGACCAAAAAATATCAATTTTCAACAAAATACATGAATTTTTAACCAAAATTTGAATTTTCAAACAAATAGCTGAATTTTCAAGTAAAGAAAATGAATGTTAAACCAAGCATGGAATAGTTAGATTTTCAGTTAAAAAAATTCATTTTCAACACACAAAAAAAAACGAATTTTCAACAAATTATTCAAGTTTTTCAGCAAAGAAAATACTCTTTAACTGAAATAATGAATCGTCTACCAAAAAATGAATTTTGAACCCGATAGTTTAATTCTCAACTCACAAAAAAGACAAATTTTGAATAAAATGTATGAATTTTCAACCAGACGGATGAAATTTCTGCCAAAAAAGATGAAATTTTAACAAAAAAGGGAGTAGTTGAATTTTCAGTCGAAAAAATTAATTTTCATTTTTTTTAAACTAATTTTTAATCAAAAAGATGAATTTTCGACCAAAAAACATTAATTTTTAACAAAGTATATGAATTTGTAAGCAAATTTTGAATTTTCAACCAATTAGTTCAAAAACCAAACATGGAATAGTTAAATTCTCATTTAAAAAATTCACTTTCAACACATAAAAAAAAAACAAATTTTCAACAAAATATTTGAAATGCGAAGCTAAGAAATTACTTTTTAACTAAAATAATGAATCTTCGACCAAAAAATAAATTTTTAACCCGATATTTTAATTCTCAACTCAAAAACAAGACTAATTTGGAATGAAATAGATAAATTTCAACTAGAATGATGATATTGTTACCAAAAAAGATAAATTTTTAACAAAAAGGGAATAGTTGAATTTCAATTCAGAAAATTAATTTTCATTTTAAAAAATTAATTTTCAATCAAAGAGATGAATTTTCGATAAAAAAAATTAATTTTCAACAAAATACATGAATTTTTACCCAAAATTTGAATTTTCAACCAAATAGCTGAATTTTCAACTAAAGAAGATAAATGTTAAACTAAACATGGAATAGTTAAATTTTAAGAAAAAAAATTCATTTTCAACACACAAAAAAACGAATTTTCAAAAAGGTATTTAAATTTTTAAGCAAAGAAATTACTTTTCAACTAAAATAATTAATCTTCAACTAAAAAAGAAATTTTTAACACGATAGTTTAATTTCAGCTCAAAACAAAAAATATGAATAAAATGGATGAATTTTATACAAAATAGTTAAATTTTCAACCAGAAAGATAGTATATTCACCAAAAAAGATAAACTTTTAACAAAAAAGGAAATAGTTGAATTTTCTGTCAAAAAAAATTAATTTTTATAAAAAGAAAATACTAATTTGTTACAAAAATATGAATTTTCCACCAAAACAGAATAATTTTTATTAAAATACATAAATCTTCAACACAAGCGATTAGACTGCAAAATTTTAACTTTTATACATTGTAAAGTTAAAATATTTAAAAAAATAGAAATCCACCCAACCTTTTTTAATGCTATGAATTGAAGAATGAATCCAAAAATTTATAAAGTTTCAAAATTATATCCTTTTAAACAATTTTAAGCTAGAAACATTAATTTATACATTAAAACTTGTTTTGAAATCTTTTTGAATATTCTCTTAAAAATTTGTTTAAAAAAAAACCACTTAAAAATTTTCCAGGAACCTAATAATAATTTTATCATCTTGGAGCTCGAATTTTTCCTACCATTTTTTGAAAATCCTGCAAAAGTGAAGAAAAAAAATACCTTAAAATAATTAGGATTTTTTTTGAAAATTTTGTAAATCTTACAAGATATTCGCCTAAATTTAATTTTTCAACAACAAAATTATTTTTGGTTTTTCTAGGAATTTGGAGACCAATTTTTTATTTATATAAAACCTTCAACGTGTTTAAAAAGCTTATAAATTTTGTGTTCATATTCAAAAATTTACATTGTCTTTTAAAGTTTTTTTAATATATTTACGTTTTAAATTATTTTGAAATGTTTTCAGAACTTCTAAATACATTTTTAACTTACTCGATTATTTTCCAATTTAATAATTGTTCAATCGTCATTTATTATTCAAAATTTGTTTTAAAATATTTTTAAATATACTCTTTAAATTACTCTTTCATATTAAAAAATCATTTAACATTTTTCCTTTCTTAAATCTTTTGAAGATCCTTAAATAACTTTAAAATTTTATTTCGAAATCTTAAAAAATCTAAATTTATTTTTTTATTTTTGCCAATCTTTTCCAATTTAAAGTTTGCAACTTCTCAAGACTTGTAAATATCTCTTGAACTAACTCAATTTTTTCCGAACTGGTAATTGTTTAATTGTTATTTATGCAACAAAATTGAATAATTTCACTAACTTTAAAATTCAATTAAAATTAAAATTGTTGATATTCAAAATTAAACAATTTGGGAGAAAATTGAACTATTTGGTTGAGAACTAACTTTTTTATTGAAAATTCATATTTTTGGTTGAAAATTCAACATTTTGGATGAAAATTATTCTTTTTTGTTTAAAATTCAATTTCTTGGTTAAAAATTGAAAAGCGATTAGTTTTTAAAATTATTGTTATATTAATAATAGTTTAGAAAGTTTCAGTTGAATTTTTACATTTGTTTAACTATTGAAGCTTTCAAATTGGAAATTTTTTATTTTTAACGTTAAAATCTGTAAAATTATAAGTTTTTTAATGACTTTAAACAGCCAAATTTGAAAAATTAGAAATTCTGTAGTTTTCTGTAATACCTTGCGTATTTTTACAACAAAGTAAAAAAATATTGATAAAAAGTTATACAAATTTTTGAATTATTATTATTTCATATTATATTATTTTATTATAATTATTATTTTTGAATAGAAGGAAATACCAAAAAAAAATTAGCTATTTGTATTTAACTGTATTTTTTTATTGAATTTTTTTTACAAACAAGTAAATGTTTTAACAAAAAAATACATTTGTTGAAATATTGTACTTTCTTGTCAAATTTTTTTCCACTGAGATGCGAACTGACATCAATAGAACAACAACAAATACATGAATAAAAAAAACGAATTTTCCACCAAGAAGATTAAATTTCACCAAGAAGATTAATAGTCAACTAAAAAAGACAAATTTTCTACAAAACAATTGAATTTTCAACTAAAATATATTCATTTTTATGCAAGCATGAAGTAGATGAATTATCAGTTTAAAAAATGTATTTAAAACAAAATATTTGAACAAAATAGTTCAATTTTCAACCAAACAAAATTTTAATTTCAAACCAAAAATAGTTGCATTCGAAAAGACAAATTTTTTAACAAACAGTTGAATTATTAACCAAATAGTGGAACTTTTTTGCCAAAAAGTTGAATTTTCAACAACAAAAAAATGAATTTTTAACCAAAAGGATAAATTATGAAAAAGATAAATTACCAAATAAAAATAAAATGGTTCAATTGTCAGTGAAAAAAAAATTTCAACAAAAAGAAAAAAAAACTTTCAACAAAATAGTTGAATTTTCAAATAAAAAAGATAAATTTTCAGCTTAAAATAAAACAGTTAAATTTGTAGACAAAATTAATTTTCAATCAAATAAAATTCATTTTCAACCAAATAGTTAAATTTTTAACCAAATAGATGAATTTGTAAACAAGAAAATTAAATTTCTACAAAAAAAAATAAATTGTGAACCAAATAGTAATAGTTTCAACTAAAAAAGAACAGTTTAAAAAAAAAAACATGGAATACTTCAAATTTTCAGTTGAAAAAATTAATTTTCAATAAAAAAAAACGATCCTGTAAAAAATAGTTAAATTTGCAAACAAAAAGAAATTATTTTTACAAAATAAAAATTCAACCAAGACGACTAATTTTCTACCTAAAAAGATGAATATTTAACAAAGACATACATTTTCGACAAAATAGTTAAAATTTTAACCAAAGAAATGTTTTCAACCAAAATAATAAATCTTAACCTAAAAAAAAGAATTTTTAACCAAATTGTTGAAATTTTGACCAAAAATATGAGTTTTGAACAAAATACATAAATTTGTAAACAAAAAAAAACGAACTTTCAACGAAATAGTTGAATTTTCAACTGAAATAGATACATTTTCAAGCAAGCATGAAATAGTTGAATTTTCAGTTTAAAAAATTAAATTTCAACCAAAAAAGAGATATCTGAACAAAATAGTTGAATTTTCAACGAAACAAAATTTCAATTTTAAACAAAAAATAGTTGAATTAATTAATTTTTATACCAAAAAGATAAATTTTCTACAAAAAATTTGAATTTTCAAAATAAACATGTGAATTTTCTACCAAAAAGTTAATTTTATAACACATAATGAAACTTTTTCCCCAAAAAGTTGAATTTTCAAAAAAAAAAAGAATTTTTAATCAAAAGGATAAATTATAAAAAAGCTAAATTATAAAAAAATGTAGATTGTCAAATAAGAATTGAATAGTTAAATTTTCAGTTAAAAAAATTATTTTTCAACCAAATAGTTAAATTTTTTAAACAAACAGATGAATTTTTAACGAAGAAGATTAAATTTCTACACAAAAAAAACGAATTGTGTGTTAAATTTGTAGTTTAAATTTTGAAAAAATTAATTTTCAATAAAAAAACACGATCTTGCTGAAAAATGGTTAAATATAGTGACATGTTCAACCGCAAAAAAATAATTTTCAACTAAAAGATGAATTTTCAACCAAGAAAAATAATTTTCAACCAAAAAGATGAATTTTCAACCAAGAAGAATACTTTTCAACCAAAAAGACGAATTTTCAACAAAAAGCATGAAATTTCAACTAAAAGGATGAATTTTCCAAGACGAGTTTTCAATAAAATAAATTACTTTTCAACTAGAAAAGATAAATTTTCAAACCAAAATTGGAATAGCTAAATTTTCAGTAGAAAAAAATTAATTTTTGACAGAACAAAACAAATTTTTAATGAAATAGTGTTTAAAAGCCTGTTTAAACATGAATTTTCATCAAAAATTGAAAATTTAACCTTTAGTTAAAATAAAAAAATAATTTACAATAAAAAACACGAATTTTCAACAAAATATTCACCTTAAACCAAGTAGTGGAATTTTCAACCGAAAAAAATAATTTTCAACTAAAAGCTGAATTTTCAACCAAGAAGAATAATTTTCAACCAAAAAGACGAGTTTTCAACAAAATAAATTACTTTCGAACCAGAAAAGATAAATTGTGACTCAAAAATTGAATACTAAATTTTCAGTTGAAAAAATTAATTAAAAGAAAAAATAATAAATCAACGTAAATTATGAATTTTTAACTGAAATAGTTTAATTTTTAACAAAAAATATGAATTCTCCACCAAAAAATTAACTTTCTACCAAAGAGTCGAAGTTTTAAGAAAATACATAACTATTAAACTAAAAAAGATAAATTTTAAAGCAAAAATTGAATAGTTAAGCTTTGAGTTTGAAAAAATTAATTTTCAACCAAAAAAAAAAAATGAATTTTTAAGAAAATAATTTAAAAAATTTGAACCGGAGATGCATTTTCAATAAAAATTATGAATCTTCTATGAAAAAAAATGAATTTTGAACAAGAGTTTAACTTTTAAACAAATAGTGGAATTTTCAACTAAAAAGATTAATTTATATAATAAATTCAACAAAAACAGGAATTTTCAACCAAAAATAATAATTTACAACCAAAAAGACGAATTAAAAAAAATGAATTTTCAACTAAATAAAGATAAATTTTCAGTTAAAAAAATTAATTTTAAACAAACAAAAAAACGAATATTCAAGAAAATAGCACAAATTTTTTAACCAAATAGATGAATTTTCAATAAAAATTATGAATCTTTTACAAAAAAATGAATTTTTAACAAGAATTTAGCTTTTAACCAAGTAGTGGAATTTTTAACCAAAAAGATTAATTTTTACCCCAGTTGATGAATTTTATATAAAAGAATCAATTTTCAACAAAAAAAAAAAGATAAATTTTCACCCAAAATTTGTAATATTTAAATTTTCAGTAGAGAAAAATTAATTTTTAACCGAACAAAACGAATTTTCCATAAAATAGTGTTTAAAAGTCTGGTAAAACATTAATTTACGACAAAAATTGAAAAGTTAAAATTTCAGTTAAAAAAACAATAATAATTTTCAACAAAAAACACGAATTTTGAACAAAAGATTCACCTTAAACCAAGTAGTGACATGTTCAACCGCAAAAAAATAATTTTCAACTAAAAGATGAATTTTCAACCAAGAAAAATAATTTTCAACCAGTCCAAAATACACTCAAAACCCGGGCAATAGGGTGATTTTTTATTATGAAACGCTTAAGATTTTATGTAAAAATATATTGCATTTTCAACACAAGTCGAAGAAAGATGATTTACAACCAAATAGTTGAACTTTGACGCACAAAAGATGAATTTTCAATCCGAAAAGATAATTTTTCAGCCAAATGGTCGAATTTAAAGAATAAATAAATAAACTTTATACATGAAAAGTTGAGTTTCAAAATTTAGACTTGAATCTTCAAGCCAAAAATACCAATTTTTTTAGAAGACAGTTGAATTTTAAACTAAAAAGATGAATTTTCGACAAAGACCTTTTTTTTTACTGAAAAATATTAATTTTAAATCCATAGGGACAAATTTTTTATCAAAAATACTAAATTTTAACAAAACAGTTGAATTTTCGAAAAAAACATGAATTTTTAACAAAATTTTTGAATATCCAACCTACAAAGATGAATTTTCAACTAAATAGTTGGATTTTCAAAAAAAAAAAAATCAACCAATCAGTTACATTTGAAACCAAATAGTTGAATTTTAAACCCAGAAAAATAATTTGTTGACCAAAAAAATTTGTAGACCTGTTTAAGATGAACAGTTTTTCAATATAATATTTTATCTTATTTCGCCCAGTTTGGCTAAAAAATTGAATTTTTGATTTTTCATAAAATTTATTAGAATTAAAACAAGAAAAATCCATTTTTTCTTAATCAGTGAGGTACATAAATCCAATACCTTCCACATTGAGATGAAAATTAAAAAAAAAGTTGCATTTTAAACCAATTAATTAAATTTTCAAGCCAAGAAGATAAACTATTTAGATGGAGCAGAATTATGAACAAAATAATTCAATTTTTAACAAAATAGTTGAAGTTCAACTAAAACTACCAATCTTTAACAACATCAAAAAAACATTTTTAAAAAAGCAGCTCAGATTTCAAACAAGTAGTTGAATTTTCAAAAAAAAAAAAATTTATTTCTAAACGAAAAATATGATAGTTGGTATTTCAAACAAAAAAATATTTTCATTTTTAATAAAAATAAAAAAATAGTCGAATTTAACCAAAAAAGATTAATTCTCAACGAAAAATTTAATAGTCGATATTTCAACAAAATAATAGAATTTTCAACCAAAAAACATGAATTTTCAATAAAATAGTTGAATTTTATAACCAAAAAAACACAAATTTTCCACAAAACATTTGCATTTTCAACAAAAAAGTTAATTTTTAACCAAATAATTGATTTTTCAACTAATAACATTTATTTAAGAAAGCAATTCAAGTTTCAGCCAAGTAGTTGCATTTTTAATAAAAAATGTTGAATTTTCATCTAAAACAATCAATTTTTTACCAAAAATGGAATAGTTAAATTTTCAGCAGAAAAAAATGATTTTTCAACCAAATGGTCAAATTTTCAAAAAAAAAAAAAAAGATTAAACTCCAGCCATAAAAAGTCAATTTTCAATTCAGAGGGACGAATTTCCGATTTAAAAATATGAATTTTCAAATAAATAGTTGAATTTTGTAGAAAAAAAAAACACAAATTGAAAAAAAGGTTGAATATACAACCTGCGAAGACGAATTTTCAACAATAAGCAAAAGAATTCATGCATTTAAAAATGAAGTTGAAAATTTGTTTTTATTTTGATTGTACATTAATTTTTATAACTGCAAATTTGGCAATTCCATTTTTAGTTGAAAATTGATCGTTTTTAGGTAAAATTCAGCTATTTGGTTGAAAATTGATCTCTTTTGTTGTAAAATTGTCCTTTTGGTACAAAATTAATCTTGTTGATTTAAAATTCCACTACTTAGTTGAAAGTTGAACTTCTTTGTTAGAAGTTCATTTTATTACTTAAAAGATCCTCTCTTTGGTTCAAAATTAAACTATTTTGTTGAAAATTAGTTATTTTGGGTTTAAAATCAATTTTTTAACTGCAAATTCAACTATTCTATTTTTGGTTAAAAAGTGATCGTTTTTAGTTTAAAATTCAATCATTTGGTTGAAAATGAACTCTTTTTGTTCAAAATTCATATTTGCATGTTGAAAATTCAACTGTTTTGTAAAAAAACTCGTGATTTTCGTTTAAAAATTCAACTTTTTGTTGAAAATTCATCTTTTTGGATTGAAATTTTTGATTATTTAGTTAGAAAATTCAACTATTTAGTTGTAAATTAACTTTTTCGTTGAAAATTCTTAATTTTGGGTGGAAAAATCATCTATTTTGTAGAGAATTCGCATTTTTGACTCAAAAGTTGAACAATTTGGTTTTAATTTTTTTTCTCTCGTGAGTGAATAATCTTTCTTGGTTGAAAATTCATCTCTTTTGGAAGAAATTATTTTTTTTTTTATGTGCAACTGTTTGGTTGAAAACTAATATGTTTTGTTTGAGGATTCAACTATTAGTTGAAAATTTGTCTTTTTTGGTTGAAATATCAACTAATTGGTTGAAAATTCAACTTTTATGGTGAAAATTCGTCTTTTTGGATAGAAAATTTGTCTCTCTTGGTTGCAAATTATTCTTTTTCGGTAGAAAAGTTCTTGATTGAATGGTTAATTTTCAATCTTTTTTGTTTTAGAATTCGACCAATTGGTTGAAAATTCGTCTTAGTAGGTTGAAAATTCAACTATTTGGTAAAAAAATTCAACTATTTTGTTGTAAATTCATCCCTTTCGCTGGAAAGGTCAACTATTCGGTTGAAAATAGTCCCTCTTTGTTAATAATTTATCTTTTTTAGTAAAGAAGTTCTTGGTTAAACAAGCATTTTTCTTGGTTGAAAATTCAAATGTCTTTTAAAAACTTTGTATTTTTGGCTTGAAGATTCAACTTTTTGTTCAAACATGCTACTATTATGTTGTAAATTCATCCCTTTCGCTGGAAAGGTCAACTATTCAGTTGAAAAAAGTCCCTCTTTGTTGAAAATTTATTCTTTTTAGTAGAAAAGTTCTTGGTTGAACAAGCAGCTTTCTTGGTTGAAAATTCATCTTTCTTGGTTGAAAATTCAAATGTCTTTTAAAAACTTTGTATTTTTGGCTTGAAGATTCAACTTTTTGTTCAAAAATGCAACTATTATGTTGAAAATTCATCCCTTTCGCTGGAAAGGTCAACTATTCGGTTGAAAATAGTCCCTCTTTGTTGAAAATTTATCTTTTTTAGTAGAAAAGTTCCTGGTTAAACAATTATCTTTCTTGGTTGAAAATTCAAATGTCTTCTTAAAAAATATTAATTTTCTCAGTTCAAGATAAATAATTTCAGTTAGAAATTAATTTCTTGGGTTGATAATTCAACTATTTTTCTGAGAATTCTTTTTTTTTTAATGAAAAAACTATTCCTGTTTGTCTTGGAAATGTATCTTTTTTAGATAGAAATTCAACTATTTGCTTGAATATTCCTTAAGAAATTAAATCATTTAGTTGAAAATTTATTTATTTTGGTAAAAATTAATATTTTTTTGGTAGAAAATGAATTTCCTTCTCTAAAAATTTATCTTTCTAATTGAAAATTCATTTCTTTGGTTGAAAATTATATTTTTTTAATTGAAAATAGATTTTTTTGTTCAAAATTTTACTTTCCGTTTTTGCAAAAATTGATCATTTTTTATAGAATCTTCATGATTTTTTATTTGATTTTGATCATTTTTGGTTGAAAATGTAACTGGATAATTAAGAGTGGAGCGGTTTCGGTTAAAAATTAACTTCTCTGATGAAAATTCTCATTTTGGTTAAAGTTAGTACTATTTTGCTAAAAATAATTTTTTTAGTTGAAAATTAATTTTTCAACTGTTTTTTTTTTAACTTGTTTGGTTGAAAATTCATAACCGCCTCTTGTTCATTAAAATCTTTTCGAGTTGAAAATTCAACTATTACATTTTTCGTTACAAATTCATCTTTTCAGGTTGCAAATTCAACTCCTTGGTTGAAAGTTGAACTAATTTCTTAAAAGTTCATTATTTCGTGTAAGATTCATATTTTAGATGAAAATTCATCTCTTTGGTTTAAAACTGAACTGGTTCGATTGAAAACCTTTTTTTCAATTGAAAAATAATTTCCTTCATTAAAACTTTAACTGTTTGGTTGAAAATTCAACATCTTGGTTGAATATTCAAATGTTTGCTCGAAAATTAACTTCTTTGTCGAAAATTTATATTTTCGGGTTCAAAAATGTAAATGTTTGAAAAAAATTCTTCCCTACGGCTTGAAAATTCAACACTTTGGTAGAAAGTTTATCTATTCGGTAGAAGCTTCAACTGTTTTGAGGAAAAATCGTTGCTTTTTATTGAATTTTTTTCAAATGTTCAATCTTCTCAGCTGAATATTCAATTATTTCGTTAATAATGTAACTGCTTTTCTAGAAAGCTCATCTTTTTAGCTTAAATTCATATTTTTAAGTAGAAAATTCATATTTTAAGTAGAAAATTGAGCTTTTTGGTTAAATATTTAATTCTGATGTAGAAAGCTTGTCTTTTTGGCTTGAAAATTAAATACTTTGAGCGACATTTTTTATATTTTTTGACTAAAAAATCTTTCGTGGTTGGAAATACGACTTTTTTATTGAAGAATTTATCTCTTTTGGTACAAATGTAATCCTTCTTCATTAAAAATACAACTGTTTATCGAAAATGGATCTCTTTGAGTTAAGGATTTAACTATTTTATTAAAAATTTGTCTTTTTCATTCAATGCAGCTGTTTTTGATTTAAAATGAAAATCTTTCCTTGTTTTTAAAATCAAGTATTACATTTTTTTGTTAAGAAATATTCTTTTTTGATTCAAATCTCTACTAATTCTTTGAAATTCGAACCTGTTTGGTAATTCATGAGAAACAATAATGACTAAATTCGGCGGCGGTGGTCTGGTGAAGCAGGCTCTAGCTGTCCACTGTGAAGTCTCGACTGGACAGGATCAGGGGTCTGATTTGGAGAGGCGTCACTGGTGCCTCGAAGTCGACACCCTCGATGGCACTGGGTGCACTAATAGGTTTGGAGTTTTTGCATCTCACCAGAAAGGCCGCAGGTAATTCCAGCAGGTCTGCAACTAAAGAAATTAACAGTTGGCTGACTGAGAAACATCAGAATGAGTGGAATTTGGTGTCTGGTTCCTGACGGACCAAACCACTCTCAGGCTCAAAGCTTAAATCTAACTGAGCGAATGAAATGGTCAAGCTCCAGGATTTAACGAAACCCCAACTTGTTTTGTGCCATAATAGAAACTCCAAGTTGGTTTTTCAAGACTTGTGCAAGTTAAGCGAGAACCTAATTCTTTAGGTAGCCCGGATGCACTTAATTCTGTAGAAAGAAAATAAAGATATGTGATTTTTTGACATATAGGGCAATTTCAAAATGATCAAAATTGAATAATTTCATATTAGAATTTTGAGAATTCATTCATTCAAAATTCAAAGGAATTGAAACTTTATTATTTCTTGTTGAAAGCGTTCAAAATCGAATAATATAAAAATGAACTAATGATTAATTTAAAGAGGTGAAAATTTAACAATTTGTAATTGATAATTAAATTGAATGTTTCAACATTAGGGCTTCTGAAATTCCAAAACTTCAACTTGTTATTCCATAAAAAATAATAATTTAATATAAAAGTTAATTATATGAATTTTTTTGGATTGAAAATATAAATTCACCATCATTTTCACGGTTCAAAATACAAATATTTCAGGATGACTTCAAAAAATAATACTACAATCTTTGAATTGTTTATTAGAAAAACCTGTCTAATCATTTTAAATATCAAACAAAAGTATTTTAATTAACGGAAACGAATTTTGTATTTATGACATTCGACATAAATAAAGAAAGCACATTCATTAAGTTTAATTTCTTCTGAAATTTAGAACTTGAAATATCTAATTTAGATCAATTTGATGTTTTTAAAGCTTGAATTGGGAAATTTTGGTTTCTAAATCTACTATTTTCTAATGGTTCTATCTAAAACGTATTTAATTAAAAATCTTCCTTGAATATTCTTCAATTTTGAATAAAAAAACTAAAGAATTCAACAGTTTTAAATTAAATTAGAAAGAATACACACTGGTCAGTAATAATATGTATTGTTTAATGAAAATACTCAACAGTCGAAAATGAAGATAAAATATAAATATAACTTTTTTTGAAAATAGGGCTCTTTTTTCCTTTCTTCCTCTGAAAAAGATAGCTAAGATTTTTTCTTTTAAATACCTTCAGATTAAGAAATAGACATGCACTCTAAAAACAGACTATTGACTTTCAAACGACTCCTCTCACTATTAAAGGATTTTCCCTTTAAAATTGGCATGAGAGTAAATCCTTTCATAGTTAAAGGATTGTCGTTTCAAATGCTATCCTTTAACTGTGAAAGGATTTCCTTTGATCTTGAATTGAAATTTATTGTCGGACCAAAGAAAGAATAATTTTTACGTTAAAAGAAAACTTATTGCATGATATTACGTGCAAGTAATGTACAAAATCAACCAAGAAAATGAATTTTGAACTAAATAGTTGAATTTTGAAGCAAAAAGGTGTTTTTTTTTAATAAAAAGAGATAAATTTTCAACAAAAAATAAAATAGTAAAATTTTCAGTGAAAAATTTTATTTTGATTCGAAAAATCGAATTTTCAAATAAATAGTTTAGTTTTTTGAATTTTTAGTTCAAAAACAAATGGAAAAGTTAAATTCTCAGGATAAAAAATTAATCTTCAATAAAGAAAATGAATTTCCAACAAAATCGTCAAATTTTTAACCAAAGAGATCAATTTTTTAATAAAATAATCAACGTGCAACCAAAGAAATTAATTTTTAACAAAGTAGCTCTACTTGAAAAAAACGAATTTTCAACAAATAAAAATTTTTCAGACAAAAAAAATTAATTTTTAACAAAATAGTGCATCTTTCAAGCAAGTAGTTAAATTTTCAATGAAAAGGATTTTTTTTCAACAAAACAGATGATTTTTTAAGCGAAAGAGACAAATTCTAACTAAAAATATTTTCCACGAAAAAGTAATAATTTTTTAACAGTGTGTTTCAACTTTTACCCCAGCTGTTGAATCTTCAATTAAAAATATGAATTTTCAACCATAAATAGAACTTACATTTAATAAAAAAGAATTAATTTTCATAGAAAAAATAGTTTTCAACAAAGTATTTAAACTTTCAACCAAGGAGATGAATTTTCAACTAGAATGATGAACCTTTAACTCAAGGATTTCAAAACAATTTTAGGAAAAATTTCAATAATTTGAAAAGATGTTTAGAAGTTCTGAGAAAATTTCAAAAATAATTTAAAATTTGAACAAATGTAAAACATGTAGATTTTTCAAGATTTTGAAATAAAATTTTGAAGCATTTTAAGGAATTTTAGACTATTTAAAATAAAAGAATTTAACTTTTAATTTAAGAAGTGCTTAAAATGGCTTAAAATTATTTAATTTTGAAAATTTTTAAATTCAATGATTGATTCTTTAATTTAGAGCATTGAAAATGATAACGTGGATTTATATTTTTGGAACTGAATCTGAATTTTTTATCTCTACGATTCATAAAAGTTTAAAATTTGTAATTGTTCAGTTTAACTGCATTTAATTTAAAATTGTTTAGTTGAAAATTGTTAGTAGCTTTCATTTTATAAGTGTGAATTATTGAGCATTTGAATACAACATTTTTGAATTAAAAAACTTTTAAACTTCAACTTTAAAATTCAATAGTTCCATTTTCTGTGATTTAATTGGTAATTTATTTTTTATTACTTCAAATGAGAAAAATTTTAGCTTCAGAGATCGAATTTTGCAATTTTATTGGATGTGAAAAATGTTTGCGAACCTAGAAAAAAACCGGGAATTTTTTTATTTATTAAAATGGCCTCCCTGATATATGTACATACATACTTAAAAAATCAGTACTTTAATAAAGTTTGATTTTCGAGGAAAAACATTTTTACGTTCCTCATATTATAAAACCAAAATGGCAAAAATACAAAGAAATTTTTTTTTTTTTACATCTCCAACAGAAATGGTTGAGACGGCCCTGATTTTTTTTAGTTTGGAGAGTCCCGAGATACTGTGAAGGCCATTGAGGGTACCCCCGAAACGATATTATATTATATTATATTATATTATATTATATTACATTATTGAAATCAATTGGAAATTTCAATTAGCATCTTTTAAAATATCCGAAAATATCCAAAAAATTTGAAATTGTATGAAATCCCTGAATTCTTATGAACAAATTCTTTGAAATTCATTCAAATATTTTAACATCCCGCCAAATTATATGAAATTTCATAGTATTTTCTGAAGTTCTTGAAAATTTATTAAAATATCGTGAGAGCTTTTAAAATCTCTTAAAATTATTCGAATTTTGGATATTCCTTGAAACTTTTTAAAGGTCTTGGAAATTCTTTGAAATTTTAAAAAGTACCCTACAATTTTACATATCTTAAGAAAACCCATTAAGTTCCTGAAATCAATTGGAAATTCCTTGGAATGTTCTAAAATTCCATGAAATATCTCAAATCCTATAAAAGCCCAATAATTTACTGAAATCAATTGAGAATTCCTTACAATCTTCGAAAATTCTTAAAAATATTTTGAATCCTTTGAAAACCCCAAATATTTACTAAAATCTATTAAGAATTCTTTGAAATATTAAAAAGAAAGAACTTAAATATTTCAAATCCTTTAAAATCTTTTTAAATCCTTTGAAACTGTTTAAAGATCTTTAAAATTCCTTGCAATTCTAAAAAAATACCCTAAAATATTTCTTATCCTTAGAGAACCCATTAAATTGCTAAAATCAAATGAAAATTCCTTAAAATCTTATAAAATTCCCTAAAAGATTTCAGATCATTTGAAATCCCAATAATTCACTGAAATAAATTAAAAATTCTTTAAAATATTTAAAACCCTCCTTAAATGTTTCTAATCCTTCGAAATATTTTAAAATCCCTTGAAACTGTTTAAAGGTCTGAAGAATTCCTTGAAATTTTAAAAAAATACCCTAAAATATTTCATATACTTAGAAAACCCATTAAATTCCTTAAATCAATTGAAAATTCTTTGGAATATTCTCAAATTCCCTGAAATATTTCAAATCCTCTGAAACCCCAATAACTTACTGAAATCAATTGAAAATTCGATAAAATCTTCTAAAATTCGCTAAAATATTTCAGATCCCTTGAAATTGCAATAATTTACTAAAATCAATTAAAAATTCTTTGAAATATTCCAAAATTCCCTTAAATATTTCAAATCCCTCGAAATATTTTAAAATCCCTTGAAACTGTTTAAAGGTCTTAAAAATTCCTTGGAATTTTCAAAAATACCCAAAAATATGTTATATCATAAGAAACCCCATTCAATTCCCTAGATCAATTGAAAATTCCTTAGAATGTTCTCAAATTCCCTAAGATATTTAAAATCCTTTGAAATCCTAATAATTTACTGAAACAAATTGAAAATTTCTTGGAATATTCTAAAATTCCCTAAAATATTTGAAATTTCTTGAAACTGTTTAAAGTTCTTAAAAATTCCTTGGAATTTTCAAAAATACGCAAAAATATGTTACATCACAAGAAACCCCATTAAATTCCCTAGATCAATTGAAAATTCCTTAGAATGTTCTGAAATTCTCTAAGATATTTAAAATCCTTTGAAATCCTAATAATTTACTGAAACAAATTGAAAATTTCTTGGAATATTCTAAAATTATTTACACCGACACGCGAGGGTCCTTTTATTTACATCGTCCAGCGATGTAAAATTCAATCGATTTTTTTTACAGTGTAGTCTGTAAATTCGCCTTAAATAATCGGCTTTTTCTGGAAAGGCTTGAATTCGGCAATTATTTACACTAAAGAACAATAAAAATAATAAAAATGAATTATTTATGTTTTCTAAGTGAAATATTCATTAACATTGGTTCATTGATTTCAAATTATTTAAGCAAATGGAATTTCTTTGAATAACATTTTGTTGCAAAATTTTTTTGATGAAAAATTATTACTATTTCTTTGCTGGAATATTTATCAACATTGAGTACTCAATTTTTAATTATGTAAGCAAATTCCATTTGTTTGAAACCAATTCAGAAACATAACAAAATTATTGTTTCCAACAATCAGAAGTTTTAATATGAATAGCAGAAAAGAAAAACTAACAAATTTTGTGAAAAAAATATTGTTAGAACAAATTATTGGTTGTTGAAAATAAATAATAATTTATTACCTCAACGATTGGAAAACATCTAAAAATAAATGTATGTCACTTAACGATAATACGGTAATATTTTTCATTAAAAAAAAATAATTTTCTGAAATAAAATTATTTAGACTAATGGAAGTTGTTTAAGAATTAAAAAGTTAATTAATCATTATTAATCAATATTTCACTAAAAAATAGTAATAATTATTATTTTAAAAAATCTAGAAAAAAAAATTATTGAACCAAATTCCATTTGTTCAAATAATTGAAAATTAATAAACCAATGTTAATAAATATTCCACAAGG
The DNA here is from genome assembly GCA_011634705.1 of Andricus grossulariae. Classification (NCBI taxonomy): domain Eukaryota; kingdom Metazoa; phylum Arthropoda; class Insecta; order Hymenoptera; family Cynipidae; genus Andricus; species Andricus grossulariae. Next base: position 163,335,572 of record JAABKJ010075445.1, on the reverse strand, counting down.
CTAATAGTAATAATTTTTAGAAAAAAACGAAATTTCGATAAAAAATTACTTAAGTTACATTTGTTCAAATAATTCAACATTTACTAAGCAATTGAATAAAGTGCTCAGAAGGTCAATTTCATAAAAAATGGACATTTTTGGTTTTAATGGTAGTTTTCAGGGACCCATGGGGGGGGGGGCTTATTGTTTCCCTCTAAAAAAAGTGTTTTTAGACCACCCTTTGTACATAAAATATTCATAATTTTCTCTATTTCAAAGTTCAAGTTAGGGCAAGTGTTTACAAAAACCTTAAAAAATACATAGTATCTATCGTATAGTTATTATTATTATTATTATTATTATATCATTAAGCCGTTTCCCTTTCGGGGTAAATTTACAAAATAGCAACGAAGTAGTATAAGCAGACCCCACTCCCATGCGGCCTTTGGAAAATTTTGACGCATAGATTCGGATTTAGTTAGTTTGCATCGTTCGCAGCGCCTCTTGTGGAAAAGCGTTGAAATACAATATTTACAAATGGCGGCGCCAATAGTGTAAGCCGGGTCTAAAGAAACACACACATGCTTGTCCCAAAACACAGATTTGACGAATGTATGTAAATCCGAATCCACGCGTCCAAATTTTCCGGGAGTGGGGTCTTCTTATACTACTTCGTGATGGGCCCCTGAATAACATGTTTTCTTAATAATAAATAAATAATTATTAAAAAGTATTAAAAATAAAGTATCAGTGAAAAAGTTTAAGAATATCCATCAAAATTGCTTCAAATTGGATAAAAAATGAAAGATTTATAACACGAAATCATCATGTGGAACATAACAAAATTGTTAAAATAATAACTCTTGGGAATTTTCAAAGCACCATAGAAAATTGTCATCGCAAAGATATTCCTAGTTAATTTTTTTTTTTTTAGCCTATTCGTTGAAAAACAGACAGACTCTGAATTTCAATGAGCTAAACATTCCCAATCCCGAAAAGAACTTTTATTCAATAAATTGTTTATAACGTAATAAACAATTTTTTAAATAATTCTTAACGTCTGGTTATAGTCATTTATAAGAATATTTGAGAAATCGGTTTTTTATATTTGAACTTCTTTCATTATCATAATTCAAAATTAATGCAAGAATAAAAAAGATTTGTTGGTTCTAGACGAATTGATTGACCTATTATATTAATACACTCTATCAAAGAGTAAGGAAGTTATGGGAATTTATAATGTTTCAGAAATAGTTTTTTTTTTATATTAAAATTTGTTTCATTTACATAATTCAAAGTTGATGCAGGAATGAAAAAGAATTATTGATCCCAGAAAAATTGATTGACCTGCAATGTTAATACATTTTATGAAAGAGTGAGGAAGTTATGGTCATTCATAATATTTGAAAAATCGGTTTTTTACGGTTAAACCTTTTTTCATTTACATAATTCACAGTCGATGCAGGAATAGAAAAGAATGATTGATTTCCGACGAATGGATTGACCTATAATATTACTACATTTTATTGAAGAGTAAGCAAGTTATAGTCATTCATAACAATATTTGAGAAATCGTTTTTTTATATTTGAACTACTTTCATTAACATAATTCAAAATGAGTGCAAGAATAAAAAAGATATGTTGGTTCTAGATGAATTAATTGACCTATAATATTAATACATTCCATTAAAGAGTAAGGAAGTTCCGGTCATTTATAATGTTTCAAAAATATGAGTTTTTTTATAGTAAAACCTTTTTCATTTACATAATTCAAAGTTGATGCAGGAGTAGAAAAGAATGATTGATTCCAGACGAATCGATTGACCTATGATATTAATACACTTTAGCAAAGAGTAAGAAACTTATGTTCTTTCATAATATTTGAGAAATCGTTTTTTTTATTTATATATATATTTGAACTTCTTTCATTAACGTAATTCAAAATTAATGCAAGAATAAAAAATATTTGTTGCTTCTAGTCGAAATAATTGACCTACAATTTTGATACATTTTACTAAAGAGTAGGGAAGCTATGGTCATTTATAATATTTTTTAAATCGGCTTTTTATAGTTCAACTTTTTTCATTCACATTATTCAAAGTTGATGCAGGAGTAGAAAAGAATTTTTGATTCCAGACGAATCGATTGACCTATGATACTAATACACTTTATCAAAGAGTAAGAAACTTATGTTCATTCATAATATTTGAGAAATCGTTTCTTTTTTCAGATTTGAACTTCTTTCATTAACATAATTCAAAATTAGTGCAAGAATAAAGAAGATTTGTTGGTTCTAGATGAATTGATTGACTTACAATATTAATACATTCCATTAAAGAGTAAGGAAGTTGCGGTAATTTATAATGTTTCAAAAATCGGGGGTTTTTTTTATAGTAAAACCTTTTTCATTTACATAATTCAAAGTTGATGCAGGAGTAGAAAAGAATGATTGATTCCAGAAATTTTCTACCAAAAAATACTAATTGTTAACAAAATACATATAGTTAAATTTTAAATCAAGAGGATTAATTGTGTACGAAAAACACGAATTTTCGACAAAATTACATGAATTTTCAAACAAATAGTTGAATTTTCTACTAAAACAAATAAATTTCCAACAAAAAAAGGAATAGTTACACATTTTTAGTTAAAACCTTTAATTTTGAAACAACAAAATGAGAATTTTCAACAAAATAGTAAAGTTTTTGAACAAAGAGAAGAATTTTGAACTAAAGTGATAAATCTTAAACCAAAAACATTAGTTTTTAACAAAATAGTTCAACTTACAACCAAGTGGTTGAATTTTCAAGCAAAAGAAACAAATTCTCAACAAAGAATGTAATAGTTGATATTTAAACCACAACAGATTTTAATGTTAAATAAAAAAGTTGAATATAATGACAAACAGGAATTTGCAACAAAATACTTAAAGCATTAACTAAAATATATTAATTTTCAACCATACATTGCATTTTTAACCAAAAAATTAATTTTTCTCCTAAAAATACGAATTTTCCACAACATACATAAATTTTTAATCAGATAGTTCAATTTTCAACCAAAAAATACAAATTTTCAACAGATTACATAAGTTTTCAACTAAAAATTTTGAACAATGGATGTGATGTTGGTCGAAATTTTATTTGATTAATTTTTAGTCTGTATTTTAAAAAAATAGTTAAATTTTCAGTTGAAAAAAAGTCATTTTTAACAAAAAAAGCAAAGTTTTTAAAATAAAATTATAAATTTCAACAACAAAAAAAAAAGAATTTTGAAGAAAGTAGTTTAAGTTTTAACCAAGGAGATGAATTTTTAATCTAAAGAGATGAATTTTCAACGAAAAATATAATAGTTGATATTTCAACAAAAAACAGTTGTGTTTAACCAACAAAGACAAATTTTTAACGCAATACTAGAATCCTCATCGAAAACAGATTATTTTCTACTAAACAATTGGATTTTTAACAAAAAAATTGATTTAGTTCCAAAAAGGCGAATTTTTAACAAAATACATCCATTTTCAACCAAATACATACATTTTCTACCAAATTGTTTAATTTTCCAGTCGAAAATACGAATTTTTTAGAAAGCAGTTTAATTTTTAACCCGAAAATGTGAATTTTCAACCAAAAAGTTATTTTACAACAAATAGGTTGAATTTTCAACAAAATAGTTTGATTTTCAGGTAAAAAAAATATATATAAATCTTTGACCAACAAAAAAATAATTTTTAAGAAAGTAGTTTAAGTTTTAACCAAGGAGTTGAATTTTTAATCTAAAAGGATGAATTTTCAACGAAAAATGTAATAGTTGATATTTCAACAAAAAACAGTTGGATTTAAGGGCAAGTGATACTTGGTCTTGTAGTAAATCGGGTTCAGTTCCCCCGAGTTTTTGTTCACAAAAATTAAAAATTTTTAAAACTGTATTTGGAGATGCTATAAAATAGAACAATAGACGTCCCGGAACTTTTGTTTTGAGGGATAATAGCGAAAAAATTTTATTCTGCTAAATAAAAAATTTCTCTATGTGCACTATTTGGAGGTTAGGATTCGTTTTTGAGGTATCTGCCATTCCGAAAGACACACTTGAATTCGTCCCAATGCGTCACGGCGAATTTCAGCAAGTGTTGATTTATACAATTTAATCCGTAACAATTCTTTTTTTTTTTTGCTGGGTACCTGGGCGTCTTTTAACGTATATTATAGAATAACATTAAATATCATAGTTAAAATGGTTTTAAATTAGTATTGTTGGCTGTTAAATAAGTCATTGTATAAAGAAATTCACATCTTTAAAGCTAGCCTGGATGAATAAAATTTATTTTGAGCTTAGAATTTTTAATTATATATACTTCAAAGTCGTGACAGTCAATTTTGAATGAAATTTGGATTTTTCTGTAATTAGTAGCAATAAATTTAAGGAAGCCTGTAAGTTAGAATTAAATGTGGAGGGAGACGAAAAATTTTGAGGTAACAATTAATTATATAGAAATAGAAGTATGAAGGTACACAGGGGAAAAATGTCAACTGAAATACTTTTTTGCAGAAAAGTATCTATTATATCTACGAATTCAGTCATTTCCCCCCTACGTGACCTTGTATTTATACAAAAAAAATTCTGAGCAGAAGAAAAAATCTAATTACAATATCTAGGATGACCAGACGTCCTAATTTTCTTATTTTTGGTGCTATATCCTGACTTTTCATGACCGAAAACTGATATTTAATTTTACTGATATTTAAAAATAAAGGAAAACATCGAATTGCATCGAATTCTATCATTTATAAACTTAGGAAATTATGATACAATTTTATTATTTTGTTCAAAATTCAGTAATTGGTTTAAATAAAAAAAATCCAGCTTGTAGGTTAAAAATTCAACTGTTTTGTAAAAAATTCGTCTTTTTGGGTGGAAAATGTCTATTTTGAATACAATTTTTTTCTGTATTTACTGAAAAATCTGTCTTGTTTGAAAATTGGTATTTTTTGTTAAATAATGCATATTTTCTGTCATAGAAATTTTATCTTTTTTGGGTGAAAATGTAACTGTTTGCTTGAAAACTAATCTTTTTTGATCGATGATTTTCAACTATTTCATTGAACATTCGTCTCCTTCTGTTGATTTCAACTGTTTTTGGTTTCAAATTAAAATAATTTTTGGTTGAAATATCAACTATTACATTTTTTGTTGAAAATTCAACTACACTTAGTTGAAACTCGAACTGCTTTGTTAACAATTAATTTTTTTTTCTTGTTGATGATTCAAAGTTTTAATTCAAAAACATTTTATTTGGTTGAAATCTCGTTTTTAACGGGCTGAAAATCGTTTTTTTACTAAAAATATATTTATTCCATTTTAGGTAAAAAATTTATCGTTTTTGCATTGAAAATTCGTGTATTTTGTTGAAAATTCGTCTTTTTTTGTTGTCAGAGAATTAATCTCTATGGTTGAAAATTCATGTTTGTGGTCGAAAATTCGACTATTTGGTGCAAATTTTTTTTTTTCTATCAAAGGTTCAAACTTTATAGTGTAAAATTCATTTCTTTGGTTGAAAATTTAACTATTTGGTTTAAAATTATTTTTTCTTATTTATTAAAAATTATTTTTTCAGCTGAAAATTAACCCATCAGCTGCGGAATTTTTTTCTATCGCGGATTTTCAACTCCTTTTCGATGTTTCAGCTATATTACTTCAAGATAGTTGAAATATTAAACTGAAGGGCTTAATTTGGAACAACAAGATCATTTTCTACTAATAAAGATGCAGTTTCAGCCATATATTGAAACATAGAGAAATTTTTTTTTGATTTTTCACCAAACAGTTGGCCTTACAAACAAAGAGTTGAATTTGCCATCAAGGGAAACAAATTATGGTACTGAAATTATCTAGAAGTGACTAACGTGCATTAATAATCGGACTGGCGTTCTTTTGAGTTCAAACAAATTTAAAAGAATTTCATGAAGTTTACAAGGACTCCAGATGATTTTTAACGTATTGAGAATTGATTGTAAGAATAAAAACAAAACAACCAGTTGTGTTAAATTCGAACACAGTGAGCCTCGCCATTTTTAACGTAACATTTTTATGACACAACTTTTTTTTTCTTTTCTTTACAAAATCCTTTATTCATGATTTCAAAGTATTTTATATCAAAAACGAGAATAAAGTGTCAAGCTCTTTTTTTAGTTTGTTTAACCAGAAACATGAATCATCTATTGTAATTCGCAGAGATAAGTTCGCAGTCAGGAAGAGATTGCCTTGAAACTACCCGCCCGGTTCACTGTCCCTCTTCTCTTTCTCGCCCTATACTTCAGACTCCTGACGGGCATCCAGTTCGTGACAGGGACAGGTCGCCTCCTGGTAGGCCTTCTTCTCCTAAAGTACTTGGATACACACTTGGACTACATGGATACATTCGGCTCATTTCCCGCAAAATCAGAATCTACGTTTCGAGTTTCGAAGATACGTTTTTCCTAATGTTTATCCAATTAGATTGCGAATAGAAAACAATAAATACATTCTCGTGCCAAACCAAGAACATATTGTATTATCAGCATCCAATTGTGATATTTTTGCTATATTAGAGTATAGCGGCATTCTTCGTGGAATATATGCCACAACAACATCCTAATCGAGAATTAAAGTGAACATGATAAACGGAAACGTTGATAATTCGATTCGAGATAAAACACGAGATTGTCCAGTGGACAAAAAGCACCCAATCTTCCCAGAAAATTTCATTAAAGCTTCAGCAAATAACGATTCACTTAAGTCTGCATGGAATCCTAATAGCAAACGCAACCTGGGTTCTTCTTCTTCTGACAGCCAACATTCACCTGACCGTACTTCTCCTGAGGAGCCTCGTCTTCATTACGAAACAAGGTCGCCTCCTGGGTGGCCGCCTTCACCTAAAGTACTTGGTTATGCACTTGGACACCTTGGATACATTGAGCTAAATACCCTTACAAATTAGAATCTACGATTCGAATTTCGCAGATACGTTTTTCCTTCTGATGAACCAATCAGATTGCGAACAAAACAACTGCGCTCTATTCCAATTCGAACCCAAGAACAGATTGTATCATCAGAATCCAATGGGGACATTTTTGCAATATAAGAGCATAGCGGGGTTCTTCGCGGAATATATGCCACAAATAGAGCTCATGCGAGAATGAAAATAAATATGATAAGCGGCGAAGTTCGTCATTTGACCCCAGATGAAGTGCGATATTCTCCAATAGGCGAACGTCGCCCAATCTTTCCTTACAATTATATTGCAGCTTTAAAAAATGAGGATTCACTACAGTCTGGATGTTTCGAATAATAATTACGTGAAAAGATGTTAGGAACGCAGTATCGATCATTCTACGTTATCAAGACTGATTTCTACATAGATAGATGTGATGAAAACTATTTTTTTTATTTCTCTATCATTACTTTATATTTTTATAATTGTTCAAACTTAAACAAGGCAAGAATTTTGTAATGAAGTGATGTATTTTTATGCACACTCTTAGCATATTTGGCAATAATGTCAACAATTTTAATTTATTTAACCAATTTCTATACGCTGTCAGTCGTAAATATATTATCTTCTTGAATTATTGATGCAGTTAATGAATGTTCGGAGTGATTTTTTTTTAAAGTAACTTTCAATTTAAAAAAAATTTATATCACTTGCTCTTTGCTCTAAAAAGGGTGTAGCAAATTCTAATTCTTCCGAATCTTTTACTATGTCGTTCACTAATCAGTATTTTCTTATCTTAAAGGAATCGATCAGAAAAAAAACTATCCATAACGAAGATTAGGATATAGGCATTTAAATTTTCTATTAAGAAGACTAGTTTTCTACGAAAAACAAATTTAAAACAGAATACATAAATTTGCAACAAACTTGGTTAATTGTTAAGTACAAATGATTATTATTCTCAATCGAACACGTAGACCTTTAAATTATAAAATTAATTTTGTACGAAGTATTCCAACTTTAAATTTCAGACAGTAGATTTTCTCGAAAAATAAGTCAAAGAAGTCACACGACCCTAGCCCTGTACCTTTTTTCAAAGATTTTTTGTGTGAATATTTTACATATAGCGCGTTGCTTTGTTTAAAAAAATCAATTTTTCATGTTTCGACAGAATTAAAAATGAAATTAAATGTATGGTGGTTTTATTTCAAAAGTAAAACTGTGTCCACATCTTTTCAAGTCTCACCTGTTGTAGTAGGTTGTTTTCCTTCACGCACTCTTATTATGTGCATACTTTTATATTCAATTCAAGGTAAAAACCTTTAAAACTGTAATTTTATCTTCTGTTTTGGTTAGGATGATTGATTTGATTTGGATAGTACAAACATAGTCGGAATGGAGTTTTTCAATTATATTTGTAAATCTTCTTGCGAACAACAATTGTATGCATTATATTTTATCTTATATTACATATTTTGGCCCAAAAATATAATTTTTCATTTTTTGAAACGCTTTGTCGATTGATAAACTAGAACCGATGGTCAAAAATGGTTGGCTAACAAAATTTTTCTTCCTCTTCAGTCCGTGAAAAGCGTAGCAAAGGAAACTTCAATCGACATATCTGTACGAAAGTTGTCGTATTGACAGACAACGAAGACAGACAGAAACCGAAGTAAAAATCATCACTGCTCAATAAATGAGTCCAAAGACGTCAAAATTTTGTTCTCTCGAGAATGGTATCTATCCCCTTCGATGGATTGATAGCGCTGGAACTAATTTCACTTTGGCTTTATTTAGATGACAAAGAGGAAGGTAGCGCAGAACCAACTACTTATCCCGGAAATCGTAAGACGACTCACTCTTCAGACCATGATTGGATCATGCTTCAGACCATGATCCAACCCACACCAGGTCTAGCCACGCGCAAGTAAAAAAAATGCGGCCAATCAGCAACGGTACCAGCTACCTTTCCTGGGGTTTAAATATGGCTTATATCCAGTATTCGAAAAATTCTTCTTTTGTTAAGAAACCTGATTTGGTTTTTCGGACTTGTTACCAGATAGCTCCACTCATTCATTACTTGTTTTTTTAAACATCCTCTGAAACCTTCATCCCAGTCGATAGTTCCTCGCCGAAGAGAACATTGTTAATTGGTGATTGCTCAGTGACGCCCTTTAGCATTTGGTTTACCTTATGTGTAATAAAACCGCGCCTCATCACCGAAACATGCTGAACATCAGATAGCATTTCTCTTTCCTCACTCAAATACGACATAAGAGTAGGGTTAGTTTCGTTCCTGTCATTAAATGTCATTATTAGGGCGAGAACGATAACGTATATTGCCGTATCTGAATTATTTTAGGTGTCAACTTGAAAGTCATTTCCAAATGCATCGGTTCAACTCTGGCAAGATGATCTGCTGTCTCCTACTGAATGTTTTCCATAATCTGTTACGGGTATCCTTGAGAGAGAGTCCTCAATATTACGTAAACGATCTTGACGTTATTGACGTAAGTCTTCTTTGCATTTCTCATGTAAACTATATTTGAGTTCGTGCGATCTTTGCGGACACATTTGTTGCGATCTTGATCTTGAGACAAGCTGCGGCTTCATGTAATTCTGGCATGACGCCTTTCACGGTAATCTTCTCTATAGGAAACAAGAATACTAACAAAATAAGTCGAAACACTTTAACGTTGACCACGCCTGCCTTCACTAGGAAAGATATTTTTTTTGCGATGATTTTCTCTACTCAGATACCTGTAACTATCGCTTTTCTTACTTCATCTACTAGTAACCAAATATTTGCTGTAGCATCGTCCCATTTAACGATATTATGAAAATTAATCGAAAAACAATGAGAGCGGCTGGCGGAAACTTTTTCTTCCTTGAAATAGCTTCAAAACTGTAATTAGATCGAACGAAAAGAGTCGAACTACAAATTTGATCTAGGACAACGAGACGACGAAATATACTTTGATATTTTTCCGTTTCACATGATGCTACTGATGGATTATTAGTTCCGAACGCAGCCTCGCTGACAGATTAAATGTTCCACAAGTAAAAAAATTTAAAAATTTGGCGTCATACGACATTACCAATCACAGCCCGAACAGATGACTCCCAAATCAATCGTATGCTTTTATTTGTGTACAACAAGAGAATCCATGAAACCTTCAATTATTTGCAATTACGTCGCAAACAAAATGCCGTCCCTCAACATAAACGAAGATGTGAATGAAGCAAATGAAGATTTGCCACGCGAAAAATCCAAGGATAAATATGAGCTGGTGATCGAGAAATTTGACAAATCGAGAAAACAAAACAGAACAGAAGAATGTTCCAATAGTAATTATCATCATTATCAAAAAACATTCACCTGATAGGAAGTTCTCGCACTATTTTGGTAAAGGCCTATCTAATGCTCACTTTTCAGGGGACTCTACAGTCTCATAACATGGAAGTTTCGAATAAAATATCATAGATCAATCTTAGCGTTAAACACGTCTTCACGTCGAATTCAATGTTCGCAAGGACGACTAGAAAAACCATGGCCATGGTTTTTCTACTCGTCCTGCCAACATTATATAATAACTCGAATATTGGTTTGAAAATTCACGATTACGAGAGGGTAAAGTAAGAAAATGATCGTTCAGCATGAAATTCGGAACTCTAAAATTATTGTAATTATACAAAATTGAAGCAATTTTTTGATTGATAGCAACACACTTGCTAACTGATTGATTTCCAATCGTGTGAAAGTTTTAACAGTCTCAACATTTTCAAATCAAATGTTTTTTAGTTTTAAATTATTTATTTTATCAAACCTTCAACTAGAAATCAGACAATTTGCAGATATTATGTGATTTCTATTCTTCGCAGGACGATATAATAGTAAGATATGGAGGGCAAAATGGCTGTAAACTAGTGTAATATAATGTATTTTATTTTTAATCGTTTTAATTTATTTTGAGGGCATCTGGTTCGAAATTATTTAATTATAACTCCTTTCAACTGAAAATTGAGCGATGAACAAGACTTAATTTGATATTCTGCGAATTTGAATAATTTGAATAACTAGATAATTTTGTATATTTAAAATTAAAAACATGGAACATGTAATATGCTAATCGAAAATTGTTAAGTTTAAAAATGAGTAGCAAGGCAATCAATATGAAATTGTGCGAGTTTGAAAGATTGTACAGTGAAATTATCCTGAAATTTTCAATATTAGAATTTGAAGCTACAATAATGTGAACAGTAAAATTGAAAACTTTCCAAAATTAACAAAATTTGAACCAAATATTTTCAAATTTAGGCTTTTAAAGACAAAATATCATGTAGTATCAAATAATATTCAAATTGTGTGGATAGATTTTTTTACGAAATAATATGCTTGTAGTTGATTTTCATTATTATTATTATTGATAAATAACTCTAACCCTTAAAGGAGACACCGCCAAATAATTCCATACAGGACACATGGGGTCTCACTGACCCCAACGACTTGAAATAGCTGTCAGAACAAAAGTGAACGACATTTTTGGCTGAGAAAAAAAATCGTGAGTGATGTTGAAACAATAAAAATGGGAATGAAATATTTCCAAAGCCTTAGTGATAATTTAGCTTTTCGAAAAAAATACTTGAAAAAAGATGTTGATACCTGTATAATAGTAACATAATAAATTTAGGAGTATGCTCTTCTGAAAAAATAATACCATCGAAATTTTCACGATCCTAAACCTTCCCAGCCTCCAATGCAAAAATTTACGCCGCCTGTATTCGGAATGCTGCCCCCTCCCTTCTTGAATGTCGACGATGGACCACAGCACCGCAGCTTCCAGCCCAGAAGCCACTATCAGTCACGATGTAGTCGTCAAAGTGGAAGGTGGTATCACTTGGGATAACAGCGGAGATCCAATATCCCAAGAATCTGTCGTGGCTCCAAAAACATTTCAAGACAAAAAAATTCGTACGTGAATTAAAAAAAAACAGGAAAAACAAATAAATCGAAAAAAATTGCAAAAATATGGATAGCCACGTTATCGGTTGTTGTGGTAGAAGGGGTAGTAGAGCCTTGACTGCCATCTCTTAAAGTTCACTTCCCTTAAGAATCTGATCAATTGCGAGGAATTGATCAGTTGAGATCTGTTGCAATTTTGACTAGATATGTACTCGTCGAGACTCAACTTAAGGGTGTCCTCATCTGAGTAGCTTTAAACGAGCAGCACTGAAACGGCACTGGGCAGTGCCGTTTGAGTGCCGTTTCAGTGCCGTTCAAACGGCAGGGAGTATTATAATGTTGAATCTCCAGATGGATGCTGGAAAGAAGCTTTCATATTTCTCGTGAATGGTAAGTCCTTTTTTTATTAGAAATCTAAAAAGTGAAAAACAATTGACAAACAATCGAAGAAATGTAAAATTTTCGTATTTTTCTTGCCAAAATCGTAATAATTACATAGAGTTATTACAGATAGAGTAGTAAAGCCCGGCCGTAAGGCATTGTCCCAATAAAAAGAGAAAGATAATCATTAGTGATTCTATCTCTTTGTGTCACGAAACGATACGCATGCGCGAACGACTAGAGGAAAACCGGAAAACAGAAGAAAATCACAAATACCCTCTGTCTATCTAACCGATTTCAGACTTGAAAATTTAAACAAGACCTTTTGACAGCATTTATTCGAATGAAATAATAGTTTCAATTTTTATTTTACGTACCAGTCATATAAAATAATAAACTGGTTATATACTCGCAGCTTTCTCAAGTAAGTTAAATGTTATAAATCATATTAGTATAAATTAAAAAAAATGTAACTTATAATACTCGTGTCGAAAACGTATATTATAGCCTTCTGGTACATTGATGTACCGCGCATGCGCTAGTAGATACACTTACGCGCGCGCGCCTATGGCATGCCTACTCTCTATATATAATAACTCTATAAATAATGATCGTAGTTCAGTGCGTTGCACGGACCCGGATATCTCTGAGTGGTTATATTCTTTGTATTTTTGGTTTAGCCCAGTAATATATAGTTATTGATACATCGTTTTTCTCGTTTGTGAGCACTAAGGATCGGTTTATTCTATTCACTTTTGAACTAGATAAAATTTTACAAACATTTGAGACCAGAACGGTCGCTGTAGACTCATCCGTAACCGAGATACTCCCGAAAAATAGTCTTGGCCGAAAACCAATCCTTAGGGCTAAGAAGTAAGAGAAACTGAAACACGGTCGAAAAAATTGGTGTTTTTTGGATTTTGTTAAATGTTTCGGAGGGCTTTTGAATTGCAATACTTGGATTTAACGTTACGAATCGATCAAATACACAAGGGAAAAATTCAAACTGCCTGATTCCGGTCACAATGAAAGCACACTTTTTGCTCTCTGTACTACTTTCGTCATACCGATAACATTATTAGTTCTGCTTAAAAAGGCCACTACTTATAATTCGTGTAGATAATTTGGATATATTAAGAAGCCAAGTGGCAGCTACAAGCAGAAGGAATTTTGTTCAGCCCCCTCTACGCTCTATTGATTCGGCTACTGACATCAATACAGATGACGATAGTAAAATTCCAAAATCGAAGGTGTGTTATAAAATTTCTGTACCTTTTTAAAAACATAAGTAGAGTAAAATTAAATTCAGTGCATATGAGATATAAATGAAGATGTTTTTGTGTTACTTCAAAAGGTTGGGGAAAAATGAATTTTCTAAACCGACTCATAATTATTATAAAATTGGAACAAAAGTTTCCATTATATTTTCCCCTGGTTAGAACGCAAGTGTAGCCCAATCTGCTGAAATGTCACTGGACATCTGTACTTACAATCTGATAACATTGTACTTATCCATTTTGTGTTAAGAAGGCTTTTTATTTCTTAATTGAAATATTGTAGTAGGTGTGATTATCCTTGTACCATAGGTTCATAAGTAGTTAAAGTTAGTCTAGAACATTTTTTTATACATCTGCTTTGAAAAGCAAATGTCCAAAATGAATAAATTTACTGCTGAAGAAAAGTATGTAATTCATTAAAATTTTTTTTTAAGATATCACATAAAATTAAGATTGAATTAACTAAAAATCTGAGTATTTAAAACAATGAAAATAGTTTTAAAAATATGTAAAATTTTTAAATATTGAATGTTTTTAGAAAAATAAGCAAATGATTCCTAAAAATATTTTCTATAAATTAATGTAAAATTCAATTTTAAGTTAAACCATGGCAAAAACCGGAGAAAGTAGAAAATATGCCTAGAAAATCAAGAAATTAAAGTTTTTTTCTTTAAAAAATGTTTTTTTACAGTATGGTAGAATCTTTGTTATGCGTTCTCCTTTCATCCTAAAGGTATTATATTACGCTACACGTACGCACATGAAATGCGTTATCATAATTATTCTTTTTCTGTTCAACATGTGTCTTTCTTCTCTCTCTTCTAAAAAATGTAAACAAAAGTGACCCTATATAAAAACGTGCCATAACCATAGGAACTTCATTACGAATATTGATTTCAAATAAGAAGTTTCTTCAGTAACTTCAAATATTAAAAAAGTTTGTATTGAAGAACTATACACCTAAGAGAAGAGTAAGTACAAAAATAAATTAATTGCATGACAATTTTTTTTAAAATTCAACTTCTTTAATTTAAATGATTTTTTAATTTTTTAATTCAAGTTGAATTATTTAATTTCAATGTCAATTAGAATTTTTTAATATATTAATGTTTTTTTTAAAAGATTTTTTGAGAGATTGTGAAATATTTGAAATAATAAAATCATGGATTTTTTTAACTTTACCCCTGATAAATAATTTTTTACTTTTTTCAATTATTAAAATTAAATTAAAATTTTTTAAAAATTTAACTTCTTTAATTTAAATTAAATTTTTTTCATTTTCAATTCCAGTTGAATTTCATCTATTTTAATTTTAAAATATTTTAATGTTTTATGAAAGATTTTGAGAGATTTTGAAATATTAAAAAAAAAAAAAAAATTATGGATTTTTTAAACTTTACTCCTAATTATTAATTTTTACTTTTTCTAATTATTAAAATTATTTCTTTTCGCAGGAAAATGTCGGAATACGTTTTTATTAACAACCGATTGAAAGTCCCAGTGGAGTGGGTCCAGCAATACTCGATGGACAGGTTGAAAGTGGCATGCCTTATAGGAATGGCTGAATTCGAGCAAAATACACATGGAGATTCCGACGAAATTATATACGAGACGTACATTACAATTGGAAATATAAACACTGAAGTTACAAAAGAAAATGATGTGTACTGGTTCCAGAAGCGAGGATTGTGAATTACGTGAAGTGCTAGTGCATTAAAGTGTTAGTGCATTGTACACATGTGGTAAAAAAAAGTAGTTTTTCATAATTGTTATGTATTTTTGTTTCTAGTGATTAATAAATCAAAGAAACAATTGTGAAAATTTGACAATTTTGTAAATTTTAGAAAATTTTGCAAATTTTAGAAAATTTCACAAATTTGAGAAAATTTGACAAATTTTAGAAAATTTTAAAGATTTTAGAAAATTTGGGAAATTAGAGAAAGTTGAACATGTTATGAAATGCAGGAATTTCGATCATTTTTATAATTTCAGAATATACGTAAAATATAATCCAAAAATTTTCAAAAATTTTGGAAAGTTTCGGTACCACAGTTTTTGCGGTGACACATTATATTACATTTAAGGACACGGCTGACCAAAGAAGGTCACTACCACTTGAGAAGGCGCCGCTCGGCAGTATGATGCTAATGACTTTTTTTTCAATAACTCACACAATTTCATCGTCCAAACGTCAAAAGTGACCTTCCAAACATCCTAACGACATCCAAACGATTGCTAAAAACATGTTTGAAAAAAATAAAACTTTGTTCCGCAGCGTGAAATTGGCACTCCAACTTTGAAAACTCAATATCTTTTTGAGTTTTGCCGACCAAACCAAAAAAATTGGCTTCCAAACACATTCTAGCGACATCCAAACGATTCCATTAAACAAAAGTTGGATATTAAATTATTTTCGTGCTAACTTCACGGACAATGTTGGCATCCCCTTGCCGCGGCAGGCGACCCTGCCGCGGGCAATAGCTTAGGAATCGCTGAGCTAGACTCCCTGGTAATTCTTGTTTTTATTTTGTATGGTAAATTTTCATCTGAATGCAAGTAGACACTAAATTTATCGTTTAAAATTAATGAAAGAAGTCGAATTCACGGAAATTAGTAGAGGTAAATTTTGGAACCCTTGTCTTTGGTGCATCTAAAGCAAATATCAGTACGTAAACATTGTACGTGCAACAAGCCTGGGTGACGGTTTACGAGAATTTCATCTCTTCCTGAAATCACGTACCCCAGCATGAAGTACACGTGCTTCAAATGTTTGCGTAGCGATACTTCTCGCCGCCCAAGAACTCCCGTCAGACACTATTGATCCCAAAGTCATAAATCTTAGAAACGTTTCTCCCCGGGAATTGAAATGAGCTAAGTTTCTAGGCAAGATAGTCAAGACTGTGAGACCCAAATTTGCGGAGACAAAGCCGGTCTGGGAATAAAGAAGTTAAAGACTGTCTCTCGAGTAGATTTAAATTTGCCGAAACTAAAATAGGTAAGCTAATTTGCATTGTGCTCTTCTTCCCACTGGAAATTAAATTATAGCAAGAAACTCTCATCAAATATTGTATGTAAAATTAAAGTTCAAGTAAAGTATCTATATTTGTGACATAGAGCTTATTCGGTGAATAAGAAGAATAATCAGAGTTATTAGAATCTGTATTATCAACGGAGAAGGTAACGGATCGAGAAGAGAAATCCACACATAACATGGAGATCTACAATTTCAACCAAAGTTATATTCTCTTATACAAAAAATATTTTAACGTCATTTCAGATAAGATGGAAAAAAAACATTTTTAATTAAACTTTATTCACAAAAAAGATCTTCTCTTTTCACTCCGCTGGGATTCGAACACCAGATCAACTGATTTCCGGTCAGGTGCTCTAACCACTAAGCTACTGGAGAGATCAGAGGAAGAATTCTTTTTTCTGAAGTATTTTCAAAACTTCTAAATATCTCTTACACTTTCTCAAATTTGTTCTCAAGCAACAATTGCTCAATTGTTCTTCATTCATTAAAATTTGTTTTAAAATCTTTTTAAATATTCTGTTAAAATTACTTTTTCAAAATAAAAAATCATTTCAAATTATCCAACGAGACTTGAGAAAAATCAATTCTCCGGGAGATACGAATTAATTTCTCTGAAGCTAAACATCCAACACTTCAAATTTTCAGTCGTCTCAAGATTTTGTAAAAATAGCAACATTGTACACATAATTTTGTTCTTGAGAATACATAGAATTATGATTAGGAAAAAAATCTCTATCAAAAAGTCTACCAGATGGATGATTTTTCATTTTTTGTTTTCTCCTTGTCAATTTTTCATTTCCCCGGTCTGGTAGTTATACTTATTTTCGAAATTTTCATGTACTGACTCAGAGTTAATTGTTTTGGAAAAATTCCTGTTTTATGTCAAAACTGTAGTTCTTTTCGAAAATTCTCTGATCCAAATCAGAATCATAATTCTTTTCGAAAATTTCCTCTTTAAAGTCAGAATTCTAATTCATTTAGAAAATTCCTGGTTCCAGATATGAATTTTAAATTTTTTTCTTAAGTTATCTGATCCAGTTTAGAATTACATTTAATTTCTTCGGAAAATTTCTTCTTCGAAATCAAAATTATATCATTTTTCTCGAAAATTTCCTCTTCAAGTCAGAATAATAATTGTTTTGGAAACTTCCTTCTTCCAGATTCGAATTATAATTTCTTCTTTGAAAGTTCACTGATCAAATTCTGAATTAGATATGATTTGGGAAAATTTTCTGTTCTAAGTCAAAACTATCATTTGTCTCGAAAATTCACTGCTTGAAGTCAGAAATATACTTCATTTTTTAATCCAGGTAAAACTTAGAACTGTAATTCTTTTGGAAAATTCCCTGAACAAACTGAAATTTATCATTATTTTCAAAAATTCCCTATTCACAGACTGTTCTTTTACAAAATTCCCCTTTCAAATTGAAAATTACAGATATCTCTTCCAAAATTCCCTGTTCCAAATCATAATTTCAGTTTTTATATTTTCATTTAAAAACTTAAATCTTTCTCCCCTTGATTTAAAAAATATATATACTCTTAATTTCAAATTATACAAAAAATTGCAAGTAGCATCACTCATATTATCATCATTGTCGAAAATAGTCTTTTTCATTGTTCGTTTCGTGACTGAACACTGAGAATAGTGAAATATCAAAGCACTTTTAATATTTATTTTAGTACAATCGAATGAAAAATCTCGGTCACTGAATCAAGTTTCCAGTTGTTTCCGAGTGAAAAAAATCCCAGTTTCCCGGTCAAGTAGACACCCTTGCTATATAAAAGACTATAAACCACTCGATACTTCTAAAATAATAATTTTTACCTTTGTCAATGACTCCAAGTCTGTCAGTCCTTGTACATATTATTTAAAGTGATCTTCGAATCTGATCTTTTGTCCTAACGGCTTTCCATCAAAAATTAAATCTACGCGACTTTGAGTTAGCCCAGCAGACACGTTCTGTAAATGTTACATAACAAAAAGGGAACATTTATACATAACATTGTTACAATCGTGTGCCATTCAACCAAAGAAATTAATTTTCAACTAAAAGAATGAATTTGCAGCGAAACAAAAAATAAATTTTCAACCAAAATGAATTATTTGTAACCAAGAAGATTAATTTTCGATCAAAAAAAATTAATCTTCAAACCGAAAAGACGAATTTTTAACCAAAAATGGAACAGTTAAATTTTCAGCTAAAAAACTAATTATCAACAAGAAAGATTAATTTTTAAATAGTTAATTTTTCCACCAAAAAGATCAATTTTCAACTGGAGGTGAAATAGGGGAAAAAATAGGAATTCTTTTTAAAAAAAGGGGTGAAGGGGGAAAGAGGGGATAAGGTTAAAGTGTGAAGTCTGTATATTTGCAGTAATCTTCCATTATAAAAGCTGTAATGAAACTTTTCAAGGTGAACTACATTAAACACAAATTAGGCGATAAAAAACGTTATCTACTTTCAATCTAAAACTTATATGAAAAACAAGAAGATAAAAACCATACTTTTGAAAATTACCGCCAAAATGCAACATTATCGTAATTTCATGCATCCAAAAATCGAAGCACGCACTGTAATTAGCCAAAAAATTAAGCCCAAAGCCTACACAAATGAACAATATGGACCATAACCCACAGACAGGTAAATTACAAAGTAAATATTCTAATCAAAACAATGACACTATAAAAATCCCCAGCGAGTCAACACGATGACGTCAACACTCAAACTAACCTCTAATTACTAATTCTTAGAGCACTGACTTTGGAATTTCTTCATTAAAAAACAAGAAATTAGTAGAAAACATAAATAAAAACATAATTCATACCGTCACAATCGACGATTTCAGCTTCTTCGATGACAATCCCCGTTCCATCTTCCTCCTTGTGAGTAACAGCGCTGTGTGAAATAAATTGATCATTCGGGTGTCGGGATGGAAAAAAAATAAAATATGGAATCTAATTTCGACTCTAGTTACACCAAATTCACTGCTGCTTTCGGGGGAAAAGCAAATTAGTCAATTTAAAACTGTACACTGTGCAACTGTCCTGTGACCTTGACAGCAACCACAAGCTACTTTAGTGACAGGAGTTTTTCGAATCGATTTCACGATATTTACTGGGAACTCTACCTGACATCTTGTTGGTGAAGATGCTGTTCCAACAAATCCATTATTTTCCGTCTGAAAAACGTTTGAATTTTGTCAAAATTCACGTGAGCAGGTCACGGGACACAGTAACGAGGTCATGTGGTGTTAAAGAAAGATGGCGACTGATGAATGTCGATGTGGGAGCAAACAAGGCAGAGGGCGCTGTACGCAGGAAAATCCCGCGAAGTTTTAAATTTAGAGATTAGTTTTTTTTAGACGCTTTTTAACAAAATTCAAATAACATCGTCAATTATAGTTTTTCCATTTGAAGCGGAAAATTATTTTGAATGAAAAATAAAATATCAAATTACTTTATTTTTTAGGTTTATTTGTTTTTAAGGCCAGGTGACGAGTGGATCACGTGACCGGATAGCTACCTTACCGACACTTTTTTTTATTTGTAAACTTATTTCCACACGAATAGCCACATCGAGTTGACAATTTTGGGATAATAAATAAGAAACACTAAGAAACGCGGCTCTGGTCGTAAATTTATTTATCAATTCGCACAACCTGTGAGGTATGTACTCGCCACCGTATTTAAGCATTTCAGCGCTAATACTGTCTACACTAGCAGCTTTACCATTTTTCAAGTTCTTAATTATATCTCTAACTTCATTGACACAGACTTTCGCAATTGGGTTTTCTCATTCATTATGTTCTATGTCGCAGTTCTGTTGCCCTGTACCTTCACCTCCTATTAATTCTTTATAAGAGTCGTTTAAAGCGTCTACTATCCCGTCTGTATCATATAGCATTTCACCTTTGCTGTTTCTCATGCTGACATACTTTGTACTTTAACTTTTGTTCATCTCTTTATATACTATTTTCATGGTTCCTTGAAAGTCGTTTTGTAATTTCCTTTCTTCTTCTGTTATGATTTTATCTTTACATTCATTGATTCTAAGCGCCTCCCAAGTTGCCTTATCTATGCGTTCATTTATCTTATTCTAAAAATCCATACGCACTTCCGGTTTCTGTAAATTTTCAATCTTGATTCGCGTTTGTTTCGATTTGTTGTTTTCTTTTTTCTCCATCCCCGCCCTAAGTTTATTTTGGTGACTAAAAAGTAATGATCAGTATTGCATTCGGTTCCCCTCATGACTCTTGTATATTTAACTAGTTACCTTAGTCTTTCATCCGCAATAACGAAGTAAATTATACTGCGGTTGTTTCTTTTAGACCAGGTGTAGGGGAGCCGTGCCGAATGCGGCGCGGCGGCTAATGTGGCGCGTTCGAGTTTTCGAATATTAACGCATTTTCTGCTTTGGGAGGTAGTTTCATTACATGTATATATGTTTCTAACGTTACATTATCAAAAAATTGTGATAATTAAATTAATTGCCTTATTTTTATGACGAAAAGTTAGTTTTCGTTATTTTGCTTGTATTGTCAAAGTAGCTAAAAACAAATAAAAAAATACAGAAGTTTTGTGTAAACTCATAAAATTTTTTGGAAATATACTATTCCGAGTTTCTTGAATGCTTTAAAGTTTAACATTTTAAGTGAAATAATTAAACTTTCATGTAAAAAATCTTAATTAAATACTATTCACATGCGACTAATATGGCGCATTCGAGACTAAAATCGGCAGGTAACTTGGCGCACAAAGTGCCGGTTTCAGTTAGAAGGTAAGAAATGTTTAATCAGAGTAACGATATTTCGTTTTTATTATGCATGAAAAAGTTGTATTCTAATAATTATCCTGTATTTCAGAGTTATTTTAAAATAATTGTTTTTTGAAAACTTTCTACCAGTTTTCGGGTTAGGTTTGTTCTGACAGAATAAATATTTAGAAGTTTTAGAGTGATGATATTGTTTGAATTTGGAATCATTATGACTGTTTTGGAAAAGAATAAAATGTACTTATTGTTCATATAATTTTGATTTATTGTTTATCAAACGCCTGTAAGCTTATCTTAAAATAAAAAATTTTTAGCACTCCTAACCTTTATTGTTCTAGATGGGAGTTTATAAACGAAAAAGTAAAAATGGTCAATGAACAGTTTCCCCATTGAAAATTATTTAAATATATCCTTCATTATGTTATTTTTTATATTGGTGAGTCATTCTGCACTGTTAAATAAAAATTTTTTTCTTGACGTTTCAGAAGAAGTTTCTCGCGATTATCGAAGAGAATATCGTCATAGATAATGATAAATTGTTCAAATAATTCGATTTGTCAAATTTTAATAATTTTTATATTGCTTCAAGTTAAAAGATAATAAAAGTTGAATGTTTCAGAAAAACCGCAACTTTCAAACATTCTTCAAACATTATCTGAAATAACGATAGTTTGTTTAAACAATAATGTTTGGTAAATTGAATTAATTATTACTTCACGCTATTTGGAGAGAGAACAAAAAATGCAACATTTTAGGAAAAAACTGGAACCAGATATTAGAGATTAAATTTAGATTTAGATTTTTCGGACTTTGGAATTTTTGTTGAAAAAGACAATAGGTTCATTTTTTACGGATTTCGAGAGCGTTAAGCGTTATAAACTAAAATCCATTATTACCAATTAAATATGAATTATAAGTGCAGTGTGAATTCTAATAAATATACGTTTAAGTTTACAGTTGGGAGGGAATCATATGTGCACGTTGACTGGTAAGTGTAAAATATGATAGCATTAATTGAGATGTGCAGAGCTGGGAAAAACCCACCTGTGCTTAAACAAAATGTACCTAAAATTATAGATATAGTACATTGTAATATTCACCAATAGAATTGAGAATGATGGCTAAGGATAAAACCAGAGTGCAGAGAATCCTCATCTTTTCCAATTACAGGAACGACTGATTAATGTTTTTATTAAAGAACTCAGTTAACGATCTAACTAATAAATATGCCAGGGCTTCATCATATCATAAAATATGTACTATATTCGTTATATCTTACATTAAAAGCGTCAGGTTTGTCCTTCCTAGATATTTACATTTGATAAGAGTCAATTTCAACGAAAAAAAAAATGGTTATTTATTTCTATATAACTGATGTCACTATATGTAGTCTTCTACGTTTTAAGAAGAGCTCATTTTTACCTAGCGAATTTCATCCTTTTATATTTTTTAACTACATAATGTTTGGAAAAATACTCAGAGAAAAATAAGTTACCTTGAGACAAAAGCATCGTCCTCTCAAGTCGATAATCACAATCAGAATAACCCCCAAAGATGTTTTTTTATAATTAAAATACTAATATTAATATTATGACTAATATGTTGTTCATCTGAAACTTAAGATTCTTAAAGCACACTATGTCAAATTATTATTATATTTCTGATTTTCTGAATCACTTTCTTTTCTTGTTTCTTTTCTTGCGTCAATACATTATTCTCAAAATTTGTGCGCAATAAGTTTTTATGAAAGTTGTTGTCGTTTGGTTTTGGGTTATGATCAATCGTTATGAGTTTTCATAAATGACAAATGGTTTTACTTAACCTAACGAGGAAATCAGTATATGAATAAATAAAATGATGAATAAATAGGAATGAATAGAGCAAATAAAGGTAGCCCAAATAAAAAAAGTATGATTCTTCAGTGACTTTCAAATTATATAACAAATTAATAATCTGTTTTTACAAGCCGCGATGGACCCACTCAGCAAGAGTTGTTTTATGGAAACGCCGACATCCAATAACGCGTAACACGTACCGCCATTTTTACACCGACAGACTTTCTTTAGATAGAGTGGTCCGAGTGACCACTTGACAGTTTAGGTTATTAAATAAAAAATGTTACTTCATTTTCAATGCATGTTTATAAAATTTACGTAAACCACAGTGAAATTTATTCAGCCACCAGTAATATTTTATGTACAAGCAATTGAAACAAGTTTCAGAGTCAATTTTATGAAATTCCAATAACTTTTGCTTCAAAATTAAGTTTCGTGTCACTGCAAAATAATGAATATGGTCTGAAATTAATTTTCAAAGCCAAATTTATGAAATTTCAGTGACATAAGTCATTGAAAACTGAATGAAATTTCTAACAGTGTATGTAACAATTTATATAATGCCTGATCCAAAAATAAATTTAGTGTCATTTTTCGGGTTTTCATGGTCTCAAAAAATTCCCGGTCTTTCCCCGGCTTCCCGATCCCGCGACCACCCTGTAAACATGTATCTATGGGAGCGTTTACATATTACGTAAAATTAAAGTGATGGTGTTGATATCTGTTATGTGGGGGGGGGGGATATATTTGACCCGATTACGTAACAGTTTTAGTTGCATGTATTTCTAAAAAAGCAAAGAGCGAGAAAAGGTCAAAATCAAATGTGCGCAGAAGGGAACGATTTGAAAAAGGATCAAAATTAACAAACTGGTGACGATTTGATTTTAAAAAAAAGTCGATTTTCACAAAACAAAACCCAAGCTTTTTTGCCAATTGGTCTTCTATAAGGAAGACATTATTTGAGGTTTAGGCGGTTTCAGAGTATAGTTTTAGAGTTTTAGGATTTTTATAGCTGACAGGACTTTTTTCCTGAAAATATAATTTTCAAATTTTGCTTGTAAACGATGTAATAACATATCACAAAAGAGCGAGAGGCATTTTTGTATAACTTTTTAAAATGAGTCAATTTATTTAACAATTTGTAAAATCAGTCGATATTTATAAGAAAAATGTAAAAATTATGAAATGTTTATTGTGAAAATCGACTTTTTACATTTTCAAACATATTTTCGCCACTTTGTTAATTTTGAACTTTTTTCTGCAACGGATTTCGAAAGAGGACGGTAAAACTCACCAGGATCCGAATAAAATTGGACGTCAAAATTAAAATACTCGTAACTTCGTGGAATTTTTTTCCTCAAATCAGAAAAATACGTGTCGCCGAATTTTCTCTAAAAAACAACATATTTCGTCGCCAAGAGATTTTGCTAGAAGTATAGAACCTGAATGATTTTGAAATTGATTTCATCCAAATATATACGGAGAAACTTTCGGTTGTAATATTTGATATTATAATAATCATTTTTACAATAAGACAATAGTAAGTCAGAATATAGCGTCACTATTTCAAGAATTACTATTGTGAATGATAAATTGAAACTTAAAATTTAAAGCTTTTTCGGGTTTCAATCGTGCGCAAGACTACGAATCTTGCCGACGACGTCATCGTAAAGAATCTATATAAGAACAACATAACCTGAAACTTCAGTTTCAGGTCAGCCCTGAAGAAGTGATCTGCAATGTTCACGAAACTTCGGCAAGATTCGTAGTTTTGCACACGATTGAAACCCGAAAAAGCTTTAAATTTTAAGTTCAAATTTATCATAATGAATCATCGTGAAAGCATTAAATCTATTATTAAAGAACTCTACGGGGAGAGTTTTCTTACTAAATGCCTTCACATGTGCGTCACACGTGCGTCGCATTTTGCTCACATTTTGTGAAGGCATATGTGATGGCGAAATGCGAATCATAACGCTCACAGCTTCGTGACCATCATACCATGATGGCGTATTGGACGCTGTCTCGCACGCACGACATGAGAGTCACACAATGCGGATGATGTGCGTATCACGATTTTTAACTGGGTAGTTATAAACAATGAAGGATTGTTCAAACTATTTTTGTTAACCTGCAATAATTATCATCTTCATATGTGAGAAGTGGTGAAAAAATGAACATTTCAGAAAAAAACCGCAACCATCTGGCAATTATATAGATGAAGATATGCAGTTGTAAGTGAAATTGTTTGAAAAATTATTTTTGTTAACATTAACTAAGTATTACCTCACTTTGATTGGAACTGGGAAAAAAAGTGAAATTTTTTTGAAAAAACCGCGACTTTCTAACTCTATTCTCAGAGAAAATTACTAAAAACAATGATAAATTTTTTGAATAATTCATGTGAACATTTAATTAGCAGTACAAAATGTAGTACTTCATGTGTTAGAAACAATTCGCATTTTTTAAAAACGCAAAAGTCATAATTAGCGTCAAAAACTCGCAAAACCCATTTTTTCACCTATGGGTTTTTTTTGGGACACTATAAAACAGACTTATGGGGGTGATATTTAAAAATTAATATTTTTTTGTATTCTGCGACTAATTGTGAACAGAAATTGATTTTTAACTCAATTTAACTAATAGTGACAATTCTGAATAAAATTCACAAAAACTTCCTTTTGTCTTATGGGAAATACGTGTTAAACTTCATGGAGCTTGAGTCACTTCTAAACATCTTTTTTTTCAAAAAAAAAATGGTTTTATTTTTGTGTGGAGATAGCCATAGTATAATTGACTCCGTTGTGGCGGACGAAAGACTAAGAGAGATAGTAAAAGATACAAGAGTCATGAAGGGTTCATAACCCACATGAAGAAGGGGACGTACAAAAGGAGGTAAAGAAGTACGTATAAAAGTACGTACAAAAGTACGCAACAAAGGACGTCCCGAATTGGGATACAAAAAGACGTCCTTTGATATGTCCTTTGGTACGTCCTTTGGTGCATCCTTTGGTACGTCCTTTGGTACGTCCGTTGTTACGCCCTTTGGTACGTCCTTTGGTACGTCCTTTGTACGTCCTTTTGTACATCGAATATATAATTCTTGAGTTAAAAGTATTATATTATAATTACTAAGGAACATACCTATATTTTCAATTGAAATTGCTGTGAGAAAATGTTATTCACTTTTAAAAAATTGCGAATTTTCAGGACAAAGTTAATTGATTATATCAAAGACAATACATTTTGTTTATTATTGTTAATCTCATCATTAAGATAACACAATTCTGTCTGAAGATGAATTTTTGTCAATATAAACCAGATGAAATCGGTCAATAAACTTTACTTTAGGCATTACTTTAAAGCCAGAACACCCGACTGCAGCCTTACTAAAGTCGGTGTCAAAAGTACGCGACTCTCACTTTGAACGCTTGCAACTCGTTCAAAAAAAATCGCAGAAAATTTTGGCCATGTAAACGTGAAAGCTTAAGGTCTCCCGAATTGAAAGATTTCATTTCATAAAATAAACTCGGCCGAATAGAGCCTAATGCATTGCAGAATTGAATTGAAAGGTCCAATTCGATAATAGCAGAAAATCGAATACACCAAACCTAACTTGAATTCGTTTTCGCGTTATATCTATTCAACTTTTTTTACTGGGCGGCTTTGACGTTAAAAAAGTAAGTACAGAAAAAATGGTAGCTCAATGAATAAAGGATCATTTTAAAGGTTAAAATATTGTACGTTAACGACCCTGAAAAGAATATGCCAAAAAAAATGTATAACTTGCAGACCCCAAAAAATCTGTTAAAAAGTATGAAAATTTGACGGCTTTTATAGACAGTGAACTTTGGAACGTAGTTTTTTATTGAAAAAATAATATGAAAAATCTCAAAAAAATGTTGGTGGTACCTTAAACATTTCTAAACAAATTGCCAGCGGGGTGCCTTTTTTTCATGCGACAGTCCTCGTCTTTCCTCAGCATGTGCTTCCACGAAAGACGAGGACGACCCCATGAAAAAAGGCACCCCGCTGGTTTTTCACATTTGCTTTCCAGTATAAAAAACTGTTTTCCAATATCGAAATTTGCAAGAAGAGAACAAGAAGCACATACTCCTTTCAAATTGGAAATAATTACAAATAGTTCAACAAACTACCTCTAATTTAAATCACTTCATTATCTTCATTAGAACTGAAGATAGTACACTTGTATATTTATGTACAATAAATGAACAATTTGTTATATTCTG
This sequence comes from Andricus grossulariae, assembly GCA_011634705.1. Taxonomy (NCBI): domain Eukaryota; kingdom Metazoa; phylum Arthropoda; class Insecta; order Hymenoptera; family Cynipidae; genus Andricus; species Andricus grossulariae. The sequence continues at coordinate 163,308,108 of JAABKJ010075445.1, read as the reverse complement.
CAAATTTTTCAACGGCAATTAATTTATAAATGTTTAAAGTACCACCATGAACTTTTTCAGATTTTTCCTATTATTTTTTCAATGAAGAACTATTTTCCAAAGTTCACTGCCTTTAAAAGCTGTCAAATTTTCCTACTTTTTAACAGATTTTTTGGGGTCTGTAAGCTATAAATTTTTTTTGGCGTATTGTTTTCAGGCTCATTAACGTACAACATTTTGACCTGTAAAATGATCCTTCATTCATTGAGCTACCATTTGTTCTACGTAAATAAGCTCAAAGACGTAAAAGTAAAAAAAATGTGTGCTTGGCAGACTGAAAACTGTAAAAAAAGTAAGGAAATTCGGGGAAATTTAAGAAGAGTCAAGTTTAGAGCATTATTTTTTTATACAAGAGGCAATGGGAAAAATTTGAAAACGTTCATGAATATCAGGAAAACATTTATGAATGAATATTGCAGTTGACAAATTTTAAAAATAATAAAAATTGTCGCTTAAAATTACAAAACTGTATTATTTTCAGTTCTAATGAAGATATTAAAGCAATTAGAACTGCAAACTGCAACGCAAAGTATCTGTAATTATTTCCAATCTCCAGAACAGATGTGACTGTTTTTTCGTGAAAATCGCAATATTGTGGGACATTTTTGTTGTTGGAAAGTAGGGGTGAGTGGGGTATGGTGTCGGCGCGGGGCACGGCGACTATTACAAATAACGCCCGTATTTTTTGATATTCATATTAATTTTTCACATAAAATAGTTTTCTCTGTTTGGAAAAATAGTGATTTGATGCAATTTCTCTTTCAAAATTCGCGTCAGAAGAGTAATTATGAAAAAACAGTTTTGGCGGAAACCGATGAAAAAGTCTTTGGCTGAAATTAAGGAGAGCTGACGAGTAAGAAAAGGTCGTTTTAAGATTGGGCGAAAATTCGAGCCTGTATCTTTCGAACGAGCATCTCAAATTTTCGAAGGGAAAAATGTGAGAAACACGTTCTAGAAACGAGCTCGGATTCGTCCAGTTAATTATTTTCATGGCTTGTGGCTGATATCAAATGGAATGAAAGTGAAGGGAATTAAAAGTCAAAATTAAATTTTTACTGATGCAACATTTTAGTTTTGATTACAAAATTTTATTATGAAATCGCAAAATAAATTAATTACAATTGTAATACAAAATTATAGAATTTATTATAAATAATTCTGTAATTAAGTAACTTTGCGCAAAAAAGATCGCTTACTAGAAAAAAGAAGAAAGTTTAGAAATCAAAAATAAAATTTCAATACGTACCTGCTTCAAAAAATAATTTTTTCTTAAACATCTCCACTGACGTTATAATTTTTTCTTTTGAATAATCTTTGAAAACCGTTATAAGTATTTGTGCGAAAACTATCGATAAATCCTGATTCATTAAATTAATTATTTATGGAGGGACTGATAAACAGTGAAGAGATAATAAATACATAAATTAACGGGTTCCGAAAATATATAATTTCATCAATAATTATAAAATCTCTGAATTTTAAAATGACAGGATTTCAAATTTACTATATAAGTGTCCAATTATTAAATTCTACCAATTTTGATAATTGTCGAAAAAAATTTTCGAAAATACAAAGTAACGAATAATAAAATTTTAGGGCCATAATATAAAGATACGAAATTTTTAATTGTCGAAAATCCCCAATTTAAAAATATCTGAAATTATAATTTTACAAATTATATAATTTTTGAATTATAAAATTTTTAATTATACAATTAACGAAATATTAAATTCCCATACAATTTGCAAATTTTCGAGATTTAATATTTGACGAAAATAAACAATTAGTTAATAAAGAAATGTTGAATAATAATTATTTATTTTTGTTAATATTAAATTTCGGGAATTATCAAAATTTGTAGAATTTAATAACTGGATACTTATATATAGTTCCCTAAATTTGAATTTAGGATATTATTGAGATTTTTAGTTTTGCGGTAAATTTAAAATTCTGTCATCTTAAAATTCACAGATTTTATAATTCATGAAATTATATATTTTTGGAACCCGTAAATTTGTGTATTTATGATCTCTTCACTTCTTATCAGTCCCTACATAAATAATCAATTTAATGAATCAGGATTTTTCGTTAGTTTTCGCACAAATCCTTATAAGGGTTTTCAATGATTATTGAAAAGAAAAAATTCTAACGATCTTTTTTGCGCAAAGTCACTAACTTACAGAATTATTGATAATACATTTTATAATTTGTTATTACAATTGTAATTAATTTATTTAGTGATTTCATAATAAAATTTTGTATTTTATAATTCTATATTGAAGAATTTTAGTTTGGTTAGAAAATACTTTAAATTAAAAGTTTTGAATCATTTTTTGAATTCTGAGCTTCTGCTCTGTGAAACGAAACTCTTAGGTTTCAAGAAGTAGGGGAAACCACCCTACAGTAGATAATGATTTACAGTAGATAATCTTAATTAACTGGGAAATTGACAAAAAAAAATTAAAAATTTTCCCGGATCCTAATGCAAATTTTGTTATTATCTGGGAACATGAATTTTTATAGAATTTTTTTATTCATTTGAATCCTTTAAAATGCTTATAAAGCTTCTAAATTTTGTGTTCAAAATGTTCCAATATCTACTTTTTGTTCTAAATGTTTTGAAACCTTTTCATGTTTTAAATTATTTTGGAATCTTTCCAAAACTTCTAAATATATCTTAAACTTACTCCAATTTTTTCGAAATTAATAATTGACTAAACATTTCTTCAGTTTTTAATGAAAATTACGTTGTTTTATGTTGAAAATTAATTTTTTTTACCGAAAATTGAACTATTCCAGGTTTGGTTAAGAATTCATTTCTTTGGTTGAAAATGTAACTATTATGTTGAAAGTTCTTAATTTCTAAACAGTGTCATGAAAATTCATGTATTTTGTTAAAAATAATCTTTCTGCTTAGAAAATGAATCTTTTCGGTTGAAAAGTCAACTGTTCGATTAAAATTTTTTTTTCTTTGTTGTTAAAAATACATTTTTGTGGTTGAAGACTCATCATTTCAGTAAAAAATTAATTTCTTCCATTGAAAATTTCACTATTCTGTTGAAAATTCGTTTTTATTCAGTTAAAAATAAATTTTTTAAGTTCAAATTCAACCATTCAATTTTTGCTTCATAATTTATCTTTTTTAGTTCAACATTCAATTATTTTGGTAGAAAATTCATATTTTTGTGTTAAAAATTAAACTTTTTTGTTCCAAATTAATATCTTTGGGTTGAAAATAAAACTTTTTTACAGGAAATTCGTCTTTTTGGATTGAAAATTCGACATTTCGGCTGAGATTTTTTTTCTCCATTGACTGAAAAATCTTTCTTGATTAAAAATTAAACTCTTTTTTTGAAAAGACCTTTTTTTTGGTATGAAAATTAGTCTTATTTTATTAATTATAACAGGGAGAAGCTGCAAGGATAATAGATTTAAGATCAATACACTCAGAGCCGCAGAGCAACGATTTTACCTATAGAGAAAGAGTGGAGGAAGGTAGTACGAAGAGGGCAGCAGCTAAGGACCGCACGAAAGTAGTTGCTATATATATTGTTCCCCACTCCGCCGCCACTTGCCTAATCTAGGTGTATAATATCTTTGATAATACTCCTCTTTATTTAGTCTTCGAAGGAGGCCGTCCACAACAATGCACCACAGGAGGGGCGACAGGACACCCCCCTGTGGGCATCCCCGCCGAGCTATTCCCCTTACTAGGCCCTCACTCCATCTGGTTTCAAGTCTTCTCCGACGTAGCATGCTTCCTATCCAGCGTATAAACTGGTCCGGCACGCCGCATCTCAGAACCTCTCTACAGATAACTTCTGGAGGAGTATTGCTGAAAGCACCTTCTATATCCAAGAAAGCGCCCACAGCATACTCCTTTTGTTCCAACTGCTGTTCCAATTTTGCCACAACAGCATGAAGTGCAGTTTCTACCGAGCAGCCTGCCTGAAAAGCATGCTGCCTTTTATTCAGCGGGGAGACCAAAACCACCTCATCCTTAATGTATCTCTCGACCAGCCTCTCCAACGTCTTCAGGATAAAAGACGTTAGGCTGATTGGTCGGAAATCTTTTGCACAGAGAGATCAAAGAAAGATACTATTTTTCTGATATACGCTAATTTTAGCAAGGTGTTACACAATCAATATTTTAAAATAGGAATCTGCCTAAATTTATTTTAAATTATTATTATGATGAATTATAATAATTTTAATTTATCAAATAATGTTCATTATAATAATTATCATTATGATAATTATAATTTATTATGATATAATAAATAATAATTATTCAATTATTACGTATAATAAATATATAATTATTATTTATCATATCATAATTATAATTGTCATTATGATAATTATAATTAATTATGATATAATGAATAATGATAATTCAATTAATATACGTAATAAATAAATAATTAATTAATTTAAAAAATCAAATAATATTATTATATACTCAGGTTTAATATTTGTAGAGTTTTTTTTCAAACAAAAGTGTGAATTTTCTCATGTTCCATTGGAAAATTGCCAAAAATGTTTACAGTGTATATTTAGGCATTTTCCACGCAAGGCTTTTCCACCGTACTTTGTTTGAATATTTAATCGGGCTTTTGCTGCATTTTCTAAAGTCACCTCTGATGGTCGCATTCCTATACTGGAATATCGCGCATTATTATAGCCTTGTACGAATTGTTGTAAAGCATCAATGTAAAGATGAATATTACTATGAGTAAAAGAGTGCTACATACGTTCTTTCAGTGTGCGATTAAATCGTTCGACTATAGCAGCCTTTAGCTTGTATCCAAGTCCCATTTCCGACCAAATAGTAGAGTGTAAAGAAGATGTTTTTATTGGCATTAGGGTCGATAAAGTTTATTTGTTTTTTGTTCTACAATTAATTTAAAAACAAAACAAAAAAGATATATATTTTTAAGTAAATTAAAGTTAGATTTTTTATGTTTCGTCCCGGACTGACTTACTGGACTCGTCAGTAAGGCTATGTAAACCAATCCTACCTTATACATTTTAATTGATCTAAATTCATTATAATGTATATTTTTTTCAAACAAAAAATATTTTTATAGTGTATTTCAACCACGGATAGAGGTTAAAACTTAATATAATCGATAAATTTTTATTTGATTTTTCAAAAAACACAACAAATATATTTTAAGCTGTCATTCGGGCCACGGATAGGGGCCAACACTTAAATTAAAAGATCATCAATTACCAAGTTGAATAGAAATTATTACTATTTTAGTGGTTGATTAATGAACCAAAAAAAAGAAATTTTAAACTTATCCTCATTAATTTTCTTCCTTCTACTTCTCTTCCATATATTATTCTTGTTACACTTGCGCGAATTGAGGCTTAGTTTCGACGTCGCTAAGTTATCACATGTAATATGACAACGCTGACACAAATTCAAAAACTTTTTTTTGAATCGTCTTACTAATTTACTTAAAAACAGTGATAAAATTCAAATTTAGAATAATTTTCACACTACGTAATTATAAAAGGACCGTCTTACTGACGAGTCCAGTGTATCAGTCCGGGACGAAACATAAAACATTTAAGTTTAATTTACCTAAAAATATATATCTTTTTTATTTTATTTTTAAATTAATTGTAGAACACAAAACAAATAAACATTATCGACCCTAATGCCAATAAAAAAATCTTCTTTACACTCTACGATACTTTGCAAATATACAATAATTATTCATTATTTCAACAATTTTCATAAACGTATTCAGAGTTTGGCTATTTTCCAGAGAAAAGGTACAATTCGTTTAAAGAGTTAACTAAGAATATCTTTTCTATTACTTTTTTCTATGATGCTATGAAAAGTATTTCTGATGACTCATTTCTGCGTCGCTTTGTAAATTTACCAGAATCAATAATAATTTTAACAATTTTCATTAAAAAATTGAGAGTTTAGCTATTCTTTAACAGATAGCCCACATTCTTTTACAGAATTAACTAAGAATATCTTTCCGATGACTCTGTTCTATGTTGCTTTGTAAATTTACAATAATTATTAAGAATTAAAACAATTTTCATACAAAATTCGGAATTTCGCTATTTTTCAACGAATAGGCTCAATTTTTTGCAGAATTAACTAAGAATATCCTTCCGATTACTTTTTTCTGTGATACTTTATAAATTCCCAAGTATTATTAATTATTTAAACAATTTTTATCAGCGAATCCGAGGCAACTAAGAATGTCTTTTCAAGGACTATTTCCTAAAATACTTCGCGAATTTATAATAATTAATAATTATTTAAACAACTTTCCTGTACATATTCAGAGTTTGTCTATTTTCAAAGGAATTGGCTCAATTTTTTTACGGAAGCAAAAAAGTATGTATTTCCAATAAGAATTTCGTACATTACTTTGCACATTTATAATAATTATTTATAATTTAAATATTTTTCATAAACATAGTCAGAGTTTGGGTATTTTTCAAGGAATAGACACAATTTATCCATGGAGTCAACTAAGATTGTCTTTTCGATGCTCTTTTCTATGTTGTTTTGTAAATTTACAAGAATCATTAATTATTCAAACAACTTTCATAAGAAAAATCAGAATTTGGATATTTTTTAACGAATAGGGTGAATTTTTTACAGAATCTTTGCGATGACTTCTTTCTATTATGCTTTTGAAATTTCCAAGTGCTATGCGCGCTCGAAATGGCTTGACATCTGGACTCTTCTCGGGTCAAGATTAGATACTGTGTATTTCTATGATTTGTACGCGCTGACATTTTATAGGTTTTTTTTCCAAAGTTGCCTGAAAATGTTTAAAGTTGCGCAATTATTTATTCTGTATCGTGAGAGGGTATTCATGCGAAGCCGTCTATAAATCAAAATTATTGAAGTAAAAATTAATTCCATGGTATTTTATTAAACTTCATTTAAAAATAAAATAATTGCATGTTGATACATTGGTGGCGCGCGGAGCGCGCATATGAGGCTTTAGTTTTATTTAAAAATTCATCTAAATTAAACTATAAAATATAATTATTTTTGCAATTGATACATAAGTGTGAAATAAAATAATATTTAATTGGTAATATATGCAATTCTTTGGCATCAATTTAAATTTTCGAAATTGTATAACAAAATGAAATTGATAATTGGAGACTAATATTTTTGAAATAAATATATATTGCCATCTTGTTGACTACTGATATTACGAGGGCTGTTTGATCAGTCAGTGACTTTTCGACTAAAAGATTTTTTTCGGCAAATGAGCGTTTTACTTCTCAACATAATCTCCTTTTAGCTCGATACATTCAGTCCATATATACCCATCCACACATCACTACTTTCCAACCGAGCAATTCACGCCTACCCCGAAAGGGAAACGGCCTAATGATACAATAATAATAATAATATAAACAAATTGTGTGAGCAAATGCACATTTTGGGTGTTTCTAAGCGAAAAAAAATTCGTTTTTTCTTCTGACTTTTCTGAAATTATATCACCCATGATGCTTTATGAAGAAAATTTTGCCACTCATCAACATTTTTCCATTTCATAAACAAGTTATATAAACAAATACACATTTCGGGAGATTTTAGGCGAAGATATACCGTTTTCTGTTCAGACCTTGCTGAAATTATATTGCCAATGATGTTTTCCGAGAAAATTTCTGTATGCATTAATATTTGCTCATTTTAAAAACAATTTATATAAATGAATTCACCTTTTTTGAGTGCAAAGATATTGTTTTTTCTTTTGACTGGTAAAAGTAATAGCAATAATAATAATATAATATATAAAATAATGATATAATATGATGAACAATAGGAAAATGTTTGATGGAAACATCATTGACAGCATAATTTCTAGAATAATATGAGAAAAACGATTTCTTTTCACCTCAAATCGCCTTAAATGTTCATTTTTTATATATAATTTGTTTATAAAATAAGAAATTATCAATACATATTACATTTCTTTCATAAAATATTGAGAATATAATTTCAGCGAGGTCAGAAGTAAAAAAACGATTGCTTTTTGCTTAAAAACGTCCGAAACGTGCATTTGTTTATAAAATATACAAATATTTATGAGTGCCAACTTTTTTTTCAGAAAACATCATTCGCACTACAATTTAGCAAGGTCAGAAGAAAAAAACATTTTTTTCGCTTAAAAAAGCCCAAAGTGTGCATTTGTTTATATAATTTGTTTACGGAATAAACAAATATTGATTATTTCGCAAAATTTTTCTGAGACAACATTATTGACAATATAATTTCAGAAAGGTCAGGAGAAAAAACGAATTCTTCTCGCTTAAATACCCCCAAAATTCGCATTTTCTAATATAATTTGCTCATAAAATAAACCAATATTGATGAGTGGCAAAAATTCTCTCACAAAACATCATTGGAACTATGCTTTCAATAATATCAAAAGAAAAAACAATTTTCGCCTGAAAATGTCCAAAATGTTGAATTGTTTATATAATTTGTTTATGAAAAGAAAAAATATTGATGGGTGGCGAAATTTTCCTCATAAAACATCATGGTCGATATAATTTCAGGAAGGCCAGAAGAAACAACGAATTCTTTTCGCTTAGAAACGCCCACAATGTGCGTTTGTTTATATAATCTGTTTATAAAATAAACAAATAACATTCAATCATGATTTTAACGGCCAAGTATTATCCGAACCATGAAAGCAAGCGATTTCAGAGCAGAAATATACTTTGAAATCGAATAACCCCTTATTCCTATTATTTGTTAGTACAATTATTTATAACAATTATATTGGCAAGTTAACAATTTTTCATCTTTTTCATACCCCTGTGAATTTAATCAAAGGGATGAAATGTATAAGAAAAATTGTTTCTAGAAGATAAAAAATGAAATACGAAGAATCGACATATGTATTTTGAACAACAATTTCTATAAACACGATTGGTTAATCTTTAATTGTTAATTACTCATTAATTATTAACTTTACAACAAATTTTTATTATTATTTTCAACTCTATTTTTTAGGTCGAATTCAAAAATATAAAAATGTACCTTGAGTACTGGAACACCCTGTATAAGGGATCCGAAAGGAAAATTTTCAGTGTTAATGCGCTTCCAAATTATACAAATTTTTATATACATGAATATACAAATATACATACCTGAGTATACAAATATAGATACATGAATTTCGTAGGGGTAAATTATAAAGTTGACTGTGTGATAATCATATGAGTTTCTGAGTATTATTATAGACTGATTTATTACTTTTTATACATTCCAATTTCTAACAATTTTAGAAATATGTAGTAGTCAAAGTGATTCAAGTAGGTACGCACTTTCGATTTTGTAAATGTCCTGACAAACATATTTTATTTACCAACCGTAGAAATCAGATGCCACAAAATTAAAAAATTTCCCTTTAAATTATAAAAAACTTAATTAGTGTTAAATTCTTCAAACTTCAAATTACCTTAAAATATACCTATCTTTTTACCTTTCTGTTTCGTATGTTCTATTCTTATAATTGGCAAAATAAATGTTCAATAAGAACAAAATGAGATACTAATAGAGTGAAGTTAAATCTTTGGAACAATCCAAACATAGTCGTGTTTGATATCAAATTAATCAGCAATGGGCAAAAATGTATGATATGTAATCATATTTCTGCTTTAACTATTCATTAAAGAACGCTAATTAGTATTAGCACGTCAGAGTAGCAAAAAAACGCACCCGCGAGCTGCCCCCCCCCCCCACTAGCGCACATCTGTCGCATTCCTCGGAAAATTCAAGGCGAGAACCAAGAAGGACGAGACGGGACGAGGAAGAATGTGACGAGACAAACTGAGGAATGGGCACGGGAAAACGAGACGGAACCGAGGAATGAACGAGGCCAGGGCGAGCCAGGCTCGGTATTTCTCGTCTCGGACGCCAACACTAATTTTTGATTTCAATAAATTCAATATTTGTAAAAAAATCTATTACACGTAAAAGAATAATCAGTATTAATTTCGTAAACTGAACTAATCGAGAACATTCTTATTTTTAATTAATTAAGAATTTCCACGTAAGACTTAATGCTTTTTTGGAACAGTGTGACAGTCTAGGATTAAATTGTCGCGAAAATTAAATTTATTTAATTTTATTTTGCATACTCCAGATTTCGGTTCTTTCCACTCTAAGAGTTAAGGCTCTCCTCGTCCGGTCTCCGACTTGACGAAACCATCAATGCACAAGTAGTCCAGGTCCAAGTTATAATTAGGCGCTTTTAAATTTATTTAAAATTTCTATATATAATTTGACTGAGGATTTTAATATTATTTGAAAGAATACTACTTATTAAATTGAAAAGGAATAAAGTCAATAACACACCAGGAGTTCTGAATTAAAATTTAAGTATATTCTGAACACTGATTTGCAATAGAGAATTTTCCAAGTCCAACTTTACAACATTCAAAGAGATCGGAGACAAAGATTCCGTTCATTATTTATGTTTTATTTTTCAATTGATTTTAAATATATTATAAAGTCAAAATAATAATAAATGATAATTATTTATAGACGTAGGTAAATTATACTTTAAGTAGAAATTGTACATACAATGCGACATGGTGAACTATGGTAAACCTAACCTGACTTTGAAAGAGACAGCCAGAAAAGGATTTAAGAACCTTTTACGAATGCTACATGATGAATATTAAGAAAATGAATTGAAAATGTATTTATTAATGTTTACAAGGTATAAATGACACACTTTATACTTATTCACAAAATGTCTTTTATTGAAATTCGTATCTCATTGACAGAGGATCTAGTACGCGGCTCGGTGCTGCCACCTACGATCAGTTTTGCAGTATGAACCTCACTGCGCATGTACCGAAAAGCGCGGGTCTATTTGAAATAAATAAATGGTGTCAATAATAATACAGATAAATATTTTTTTAAATTGTTTATTGTAACAAAATTAATTACATTTAATCTAAGAAATACCTAATTTCTAAAAAAAATATTATTAATGTAATATTACATTTGCATATTTTATAATTTTAAATAGACCTGCGCTTTTCGGTAAATGCGCCGTTGAAAAAGTCGCCGTCCCGGGAGCGTTCCGAAGATTCCAGCGGAACTTTCTAGAATCGTTCCGTGCTACTAGGGTAGCTTCAAATCACATTTTAAACTTTAATAGTATCTACTTAGGATTTCTCAATCATTCCTTAATCATAAAACAGCACTACAGTTCTTTATTTTACAGATATCAGTTTTGTTTACTTGTTGAAGTTCTAGATAACCTCAACCAAATATACCTTTACGTTGGTTTTTTAGGATAATTTACGTTTCCATTACTTCAAAAGAGCGTGTGACGAAAACAAGGATCTTTTCTTTTTCCGATAATAAATCCAATAACTGATATTCCTTCATACTTTATTAAAAAAAATCTTTAATCATGATTTTCACAAGGACAGTAATGCATTTGAAATAGCCAGTATTCGCGATAGCAGACGATAAGTTAATATTTTCTGAGCAGCTAGTGATTATGAAATAACATAATTATTGGTTGGCCCTCAGCGTGCAGACATCTTGCAGGCTGACGTCTCATCTTGAAATACCTATTGGGAACCGAACTCATGGCGCTACGATCGCAAGATGGTGGAGGCAGACGGGACGTTTTGAATATCAACATAGTGTTACGTGTGAACAAAACCTTTAATAATTTAAGAAATGAAGCTCTCCCTTGGTGAAATTTGTGTTTTCGCTAATTCTTCGCCAACGAAGAATAATTTTATCGAAGTCGAACGTGTTTTAAACGCTGGACATATTATTTATTGTGGTGAAAAATCGGTGACCGATTTGTTTGCTCTTGTAGCATATTGCATGCAAATTTCGGGTTTAAAAACAATCCTCACGAAGTAAAAGGTGAAATTGCTTTGAATGGCGAAATATTAAAAAAGGAATGTAGTTGCAAAGCTGGTCTAAGTGAGCAGTGCAAGCACATCGTTGCAGTTTTTATTCATTTTTTCAGGTAAGTTCCTTATTTCAATACGACGCGGGGTTGTTTACGCACATATTATAATATAAATGATCTTGAATTATTATTTCTATTGTCTTCAGAATATACATTATAAGATTTAATTGCTAATCAGAAGTTATATAACTAATGGGTTGAAATTAAATCGTACCCCAAGCCTCTGGACCCGAGCAGAGGGAAGTGGTGTGTTGTATCTTGGACAAAAGTCGGAGTTATTGTGTAATATTTTATTTTATTTGAAATTAAATTTATTTCGTACTTTTGCCCGATAAGTGTATCAGTAGTATTAAATTATATAAGTGCATCATTTCTTTATTGTTGTCTTCTATGATTATTTTCATATACCTTGGTAACGTATAATAAATTGTAATTAAATTAAAATGTTTTTCTCCTTACGTTAATAGCCACTTCCTCATTTTAAATTAAGAAGATTAAATAAGCAAGGTGGGTTTCAACCGTTTAAACCGAGCAAGATCCCGAAACTCAATCTTCTAGCCGCTCGGAAGATTGAGACGATGATTTATTTTAAATTATAAGCCACACGTAAAAATCCACGGCGTGTAGCACAGGCCGTGTCGTAACAACCGATAATGTTTAATGTTATTTGTTCGCCATTTTAAATTCGAAAATTTTGTGATATTCAAATTAAAGTAAAAATGCATTTAAAATAATACATTTTTATTTGCTCAAAACATTCTTGGAATAATTGAAATTCAATAAGAAACTTATCAAATTTGTCTGAAATATCAGCCATTTGATCTCTTTCCTAAAATTGCGAACGTGATCAATTTGTTTTTGCTCGCGAACCCTAACGGATTGCTTAATTCTCGTGCATATCAAATTTCCTCGTACCCACCTTTTTTAATTCCAGTCCGGTTACTGCAGGGCGACCGATTAACCCTACGGATCCCAAGTCACGGTCGCTCGCCTTCGTGAATGCAAAATTGAAAGGGTAAAGAAAGGAATCTCCACACTTTTTTCATTCATTTTTTCTTTCTTTATTGTTTGGATTCGCGCTGCTTTAAATTTAAACGACGAGTGACGCGAATGACGATACAATGGTATTTCCAAGTTCTGTACTTTCTTTTTCACCTCATTTTTCTCTCTCACTCTCACTCTACAGTCTTTTCTCTACACATCTCTCCCTCGCTATACGACATAGAAAAATATGAATATAAGTTTCTAACGACTTTAACTATATACATAATTTACACAATATAAAATACATTAACGTCTATTTCCTCCTATTATTCTCGTTTATATAATATACAATTGATACAAATAATTCAAATCGTCGCTCGAAACTAGCAAATGACAAGGACATGATCTGAGAATACACAAAGTGCCGACATTTCGATCCATTCTGTAAAAACACTTTAGAGCACATCTTGTGCATGAAAAACACAATGTGTGCAATAAAACTTGACGCTTTAGGTGACTCATCTCTTATATGAGAAAAAATTTAACATATATTTTTTTATTAGCTTACATACAACGAATTTGAGTTTTGAAAACTCAGCACAATATTTATTTATCGTAAAATTCGCGAGTATAGCTTCTAGAACAATTATATTAAAAATAACATTAATACAAAGTAGCATCACATGATAAAATCTTTTCTCTTAAAGTGAACAGGCCGAAATAAAATTTGTCCGGCAAACGTCAAATGTTAATAGTATATTGTGTATCAATGGCGTAAAGAAGGCTATTTTGACGAGCGTGAATTTGCTGCCCGAGCGAAGCGAGGGCCGCAGTCACACGAGGCAAAAATTTTAACTCTTCAAAATTGAAGAACTTTGAATTCTACATAGCTTAAAATTAAAGTTATTAATTTTGAAAATTTAAAATTAAAAGCCCTCTCATTTTTTGTTCTACTTTCGAAATTTCCTCATTTGAATTTGAGAATTTCTAATTATATATCTATAGAGATTCGTCCTGTAATGTAATACATTAAACAATGATTGTGAAAATGGCCCGGTGGAGTTTTCTACTAGCGTTTTTATGTTTATCGCATTAATTATGCCAATGTGTATCGCTCCGGGGTGCAAATCAGGTTCCAAAAGTGAACTCGGAGAACGCGAAGATCCTGAATAAGAAAAAAATTAATTTTTCCGTCGTTCCGAAAACCCCAGCTATTAAAGCCTTATGGCAAAAACCTTTAATTCTGAAATATTTTACCGTGAAAGCTGGCCAGTTCGTTTATAGTAAACATTTTGTAAAGAAAAATGATCTCTACGAGAAAATGCTAAAAGGACCCGATGGCACTATTTTGATAAAGGTAAATAATTATATATTTACTGTAAAATCGAAATCACAATTTACAAATAATACAAAAGTAAATTGCTTTTCATTTAATAAACTGCATTATTAGGTATTTTCACTTATTACTCGTTTCGAAAAAATTCGGTTTGTTTTCCCCTCAGCAAGTGCAAGTATCAAGTTAATCTAGTCAATGTTCTATTTGAGTAAGATAAAAAAAAGTGACGTTAATTTTAGGAATAAATTGGAAGGCTACAAAATATATGATACTAATCTCAAATTTTCTTCTTTAACAATTCATGCGACCAAAATCTTAAATTATTGTTACTTTTTTTAAACCAGTAGTAAGTGAAAATACCTAATAAATACTTATTGAATAAAAAAGCATTTACTTTTGTCTTATTTGTGAACTGCAATTTCGATTTTATGGTAAATATATAATTATTTACCTTTCTCAAAATAGTACCATCAGGTCCTTTCAAGATTTTTTCGTGGAGATAAAAAATGTTTGCTGTAAATGAACTAGCCAGCTTTCACCGTAAAATTTGTCCAAATTAAATCTTTTTGCCATTAATCTTTAATAGCTGGGTCTTCCAGAACGACGAAAATATTAGTTTTTTCATATTCAGGTTCTATGACTTCACTTTTGTAACCTGATTTGCACACCGGAGCGATACACTTCGACATAATTGATGTGATAAGCAAACATGAAAACACCATACGAAAACTCCACCGGGCCATTTTTACAATACTTGCACAAAGAAACCGTTTTATTGTTACATTTTTAAGAGTTGCAATGACTCTGCATGAATAAAGCCCTATATCCGTCAAAACAGCACAAACAAAGATACAGTAATGTGTATCTGAAATGTTTCTAAATGGATCTGATTCGGGGTGTACTGGGGGTTTACAAGGATCTTACAAGGTTTATACAAGGTTTTTATATAGAACCTAAGAGGAGATGAAGGGTTTTTTATCCTGGCTTGCTGGGAGGTTAAAAGATTTCTATGAGGTTTCTATATGCGTGTAATGTGTATTTCATATATGTAACAAAAAAAAAATGTTTTTTGTATTATTGCTGCACTTAGTTCATATTTTAAATAACGCAATTTCACGCACGGTCCCCTACACTTTCCTCTAAAGGAACCTGGTGATAAGCTAAGCTCAAGTCAATAGTCGAAATATAATGGGCCGACCGTAACTTATCCAGTATATCTTCCAAAAAAGGAAATGGATACGCGTCGCCCTTAGAGATCTCATTGAATTTTCAGTAGTCAATGCACATACGATATGCACCGTTAGGTTTCTTCATCATCACTACTGGACTAGACCACTCTGAGTTGGATGGTTCTATGAAATCTTTCGCTAATAGTTTATCCACCTCATCATACATTGCTCTTAATACAACCGGAGAAACCCTATAGTGTATCTGCTTGATTGGAGTATGTCCTGGAACATCAATTTTATGTTCAACGATGTGGGTTCGACCGTATTTCAAAGAGCCGAACGCTAGTACTAGCCGTGCTAGTACTAGCGACGGCACCCCCCTCCCCCTGAAATACAGCCAAGAGGTCAGAATTTCTGCACCCACGATGGATTCTATCTGGATCCACAACTTGGAAGATCTCTACCGGTTCTTCATCTTTAGAACTACTCCCCATATTCTATCTAACGGGAGGTCTCCGTTCTTTGGATATATTGCCCCTTGCCGACAATCACATCATTAACAGTTTTTGAAATTGACGGAGCCAAAATAGTAATGGCCGACTCCTAAAAGCGACCAGATTTATACTCTGATAATTGAGCTCCGGTATTTGTTACGGGAGGAATGAGGGGCCCTAATTTTTCCTCCCCTGTTCGTTTCCTTTTGCTTGGCATTCAGGGCAATCGCTTTTAAATATCCCCTCTGCCCCGCACCCATAACAGTACTTTCGCTTCTCCTCAGGACATTTAAAGTAGGGATGGCCTAACTTTTTGCAATTCCTACATTTATAGTTTATATGCCTATCTTCCTGTGTGATACCGCTCGAGTTATTCTTGGTAGATTATTTACCTGCGGAGTCCCAAATCTCTGTTTTTGAAATACGAATTTGAATTCCCTTGACTTGATAATTTTATCTCTTTAAGTTGTTTTGATAAATTAACAACCAACTCATTTAAGTTTTTTAAATCCGCGTTTTCTTTACTTTTCCTCTCAATTTTGAAACGGTTCTCTGAGGATTTGATCTGATTCCGCGAATTTTTCATACCGGAATCTTTCTCGGTTTGATTAGTAGCTATTGCGGCTACCGGTAATTCTCCTTTCTTTTGGGCGTTGGCTTTTTTCGGTTTTTTGCTCGGTTTGTATGCGTACTCACGAAGAAAAGAGTCTTCTGGGGGTGGGGGTAAAGTGTCCTCATCACCCCTAGCGGATGACCGCTCATAATCTTGGGCAATGGCTGCTAACTCCTTATAAGACCTAAAATCTCTGCGCTTTTGGCAATTGATATCCCCAAACCTATTGCAAAAATCATATTTGAACTCTTGCCAAGTCCTCCACAGGTACCGATTATGCCTAAACCATACTATTGCTATACCATCCAACAAGAAAGGCATTGCTATAAAAACCTCTTCCTCACTTAACGAATCTATTGCCCGCCCATCCTCTACTCTATCCAAGAATGTAATCACGCTAGTATCACCGCGCCCTGTAAACTTAATATTCCATTGCTTTGCGATTTGCGATAGACTTTTATTACCTCTTCTATAAAGAAGTCCAATATAAGGCCGATTGATTTAGTTCTTCCTAGAACTGCTGGCCCACGCAGTTTCTCAGCGCACAGGCAATGCCAACAATGCGTCGCCACCAGTAGCGGAGCGATAAAAGCGGGCAGCATGGGGGAGGATAAGCGGGAGCGACAGAAGCAGGAGAAAAATCCATCAGAAATGGTTCATACGGTTCTGACTTTTTACGTTTCAAACGTCTGATTTAGTGCTATGTCCAGCGAGAGGCAACCCCCGAAACTGGTCTTATATTGGAATTCTTGTGTATTCAGTTCTCAACGCTTCGAATTTAAGATTGCTTATTATGAATTATCTATTGAAAAATAGTAGTACTGAAATTATGCAGTTTTATAATAGGTCTCGAAATAAAAATTCTTAAAATCTGATGACGTTTTTAATGAACTTTGAAGGCTTTCAAATTAAATGGGTTGCGTTTAAAATGGTAAAACTTAAAATTTCTAACTTTTCAATTTATTTTTAAATATATATGTACGTTCAAATTTTAAATTGTTCAGTATTGAGGGAAAATATTTGAAAAATGGGAAAACCGGTAAATGAACAGATTTTTTTCTGGGATTTTGATTTATTGCAAAATTATTGATCTCATTAAAAAAATAGATTAATAATTTTCACTGAAATTACAGTACGAATCAATCGAAGGATAATACAAATCCGAATAAATCAGCCAACAAAATGGTGAATTAAATTTGTAGAGTTTTTCATCAAGATCTATAAAGTCCATCACCTCAGATAATGAGGCCCTTTTTGTTTCACTATCTGTTTGTGAAACAAAGAGAGAGTTGAGGATGTGACGCTAGATAAAAAATTTAATGCATTTGGGTGAAGTTAATAGTAAAAACAAAACTATAAAAATTGCGTGTAAAAGAGAGGAGATATCAAACCTGGGAATTATTATGAATAGCAAATAGTAAAATATAATGAAACATAAAAATAAAGTCCTTAAAAAGAAAGAGAAATCCACTATTAATGCCGGAACAAAGGAAGAGCGAACGCGGTTAATTGTTGGCTAGATTCTAGATCGAAGACAGTAGTCTTCGACGGTAGTAATGGATAGATAAGATATCCATCCACTCGATCCTTCTGCATGATGCTGGTAGGGGGAAAGATTCGACCGCAAATCTCAAATGTCTACACTGAGAAAATGGACATCCTGTGAGGAAAGTGCAATGTAGGTACATTGTAAAAATAAAAGCATTACCCAACACCTAGGAGTTCGTGTTCTGTTTCGTTAGACAATAAAATCGGTGGTGAATAATTATCGGATGTATGGTAATGAGTTCTTTAAAAAAAAATGCCCGCCGCGCGGGCACATTCTCATTGCGCGCTACGCGCGCGGCTCGATTCGCTCGCAAGTTTGAGCGCGCCTAGGGCGCACGACCGTTGGTTCTCGCGCTTCGCGCTCGATAATGTATTTACCTCGCGCTACGCGCTCGGTATTTGTATTTTTCACACATTTCTGCACAGACTTTTTAAAATTAAAGGTCAAAGCGTTAACAACTATAATTGTATGATTGTGAATTCTCTTTTGTTAAAGCTTCTTCGGCTTTAACGATCAAATTCTTATCACGTATCTCGTGCTTCGCCACCTCCTAATAATTCTTTAAAAGAGTCTTTTAAAGCGTCTACTATCCCGCCTGTATCATATAGCATTTCACCTTTGCTGTTTCTCATGCTGACAAACTCTGTACTTAACTTTTGTTTATTTCTTTATATGTTATTTTCATGGTTCTAAGGAAAAACATAAGATGATGTTAAGGTTATTATTTTATTTTGTAGGATTTATTCAAAGTTTCAGGAAAAACTAGAATCCTTTCAAAATTTTGTACAAATTTTTAAAAAATTTCAAAAATAATTTCTAATTTAAAACATTCTACAAAATGTAAAATAAAGTGTACATTTTTGAAGATTTTGAAATGAAATTTCAAAGCTTTTCAAGAAATTTGAAAGGTTTCAAGACAATAAAAACAAATTTTCAACATTAATTTGTAACGAATTGAAATTAAAATAATTTAAATTCTAATTCATAAAAGTGTTCAAATTGAAAAACAAATATTAATCTTTCAATTTTTAATGTTTATAAGTTGAAATTGCTTAACATGATATAATTTAGAATATTTACAAATTTGTTCATTCACTTGGAGAATTTTTTTCCTCGATTAATATGGCCGCCCTGAAAACGTGATAAAACCATATTTAATAGATGATGATTGATTATCTATGTCTGAAATATCATTAATTTGATTATCAAACTGAACTTGGCAAAAAAAACTTTTTCCTCTATGTTTCAGCGTCTCCTGTAAAACCCGGTTAATTTCCATTGTTTACAGAATATTATCATTATGTATAAAATTGTCTTCTGCTTTGACATATAAAAAGAACTGTACATTTTAAGTAAACTTCGAAACCTCATTTTTCATGTAGTAATAAAAATATTGGTAATTAAAGACCAGATAACTGATACTGTATTTGTCACCCATCTTTTCTTCTTATACTATTTTATGCAATTGCCCAACATCTTACCTTTTTTAAAACCGTTTTCTGATCACATGTCTCTTCCTAAAAGTTCCTATTATACAGGAAAATGATATAATATTTATTTTTTCACATAAAACCCCCTAAATAAACTACTTTTTACTTTTTTCAGTAATTAAGCACCAATCAAATTCCAATCCTAACATATTGAATCTTAATTTTCTACAAAAAGTCACTTTTCTAAGCTTTCTTCACTTGACTTTTTGCCGTATGATCAGAAAGGATAATTTTCAAAATTATTATCGTTCATACCTAAAGAAATAGATACCTTTCTTTTTTATATGGACCTTCCAGCGAAAACTCGTCTATAATACCGTCACACTAAATCTTTATTTTTCCGGAACAGAATCATTTTTTTTGTATGTAAATGTTTTTATTTTCATTCAGCCTCTCCATATCTCGGTAGCTAGTTCTTATTATTACTCTAACTTGAAAACCAGATTTTTAGTCACTATTCAAAGACGATTCTCCAAATTCCATTAAATTTCAAAGTCACAATTCTTGAATTATTTACTCGGAATTGGTTCAATTTGTCTAATTAAACTCATACTTTCTCCCAATGGAGCAGCTCAATATCTCGGGAGTAAGTTTTAATTTTTTGTTTAAACACAAAATTGCTCTTTTTATTGTCATCCGCAACCGAGCCTGTTCCAATTTTAGGTTCCTGTCATATTCTACAAAAGAATGGTGACTCCTTTCTAAGGATCCCAAAGATTGGGGGTGATAGGCGGACGATTTATATATTTTTATTTTTAAAATCTTCGCAAGGTTTTCCATAATTTCGCTGAGAAAATTGGATCCTTGATCCGTATGCATTGATTCCGGACAACCGAAATGACAGATTACGTCTTCTGCAAAAGAAGTAGCTATGGTGGGGGCGTCTACCTTCGCAAAGGGGATGGCTCCGGTGTATTTTGACAAATTATGCTCCCACGTAAGCATGTACTCGTTCCCTTTATCAGTGACAGGTAGGGGTCCTACGATATCCATCTGTATCTTCTTGAATTATTTAGAGGGAGTATCCGTAATGACCATAGGTAGCTTCGTTCTGACGCGAACTAGTATTTTTTTCTGACATGAATCGCTTCGCTCAATGTACTCGTGAATATCGGTCTTCATATTCTCCTAGTAAAACATTGAGCGAATTAGACCATAGGTTTTATTCTCGCCTTTATGACCACCAACTACGGAATCATGATGTTCTTTCACAATTGCCCCGTGCTCGGATTCTGGGGGAGTTCTAATATCATCATTGCAAACTGTTATGCTGAAATTTTCTTTACCAAAATTACTTCTTAGAAAATTCTCTATTTATGGCCAGGGAATAGAATTTAGACCATGGCCAGACTTAGCTTTAAAATCCAGCAAATCCCTATTGACGTAACTTGTTAAAATTCAATCCGAGCAGATAAAGTTGATTAAATTATCGTTTCTCATGAGAAGTCTATTCGGACTAAAGCTTATTACTGGGGCTAACATAGGTCTGATTTCTGCGTTTCTAGAGGTAATAATTTTGGCGTATTCGTCAGGCAGTGCATATCGTCCTTTTTTTGCTTGTTGGTTATTGTCGATGTCACTGTCTTTCTTTTGTCCTTTTATTGTCTTGTCATCATTTACCCCCAGTCACCAATGCCGCATCTCTGTACCTATCGGCACCTACGAAGTTCCGCCACCCTATCGGAGGCCCACCTTCTCGTCCTCCATCACTTTTAAATGCCGTATAACTGTCCCTGTCGGCACCTACAAACTTCCGCCACCCTATCGGGTCTCACCTGCTCTAACGCTTTCAAATGCCGTATTACTATCCCTACCATCACCTTCGGACTTCCGCCACCCTATTGGGGGTCCTCCTTCTTCTCCACTCTCGTTTTCACCCATACTTGCTGTCATAAAACTGTCGTCACTGTCACTTTCAGTCTCAGAATTCATTTCAGCAGTATAATCGTCAGTTTCAGGTCGTTCGGTGCAAAGAAAAACGCGTTCAATTTGATATTCATTGAAGGGAACGGGATCGTTGGGAGTAACAGAATGAGCATCGGGTGGGTGATCGTGCACGATCAGCACACGATGATCACAATCTTCGGGACGGTCGGAAGAGGGTTGAGTTTTGGAAACAGGTGGATTACGGAATAGGGCGTCTGCGTTAGCGTTGATTCTACCTGGTTTATATTGTAACCTGCGAGTTATAAGGGTCGCCTGAGGGTAGGCAAGAGAAATAACTCCTGTGGAATGCACATACGAAATTGCATCACACAGGAGAAACCTCAGAGCGCAGGCTCACGAACTCCCTTTTTACTAAAGCATTCTGTAGATAGCGCTTTATGTCACTTATTTCATAACTTCCTGTAGGTATTTTAATTATTTCACTATCCACATAAAATTTATTTTCACCAATGTCTACATTAGGTATCGAATTGAAGGTTAAAAATTCAGCGAGTCCAAGCGCGTAATTTTTATAAGGAGACAACTCAATCGGAGCAAAATAGTGAGTTTCCAGGACTGAAGAATTTTCCGACAATGTTAGTGTCAATGAATCATCCATGATGACTGCTACCGTTCAACTGACTTCAAATTGCAAATTTCAGCACTTATATAGAATAAACCTATTTTGAGATTTTAGTTGATTGCATAGAAATTGCAAACATAAATGTCCACACACGAATGTGTCGTAATTTTGATATCTCTCATGATTACACTTCATACTACCAACATCGAAATACTTAAAGAGATCCGAAGGTGGCCGAAGATTACCAAAGCTATCGAAATAAATTATTTTACTGTCAATCTTTTTATAGGCACACCAATGTGTTCCTGATCCTTTTTTATCATCAAGATTAAGAATAGGAGATTCATATTTACGGGGTCCACCTTTTGGTAATTCATTTCACATGAAAACACCCCAAAAATACGGAATCTTCAAAGATTTTGCAAATTTGAGTAAATCTGCATCAGTTGAGGCCCGATGAGGTAGCTTTACTTTGAGTTTTTTGACTGGCGTTTAAGTCCTGCTTCCTGTTCCTACGGTAGCAATGGCTTCCATTGTCTCATTATGTCGTTCACTCTATGAAAGTTGTTGTTTTGTCGAATTCGCATCATTCGCAGCTTTAGCTGTTCCAGCAGATCCACCAGCTAGCGCTCCGGCAGCACTGAGACCCGCAAAAACGAATGTGAGAAGGGCTAAAAATCCTCTAACTTTGGCTGGTACAGGTACAATACGAGGTTTATTCACATTTCTTCTTCCACCAGCCTTCATTACAGCTGCACGTGCGCCTCTGAGTGCAGATTTAATGGCAGTGTGCGCATCATTGCTTGAAATTATGGACTTTCTAGCTGCAGCGACAATTTTTCTCAGGGTTGTGGTAGGTTTTCAATTCTTGAGATCCATCCCCAATTTTTATTTTATCTTCATTGTGTTTGCTATACCCCAAGCAGCCGCCTTCTCACCTATTCCTGCGTTCTTAGCAAAGACACGTTTCCAAGCCTTTTCAGCGAGTGCACTGTCAGCTGAGTTTCTGGCCCCTATATTTTCTCTATTTTGTGATTAGGCTATATCGTGCTTTTTGCAAGCCGCGTCCAGTAGATTGATTCCTGGATCACCTCAGGCTAATCATTTTGCTGTTTAGTACCTGGTCCACAGTACTGGTAACCAGGAAAGTGCAACTCAAAAAGCAAATTGTTGATGATTCTGTTGACCAATCCTCTCCCACGTCTTGCCTGCTTTGCGGCTAGTTTACGACTGGCCCTTTGACCTCCGTGAACGATCATATCTATGCAAGGGATACTTTCAAACTAAAGGGCGAACTTATATAACAAGGATATTTATAGATTTTTCAGTCAGTCTTTGTCAAGATGCAGTTTGAAGCACAACCTGTGAAACTACCTATCCAGAATTTTGATTCGCTTGTTCATGAGAACATGTCCAAGTGTTTCTGGCTCTTGCTTGCACGCTCGGCAGTTGGTATCGCCTACAGGTACATTCATTATGAGCTCGCGTTAAACTAAGTTGTGTATCGCGCCATCTTGACAGGTAAAACGAAATCCCTCAGTCTCCGATCTCAATCCAGCAGACTTGAGAAGCATGTTGGACAGACCCACCGAGAGGTCTTCTCTACGAATGATGCTGTAGAATTTACCATGAAGGGGCTTGTTAGCATGTTCTCTTAGTAGAAGCGAATGTTCTGCTTCCTGTACGCGACTTTTGAGCACCCAAGGTGTTAGTGATGCTAGGCCATGTGTAGTGTCACTGGAATCAAGTGGGATGTCAAGCTACTCTGCGGCCCTATCTGCGGCACGTTATAGAAACGCCGCAGCATTGCCGACTTCATGTTGATGTCTGAGTCGCATAAGAGAATCTGTGCTATTTAGAACTGAGCAGGCTGTAGCCAGAACCATTCTTCGATGAAGACACTCTAAGCTTAGCAAGCCTCTACCCCCTTTATCTCGAGGGATTTCTATTCGATGTACGGAAGATCTAGGATGATGACCTCGATGGATTGTCATCATTTTGCGTGTGCTTCGGTCAAGTTGCTTCAATTCATCGACGTTCCGTTTTACTGCACCAAACGTGTAGAGCAGTATAGGAACAGCCACCATATTGGTCGCCTGTATTTGATTATTTCCAGATAATTCGGAAGCTCAAATTTTTCTGAGAATTTGGCAATACCTTTTTTCAAGGGCCGTTTTTAACACAAGCACATTTTGGGTTTCCGCTTGCGGTATTCCAAGATATGTATATGTTTATCCATTACCAAGATGTTGAATTGTATTTCCACCTATGAGTTGAACATACTGATCGTCACACGATGTTGTAGTTTCTAGTCGTCCTTGGTGTAGGTGGACGTAGGCACACTTGTCCAGACCGAAGCGCATGCCAATCGCTTTAGAGTACCTATTTACCTCCTCCGCAAGGATTTTAAGGTCTTCGTTTGAGGAAGTAAAGAGTTTAAGGTTGTTCATGTATAAAAGGTGGTTGACCTTATATTCTTTTCTGTTCGGCGGGCCACATAGGTATCCAGAGCTTTTGCCTTGGAAACCCAGAAGATAGAGGCAAGAGGGAGATGCAGAAAAGTATCGGACTTGAGAGTCTCCTTGGAAGCCCCCCTTTTATATGCGTTATAGCTTGTAGTCACTTGTCTTTTACCAGATGTTGTGACAAATCTTGTCTGCCACAAGAGCATAAGCTTTTTTATGTACCTCAATATTTTATGAATCTCAGTATTTTTGGATGCACCTCCAGGCACTCAAGGAGCTGAAGATGTAGCTCATGGTTCGGATTATCGAATGCCTTACTGTAGTCAATCCAAGCCATGGACAGATTGTGTCGATACCTGATCGAGTCCTGGGTAATACACCTGTCTATTGACAGGTTCTCCGTGAAATCTGCCAACCCTCTCTTGCATCCACGTTGTTTAACTATTGCACTCCATACCGGCTCGATAGATGTTAATATTCTCTCTTTGAGGATGCCAGTGAATAGCTTGTAGCTGGTGTTTAAGCAAGCTATGGGCCTGTAGTTCTGTGGACTTGAATCTACAACACGTTATAAATGAAAAGACCGACTTTACTCTGATAGATATAAAAACACTAGAAGAACAAAAATTTAAGTTGAGAGATATACTTATCAATCATCTAGATTTAAAATATCACACTAAGATAATTAACCTAAATGATCCTCTTGATATATTAAATAAATTAAAACAGATGAAAAGGTGTGAAATAAATGTAACATCACAATCAGTAAGGAAACAGCTTTAAAATATGCAATATATGATAGGCAAGAGTAAAGCTGCTGAATTTTGTGAAAAATTTGAGGATATTATCAGAAGTTATTAAAATTGTCCAGGTGTAACCCCTCTGTCAGAAGAGGAAAAGAGAGATGCGTTCTACAGTGCCGTAATGGTATCTGTTCCTTCAATTCAACACATAGAGTTTCTCAATAAAACCACTATAGGTAAGAGTCTTTCGTACGAGGACTTAAAAATCCTTGTATTACAGGATGAGGCGAGTCGAAGCCACATTGATGATGGTTCAGGTCCGGTGCGTGCCGCAAATTACGCAGGTAGAAATCAAATTCCTGGAAATAGACAGTCACATTCCTACTGCTACGAGTGTGGTAGTTATGAGCACCTTGCGGCCCAGTGTACCAAAATAGGCTAAGGGAGAGAATGCTACAAGTGTCATGGTTTCGGGCACATTGGCAAAAATTGCCCGGGATCAAGGAGGTACAGTAATCGATATTTTAATTCTGTAAACGGGCGTGGTGCTCGGGGTTCGTATCAAGGTCAAATGCAAGGTGCGAAAAGAAAATCTGATACGCATAACGAATATTCGGAGAGTTTAAAGCGTGGTAGATTTAGGGGAGGAGCGAGAGGGGGTTTTGGAAGTAGTTATAAAAGTAGAGGTAGAGGTGGTTATCGTGGACAGAATAGAAACAGCCGAAATAAAAGTGGAAATAATCAACAATCTGCTCCCCAGACGAAAAACGACAAAAGTGGAGGAAACAACAATAATAATAACAAAGGTAAGGACATATACAAAGAACAGGTTCAATGCTCTTTGAATCTGGCCTCGATTAGCCACGAACCAAAATCTCAAGCGTTTTACAATGCAGCAAATAGGTTAGATCTTAATAAATACATTTCAAAATTTATTGCAGACTCAGGTGCGACAGAACATCTTACTAATTCTAAATTAATCTTCAAAACATTTAACCCCTCTGACCTGGGTATTAATAAATGTGCAAATAAAAATAACTCAGCCGATTTAAAAACGGACGGAGTAGGAAATATCGAAATAAGAATGAATAACAGGCAAACCATGTATATAGAGAAAGTGATTTTTGCAGATGCATTGAAGGAAAATTTATTATCACTACATAAATTTGCCGAAATGGGACTAACAATTTATTTAGATAACAAGGAAATAGATATATTTGACCCTGTGTCAAATGAATCTATTTTAAAAGTTGTGTACGAAAGTCCATACTGGATCATCGAATTAAAATCAGATCATAATAACATTGATCCAAATTTGTCTGGTATATTAGACATTATCCCCTATGGGAATTAACGAATCTTTAGCCAAAAACGAAAGCGGTGAGATTAAGGTGAGCGGTGATGTGAGAAGTGAGAAAACTAAAGAAAATTTCCACACATCACTACTTTCCAACCTAGCAATTCACGCCTACCCCGAAAGGGAAACGGCTTAATGATATAATAATAATATTTCGATTCCTCAACGTACAATTTCATAGTTTTTCTCGAGACCTATCTTTTCGTACCCTAAAGATTGAAAATGTTAAGCAATTTTCACTCTAATTTTTTTTCACTCTACTACTCCTACTACTCCTACTACTACTCCTACTACTACTATTACTACTAAACACATATAGGTATTCTCTTCATGATTTATTCAAATATAGCGGAACTGTTGGTTACCTACGTAGAGATCAAATTGCATCATGCCATCCAATTACTGCCTTCATCTTGAGATAGATTTATTCATTAAAGTACAGATGCATTTACATATTCAAGTCAAAACACTTTAGTTAGTATTTGCCTTTGAATTTTATTAGTGATAGAATTTCAATTTTGAGTTTCTATTTGTTTTTGTAAAGAGAACGTCTTGTTTTAGGTATCGACTGTTATTAGCAGATATTCAGTTTAATAGTAATAAGAAATTCCGTGTTTTCTCCAATGACGTATATTGTGATTACAAGAAGCAGGTATGTTAATATAGAATGTATATGCCGCAGCTTAACGTGATGATTTTCACTCCTATTGAAAGTACAAGTTGAATATAATCCTGGATTAATTAATTCTTTTGAATTAATGATGCTTACTACTGGGACGAGTTCAAAAGCCCATTGGACGATCTGATCCAAGAAAGCATTTTCGACATTTGCCCTTTATTACAGTCTTACAACGTTAGAACAAGACATCTCGAGGTATTCACATGACAATTGTATGTAAGGCTCTTTCATTTGAATATAAACGTTATATATTTTAAATTATTACCAAATTGTGATTGCCATTTCACAACATCGCAATATTTTCATTGTAATTTATTACGTGCTCTTAAAAAATTCCAAAACCCTTATTATAGTTTCAGTTGAGTGTCCGTCTGTCGTATTTGGGGATTATATTTAGGGACTTATTCATGGTTTTGGGGCCTTATATTTTGGGATTTATATTTTTCAGCCTTATTGCGTGGGGCGTAAAACTTATTAGCTTTAAGTTTCAGAAGAGATTTTTGAATAAAACATAAAATCGTAGAAAACAAGGAAATGAAGGGAGAAATTTTGCCAACTTGGCAACGTGGTTGTCGCCCATCGGTCTCGAGACTTCTCATTTAAGAGGCAAGTTCACGAGCGTGCACATCCTCGACGTACTCGTCGAGTGAAAGTGCTTGGCCAAATGAAGCCTCCCCCTCCACCTTAACCTACACATTTGTGACGCCCTCGCCTGACATTCTTACAAATTAACGTCGAGTAGACCAGAAGACCAAGTCGTCTTCCAATCGTGAGGTCACTTGTTCGTGAGGGCAACTACTCGTTAACCACCTCCAAAATCAAACTCTGGCTAGAGTCGGAGATCGGAACGTGTGCATTGATCGTTAGATTGTGTCAATAATCATCAACCTCGATGCTCGTGGGAAGCTTTTGTATTTACGTTTTTATGGAAAATTGAAGATTGAATTGGGATCTGAAATACAACGATACGCCAACTGGTGACCAAATGTAGTACTAAAATAACGGGGTCGTATTTCCCATCCACACATCACTACTTTACCACCGAGCAATTCACGCCTACCCCGAAAGGGAAATGGCTTAATGATATAATAAAAAAAAAAATCACAATTTATGTGTATTCAAAAATTAATTTTCTTAATTTCATAATAAAATAGTCAAATATTGTACTATTTAAGTAAAGTTTTAAAAAATCTTGCCCGAGAAGAAAGTTCATTGAAGCGACCAAATTTGCCTGACCAGAAAATTAAAGACCGGCAAAGTTGACCGGAGGTCAATACTGAAACTACTTTTAAAGCCGAAATGGTGAAATCGCAAATTTAAACCTTATAAATTCTCCAATTTTTTATTTAAAATGTGTAAAGCGGAAAGCTGCATACACAATTTCATAATGTCAAACTGAACTCAAATTGTTCTTGATCGTAATTAGTGTAATATCATTATTACAATATGGTATGA
The DNA here is from genome assembly GCA_011634705.1 of Andricus grossulariae. Lineage (NCBI taxonomy): Eukaryota > Metazoa > Arthropoda > Insecta > Hymenoptera > Cynipidae > Andricus > Andricus grossulariae. The sequence goes on along the minus strand of JAABKJ010075445.1, from coordinate 163,279,266 downwards.
GAAGTATTATATTAGTTATTTATTAGATATTACAATGAAATATAGCACGTTTAACCTAAAATTTATGTTCTTCATTTACAATTTACATTTTCCTTTTCTTACTAAAAATGGTAATTTCTTCTTCGTTGTTTTTTAGAGTCTCGTTTGTCTAAATTGTTTTGACAAAATATCATAACAACTGCCATACCACACTGAAAAAACCTAAATTGTAAATATCTTTGGCACTATTTGTAATTCAGATCAATACATTTTGTTATATAAAAAAATCTATAAAGTTCTTGTCCGATCACTGAAGTTAAACAGCGTTTGGCGCTGTGAGTATACTTGGATGGATGTCGTTAATTCAATTTTTTTTCTCCATTTTCGACTTGAATTTCTCTGTATTATGTATTTGCATATCTAAATGAATCGTATATTATTAAACGTTTTACTTATATACATGATGTATGAATGATAATATTCGAATGTGACACTCTTTTCTTCGTGATAACAATCTCATAATAATAACTTTATAAGAAAAGAATGGTTTATTAAAATGTGAATACTATTTTCATACTGTAAAATTGTTGGTGTTAATTAATAAGAAAAAACATTTACTTTGGTTTCTCGATCGAGAATTTGTCTACTCTTGTGTGACCAAAATATTTGCAGAGCTTCATAAAGAAAATCGACACTGGCGTTGGCAAACTTCTTTCACATTAATTTACTTGTCCACTCGATTACTTCGGTCGTTTGCGTTTTGGTTTCATTCCATTCGTTGCTTTGCTACATTTGTATCTTTCGAATCTTCCTCAATAATTCGAAGTATGAAACTTTGATAAAGTGATGAGAAAGGTATTGGAAATGAAAATCGCATTATAAATATATTTTTAAAAAAACATAATCTATACAATATTAATAATTATATAACCAGTACAGGGTAGCTACTAGCCACTACCATCTCAGAAGAAAAATTCGGTTATCAAACATTTTAGGATTAAAATTAATAATTCAAAATTCAAGATTCAAAATTGCAAAAAATTCTAATGCCTTGAATTTGGTACAAGCTACATCTAAAAATAAAATGCAATTTTAGTTTTAGTAAAGAGCTTGAATAGTATTAAAATTTAATTTAAATTATATAATGTAATTTTCATTTTGAGGTTAAGTTTCACTGATTTACTTACTTTCACTCGACACTTACAAATGTTTGAAAGTAAGGCTTTGCTTCAAAAACCCAAAAATTATACCCCCTCTACTTTGATAAATAATTATCAGAATGAATTAATTTTTGGTGTCTGAAGTACTATCTAATAGAACTTACAATTAGGCCAATTTTTAGCCCGATCGGACAACTTTCATTTGGGAGGTGGGTACACTTCAGAAATTATGCCCCATATCTACATAGTAACGCCGTTACAGTTCTATTACATAACACTGTAACAGAATTGTGATAGTTTATGCGTGTAACCAAGATACAGAAACAAATGTTACATTCTTCTTCTGCAACACTTACAAGCGACACTGAAGTCTCAGGAAACCTAAACCATCTTGAAGAGAACTTCTGCTGAAATTTTCTGATGTAGAAGCGACTTTAAGGCACTTTGGGTAAAAAATTAAGACCTCAAAGGCCTTATTGTCACTGGTGAGCCACATTTAACACCCATGTGTTTACAATATAACTAATTGAACCCCTATCTATGACACTAATACAGACATTGTATACTGCGAATTAAAATCTAGACCTCAGACCAATAACACCGCCTGTGTGAGAGGTAGAAATAATCTGCCATGGAATAGAAGAACTAAGGACGAGAACAGCAAAATAAGATGCAATCTGGGCAAGCTAGCCCAATAGAGGCGAGTTAACAGAGCCTAGAAGCTGACTCGTCACGTGGCGGACATCCTTCGTGCACACAATATTCCGAATTCAACATCAGACGCTACGTCGGACTGAGTGATTTACTCCTTTCGACAGAGGCTTTATGTCCTGACTGATAGGCTGCGCAGATACAAGACATCCAACGCTGGAAAAGGTCAAAACAAGGCCTTTAAGGCGGATGAGATGCGGTTCTACCGGGAAATCATTCAAGCTCAAATACAAGAGCTGACACTGGATGTTCCACGCGTGAAAGACATGGCTGACTACTGCGAAGAGATTTGGGAAAAAAATAAATAAAGTAACCTGGAAGCAACGTGGCTCGAACTCGAAAGGGATCTCAGTTACACTGAAAAAATTTTGGGCGAGCTGTTCACCCACATGATAGAGCTGCAACACCAAATGCGTCGAGCGCTGCTTCCCTGCAGCTTGGTGCAGATTCTCTCTCTTGTTGCGCACGCTGTGTTCCCACATTGAAAAAGCTGGAGGCCCAACAGTGTTGTTCCAGTAACGCTCCCTTTAGGCGGGAGAACGGAATCCCCACGCCGAGTTTCACTCGGAATTTGTTCCATGGCAAACGGTTATTCGTATTCGCCTGAACTTTGACCATAGTGCTGAATACGTATAACATATAACCTACAAGATTCAATAGAATGTTAATGTAAACAGTGGTAACTAGACTTTCAGTGTATAATAATATTACATTTATTAATACTAAAAATTCTGTTGAAAATTTTACAATTTGGTATGATGGTACGGTTGTTTGGATTATTTCTTTTGCTATTTTGAAAATGACGCGAATCAAGATTGCAAATTTACATAAACTGGAAGCGCGTATAGATTTTCAGAATCAGATAAATGAGCGCATAGATGAGGCAACTTGGGAGGCGCTTAGAATCATTGAAGATGTAGAGGGCGCGTGGACTATGTTACGGGATATAGGAACCTGAAACGATGCAACTGAGAGAATGGGCTGTAAAAAGCAAAATAAATCAAGATACTCTCGATAGCTTATTAGAAATTCTAAGACCTAGTTTACTTCCAAATTTTCCAAAATCTTCGAAAACATTTTTGGGAACTGCGGGTGTAACATATGTTACTAAGAAAATGGAAGATAGCAAAGGATCTATGGGTGAATTTGTGTATTTTGAAGTAGCTAAAGGTCTGCAAGAATGCGTAAATATTGAGATACACCAAGAAAATGACATTGAACTAGGCTTTAATTGGGATGGAATGGATTTACCTAATTCGGGTAGCCAAAAGCTTTGCCCAAATTTATGTAAAGTCCACTTTAACCCCGACGTATATGAACCATTTCCTGTCTCAATTTATGTTGGCGAATCGAAACCAAAAGATTTAGAACCTTATCTTAAAGAATTCATTGATGAAATCAATAAATTACAGGCAGATGGAATCGAGGTTTCTGGTAGACAATTGGGAGTTCGTATCAAATGTTTTGCATGTGATACTCCAGCCCGTGCATTCTTGAAGGGTACTATTGGTCACTCAGTTCTGAATGCTTGTGAAAGATGCACAGTCCAAGGGTATAAAGTTGACGGTACAACTGTGTATCCATCTGCTGATGCAAAAGAATGAACGGATACATCTTTCAGAAATCAAGAACAGCCTGAACATCAAAATATTTTTACGCCGTTACTGAATATAGTGCCATTACTAAAAATGATTTTCTGCTTTGTTTTAGACTTTATGCATTTATGTTGCTTGGGAACAATGAAAAAGTTATCAGGATATTGGATTGTAAAAGGCCGATGCAAATTCAGTCGATCAAACAGAAAAGAACTTGCAAGACGAATGAAATTGTTAAAACTATAAGTTCCTTGCGAGTTTCAAAGAAAACCTAGGTCTACAGATTTTCTTGGAAAATGGAAAGACACAGAATTTAGATTCTTTCTATTATAATGCGGGCCGATTGTTCTGAAATATATTCTTAGTAAGACATTATATCAAAATTTCTTGCTTTTCCATCCAGCTTGTCGTATATTCTGTGCGGAAAAATATTTTTTTAAATACGGGGACCATGCAAAGAAATACCTAAAAACTTTTTTCTCACCTTGAGGCAAATCTACGGTACAAAGGCTCAAGTTTTAAATTCTCACCATTTGCTTCATCTGGCAGACGAAGCCAGAAATATGAACTGTAGTTTGAGTAGAATCACGGCGTTTCCATATGAAATTTTTTTCTTGGAAAATTAAAAAAGTACGTTCGGACACCCAATCGGCCTTTGGCACAGATCTGTAGACGTTTGCATGAAGAGAAGCTTCTCAAAAGTAAAAAGGTTAAGATACCTGCTTTCTTGAAATCTTAAAAGAAAGTAAAACCGAAATAAAAGCAATTAAATATAAGCAGGTCACGATTACGAACTCTTCACCGAATAATGTCATTTTACTGAAGGATGATACAGTTCTTGATGTGAAGAAAATTTCAAGAAATGACCACCACTTCACTGATACAGGAGAGGTTTTGAATAAAAGAAAGTCGATTTTCACATACCCATTCGACTCAAAACACTTACAAATGTTCGAATTACAAAGTGAACCTGCGCTTCTAGTTTTTATTATTAGAGAAAAGCTCAATAATTACACTCGCGAAAAATGGGAGGAATCCGTAGATAGTAATCAAAGTCCGACCTCGAAAGACCTGTTTTCCTTTCTCAAGCGACGTGCGCTAATTGAAAATGCGCAAATAGCTCAAAAACAAGCTCCTTTACAAAAAACCACCACAAAAAATATTATCAAATCGCGGTTAAATTATATTTCAACTTCATCCTGTATGACAACAATTTCCAAGGCCGACAATCCGCCAGCAGAGTGCCCTCTATGCTCAAAGGTGCACATGCTTTATGCTTGCAAAGAATTTTTAGGGTCGACAGAACAAGAACGGTACGATTTTGTCAAAAACGCCTCTCTCTGTCACAATTGTTTCAGTAATAATCACTGCACTATCGATTGCCGTAAAGGTCCGTGCCGTAAGTGCAAAAAACGTCACAACACTCTTCTACATTTCCCTCGCAAAAATCAAGGGACGGAGAATCTAAGTCTTCCAGCTACTCCTACTTCTTTAGTTAGCTGTCACGCTCAATCTCCTTCGCGAGTCATTTTAGGGGCTGCGATGGTCGAACTTCAAAATAGCAAGGGTCGTTTCATTCCATGCCGTGCGCTATTAGATTCGTGCTCACAGTGCAACTCTATTACAGCAAAGTTTGCATCTGTGCTCGGTCTGTGTAGAATAAAGATAGATCTCAAACTACAAGAAGTTGAAAATCTTCAAACAAGTATCAAACACACGACCTCAGCAAAGGTCAAATCTCGCATCAATGATACTATTTTCGATATGCCGTTCCTCATATTTCAAGAAATTTCTGGTCAAATGCCATCTATACCTCTAGATCGAAAACTATTTCAGATTCCACATAATATCATTTTAGCAGACCCTGAGTTTCACAGACCAGCTGAGATAGACATGCTCATTGGCGCAGAATATTATTATGAGCTTTTACGCGCAGGTAAAATTCGCATGCCAAATCAGACTGCGGTTCTGCAAGAAACTGACTTTGGTTGGATCATCGCTGGGCGATACAGTAAACCACTATCATCCAAAAAGTCAATTTCTTGCAATCTTATAAAATTTCAGGGCCTGCCTATCCTATTGGAATTAGAGGTGGAAAACAATGTCAAGTTACGTTCAAAGGAAGAGCAAGCTTGCGAGTCCCATTATGTCAATAACATTACGCGTGACGAAACGGGTCGTTATACCGCTAAACTTCCTTTCAATCAGAAGAAGGACTCGACAGGTGTCTCTTTAAATGACACTCTTATGGTTGGTCCCACCATGCAAGAAGATCTTTTTCCATTGTAACTCGATTCCGATCATTCTTGTACGCTCTGTATGCAGATATTCAACAGATGTACGGAAAAATTCACATTGCTGAAGAAGATACAAGGTTTCAAAAAATACTATAGCGTCCGAATTCTTCTGATTCTATCAAAATTTATTGCCTAAAGCGAGTTACATTTGGCACAGCTTGCGCCCCATTTCTGGCAATTCGCACACTTTTTTAGCTCGCGGAAGATGAACGCGAATCATATCCAGTCGCAGCTGAGATTTTTAAACGTGATCTCTATGTAGACGATCTAATGTCAGGAGCACAATCCTATGAACCGGTTTTTTTGTTTAAATGCAGAGCATTAAATTTGGCAATAGGGCATTAAATTAGCCCTAAATGAGCCCTAAATTCTCTATAGGTTTTCAGTCCATTTGTGCAATGTGGTCCTGCCAGCTTAACGGACCTTACCAATCTGTCCGGTGTACTTCTTGACGATATTTAGAGCAAGTTGAAGATTACTTGAACCAGAAGCATAGATCTTCAGGTCATCCATACAAAATACATGATTGACCTTATGCTCGCGATGGTTAGCGTCGCCACAGAGGTATCCAGGAGAATTTCGCAGTCTGAGAGATAGATGAAGAAGTGTGAAGCAAAAGAGCAGAGGACTCATGGTATCGCCCTGAAAGACGCGCCTCTGGAAGGTCACGTTCTTCGTCCCACTCTCTCCATACAGGCTCAATTCTTGGAACAATCCTGTTCTTTACGACAGCTGGAAAGATCTTAGACAACGTGTTCAAACAAGTTATTGGCCTTTAATTCTCTGGGTTGGACAATTTGCCTTTTTCCGCTAGGAGTATGGTGCGTCTTAACGCCAGTCACTGCGGAATGGATGTTTCTGAGTTCCAGTATGAGGTGAATATGCAGGCCAGATTTTGCTGTGTAGAAATAATCTTCTTCAACCAGAAATTCTTGATACCATCTAGTCCTGCAGCGGAAGATTTCTTTGCTCCCCTAAGTGCTTTTTTCAACTCTTCGGCTGTGATTGATGGACATTTCTCTTCAGATTTTATGAATTTTTCGCCAAACCCCTCAAAATGGATGGTATTATCAGTATCTTCTTTCAACTGCAGTGTTTTCGGTATCTTGTATACCTCTCTCCAAAAAGTCTCTACCTCGTTGGGCTTGGGTGGAGTTTTGACAGAAACAGGGAGATCGCTGAAGAGGCGCGATGGGTCAGTGAGAAACTGTTGATTCTCCCTGACCCATATCTCCCTCTTCTTCTTTTCTCTTCTTCTTGTTCAGTGTGTGATTGCAGGTCCTCAGTTCTTGGGCGAACTTTGGTATCCTTTCCGTGAAAGGTCTACCAGATATTATATAGTCAATCACACACTGAAAGTGGGAAGCATTCTCTCTTGCCCATCCAATCGTTTTGTTCAGTTGATGCATGCGTCTTTTGGTCTTGTGGTCTTTTGATCCATCGTCGGTTTTAGCCTTCGATTTGAATCAGGCAAAGCTCTCGCAGCACCATAAACTGAACAATTGATGGTCCAGAGGTCGGACTCTCCCGAGATATCCTCATGAAGGGAGGCATCCATTTCAGCCAGGTCTTGGGGCTTAGGAGGAACCTGAATATTAATGTTTCTCCTTGTCCTGAAATCGCGATCATCGCTCAGAAGGTGCCTGAATTCCGCGGTTGGTATTATTGTCACTTCCTTATCTTCGGCTACAGCTTGCTCAAGCAGCGGTTGGGGAAGCGCTCCGCGTACATATCCATTTTTCCCGAGTTAGTCAGCTTAATTTAGCAGAGACTGATGCGAAACATGCTGAAGCCTCCGTGAGCAGGGATAATGTTGACATCGTAGCAGTCTAGCATGTCATCCTTGAGTTGATTCGTCCACTCAATGTGGGCGTTTCGCCGGTTCGTCGTCGTGTTTCCATCTAAATTATTTTTTTATGGATAAGTGTCTAAGAATGGCCCTCTTTGACGAAGAAGGTGTAGATCTCGAAACAGTAAAAGTGCGTGGATTCACTTTCGCAGATGACAAAATTTTTATGGCAGAATCAATCGAGGACTTACAAAGAATGTTGAATAAACTTAATATAAGCACGAAGTACGCTTGAAAATGTAAAAAGCTGTGGAGTACTGTGCAACTTTCGATTTATTCTGGTCAAATTATTTGAAAAAGTGTTGAAATATTATAATAAAATTCAGTGAAAAATCAATATAATTAAACCCATGATATGAGAAATTTTCGTAAATAATCTCGATTATGTAAAAATCTATGGAGTACGGTGCAATTCTTGATTTATTGTAATCTAATGCTTCGAAAAAGTGTTGAAAAATTATTATAAAATTCAGTGACAAATGTTTATAATTAATCCCATGACTTAAGAATTTTTCGTATATAATCTCGATAATGTAAAAATTTGTGGAGTACTGTGCAATTCTTGATTTATTGTAATCATATTCTTTGGAAAAGTGTTGAAATATTATTAAAAAATTCTGTAAAAAATCAATATAAATAATCCCATGATTTAAGGATTTTTCGGAGGTACTCTCGAAAATGTAAAAATCTGTGGAGAAATGTGCAATTCTTGATGTATCGTAATCAAATTCTTTGAAAAAGTGTTCAAATATTATTATAAAATTCAGTGAAAAATCATTATAATTAACCCCATGATTTAAGAATTTTTCGGATATACTCTCGATAATGTAAAAATCTGTAGAGTACTGTGCAATGCTTCATTTATTGTAGTCAAATCTTTTGAAAAGGTGTTAAAATATTATTATAAAATTCAGTGAAAAATCGTTATAATTAATCCCATGCTTTGAGGATTTTTCGGTTATACGCTCGATAATGTAAAATTCTGCGGATTACTGTGCAATTCTTCATTTATTGTAATCCAATTCTTTTAAAAAGTAGTAAAATATCTCTATAAAATTCAGTTCAAAATCGTTATGATTAATCTCATGATTTAAGAATTTTTCAGATATACTCTCGATAATGTAAAATCTGTGAAGTACTGTGCAATCCTTGATTCATTCTAATCATACTCTTTGAAAAAGTTTTAAAATATTATTATAAAATTCAGTGAAAAATCATTGTCATTAATCCCATGATTGAATAATTTTTCAGACATACTCTCGCTAATGTAAAAATCTGTGGAGTACTGTGCAATTCTTGATTAATCGTGATCAAATTTTTTGAAAAAGTGTTAAAATATTATTATAAAATTCAGTGAGAAATCGTTATATTTAATCCCACGATTTAAGAATTTTTCGGATGTACTCTCGATAATGTAAATCCTGTGGAGTCCGGTGCAATTCTTGATTTATTGGAATCAAGTTCTTTGAAAAAGTGTTAATATATTATTATAAAATTCAGTGAAAAATAATTATAATTATTCCCATGATATAAGAAGTTTTCGGATATACTCTCGATAATGTAAAATCTGTGGAGTACTGTACAATTCTTGATTTATTGTAATCAAATAACCTGAAAATCGGAAAGAAAATAGAAAATGTTGGAGTCTACTTTGCTAGATAAGTAGATTATACCAATTTATATACTATAGAATTAAGGAATTAGAAGATAAGAGAATGGATGTGGATAGTGAATAAATTGTAAATAGGGAATGAATGTGTGTGTATAGATTGTAAATATATTGATGGTATTGGAATAAACAACAACATAATATGTACATATAGTCTTCTTTATTTTTTAAAAACCTTACATCTAATTGATACATAAGTTTAATATTAGTTTAAAGTTATTTAACTATAGTTTAATGTTTAATTAACAATAGTTTAACTATAACTTAACTATAGTTTAATGTTAAATTAACTATAACTTAACTATACTTTAACTATACTTTAACAATACTTTAACTATAACTTAACTATACTTTAACTATAACCTAATAATACTTTAACTATACTTTAACTATAACTTAATAATACTTTAACTATAACTTAACTATACTTTAAATATAACTTAACTATAACTTAACTATACTTTAACGATAACTTAACTATACTTTCGGTATTTTGAATAACGTAACCTAACTCAAGTGAATATATTTACGTTTTGGCAGTATAGAAACAGAAGAAAAATCACGAGAGTATTTTGTTTCGTTTCGGTCGTGTCCCTGCTTATGATGATAATTGTTATAAACAAATTCTATTGATAAACACTGATTTTCATTTTGTTAAATAAGTATTGTACTAGATGCAAGGTTTTTGAAAAATAAACCAGACTATATGTACATATTATGTTGTTATTTATTCCAATACCATCAATATATTCATAATCTAAACACACACACATTCATTCCCTATTTACCATTTATTTGATTTGAACTGGTGTTGAAGAATTGATTAGTAAATACGTCCGGAATCACTGATTAACCAGTAAAATATCCAACTATTATTGAAATCAGTGAATTTTTCACTGCTTCATATTTAGATATTTCAGTGAATCCATGTAACGTAGGATTATTTAATTTACGATCATTATTATCAACGTAATAAATTCAGAAACAAATATCAATAATAATTCATATAATTATACATTTAAATGCCAATAATGTGTCTTTAAAAATTTATCCTGTTATTATTAAATGGACATCTAAGAAAATTCACGGAATATATCATGAAAGAAGGGACGGGTGGTGCTAATGTAGACATGAAAATGTCCACAAAATAAATTATGATACCTTAAATACGAACGATACGTTATCGCCATATTTATAAATAACGCATCAAAATATATTCGCAAATCATTAAAATATATTGTCTGAAAACTATATTCCGATATGATACTCAGTTCACAATATAAAAATCATTGAACATGTATTTCTATTGAAATGTTTAAAATAATTTTTACGTTATATTTTTTAATTTGAACTTTTCTTTCTGAAAATATGATTTATCAATAAACTTTCACACTAATTCAAAAAATAAAATAAAACCTTGAGTAGAAAAATAAAAGCGTGTCAAAATACATTGCTAAATAATTAAAATATATGTACATATAATTTTGAAAATTAATTCAAATATTCATTTCACGGCCCTGTTCGTACATCAGTGCATCAAAAAACATCGCTGAATGAACAAAACATTATTACCTATAATTTTAAAAATTATATTCCGATCCGATACTTAGTTAACAAAATAAAAATCAGTGTTGATGCCGTCCCGTTAGCATGATAGGCTGGAAACGAGGTCGTGTGTGACCTAAGTAATTTCTGTGACCTGTCACAGGGGTGCCTTCGCGCACCCGCGATAGGCTGGAAAGGAGGTCGTGTGTGACGCAAGTTATTTCTATGACCTTTCACAGGAGTGCTTTTCCGCATCCACGATAGGCAGCAAGGAGGTCGTGTGTACCCTAAGTTATTTGTGTGACCTGTCACAAAGGTGCCTTCCCGCCCGCATGATAAGCTGGAAAGGAGGTCGTGTGTGACTCAAGTTATTTCTGTGACTTATCACAAGGGTGCCTTCCCGCACTCATGATAGGCTGGAAAGGAGGTCGTGTGTGACATAAGTTATTCCTGTGACCTGTCACACGGATGCCGTCCCGTTAGCATGATAGGCTGGAAACGAGGTCGTGTGTGACCTAAGTAATTTCTGTGACCTGTCACAGGGATGCCTTCGCGCACCCACAACACCTGGAAAAGTGGATCGTGTTTGACCTAAGTTATTCATGTGACCGTTCACAGGGATACCTTCCCGCTCTCACAACGCCTGGGAAAGAGGGTCGTGTTTGACCCTAGTTATTTCCGTGACCTGTCACAAGGGTGCCTTCCCGCCTTCACGATAGGCAGGAAAGGAGGTCGTGTGTGACCTAAGTTAGTTCTGTGAACCGTCACAGGGATGCCTTCGCGCACCCACGATAGGCTGGAAAGAAGTTCGTGTGTGACTGAAGTTATTTCTATGACCTGTCACTCGGGTGCCCTTCCGCCTCCACGATAGGCTGGAAACGAGGTCGTGTGTGACCTAAGTAATTTCTGCTACCTGTCACAGGGGTGCCTTCCCGCACCCACGATAGGCTGGAAAGGATGACGTGTGTGACTTGAGTTTTTTCTATGACCTGTCACAGGGGTGCCTTCGCGCACCCACGATAGGCTGGAAAGGAGGTCGCGTGTGACTCAAGTTATTTCTATGACCTTTCACAATGGTGCCTTTGCGCATCCAGGATAGGCAGCAAGGAGGTCGTGTGTACACTAAGTTATTTCTGTGACCTGTCACAGTTATGCCTTCCCGCCCCCATGATAGGCTGAAAAGAAGGTGGTGTGTGACATAAGTTACTTCTGCGACCTGTGACTGGGGAGCATTCCCGCCCCCGCAAATCTTGGTAAGGAAGGTGGTGTGTGACCCGAGTTATTTATGTGACCTGTCTGAGGGGTGCCTTCACGTCCCCATGATAGGCTGGAAAGGAGGTCGTGTGTGACATAAGTTATTTCTGTGACCTGTCACACGGATGCCGTCCCGCCCGCATGATAAGCTGGAAAGGAGGTCGTGTGTGACTCAAGTTATTTCTGTGACTTGTCACAAGGGTGCCTTCCCGCATTCATGATAGGCTAGAAAGGAGGTCGTGTGTGACACAAGTTATTTCTGTGACCTGTCACACGGATGCCGTCCCGCCTGCATGATAGGCTGGAAACGAGGTCGTGTGTGACCTGAGTTACTTCTGTGACCTGTCAAACGGATGCCGTCCCGCCCCTATGATAGGCTGGAAAGGAGGTCGTGTGTGACTCAAGTTATTTCTGTGACTTGTCACAAGGGTGCCTTCCCGCATTCATGATAGGGTTACATATTCAACCAATTAAATCAATTTTCTACCAAAGGTATTAAATATCTATCAATAAAAATTTATTAGAATTTTTAGTTTAAAAAAAATAATTTAAAAAAAGCACTAATTTTAGAAAAAAAAAATTTTCGACCAAAAAAATGAAATTTTCTATTAAAAAAGAATAATTTTTAATGGAATTTTTAACCTGATAGTTGAATTTTCTACCAAAAATCTGAATTAGTCACCAAGAAGATTAATATTCTACCACAAAAGACAAAGTTTCCATAAAATACAGAAATTTGCAAACAAATAGTTAAATTTTCAACTGAAAAAAAAATATTCAACCAAACATAGAATAGTTAAATTTTCAGTTAAAAAAAATAATTTACAAAATATGTTAAGACAATAGTTCCATTTTGAACAAAAAACAACATTCCCCTATTTCCCCTTTTTTAAAGAATTCCTCTATTTCTCAGTTTTTAAGAAATTTGCCCTTTTTGTCGTTTTTTTTGGCTTGATTGCGAACTGAATTGATAGAACCCAGTGAGAAAATCGAAATATTTTTATCTGAAAGTTAATTTTTTTCAAATTAAAAAGTTTACTATTATATATTTGGTTCCGAATTCATATCTTTTGATTCAAAATTCTGTTTGGTTGAAAATTTTCTTATTTTGTTAAAAATTCAACTTTTTTGTTAAAAAAATTTGTCTTAATAGTTTAATTTTTTTTTGTTCAAAAAATCAATTACTTGGTTGAACTGCTTTGTTAAAAACATATTTTATTGGTTGAATTGAATTATTTTTTGAAAAATTCATCTTTTTTCGTTGAAAATGAATGTTTTTACCTGAATATTTAACTGTTCCATTTTTTGTTAAAAATTGATTATTTTCAGTTGAAAATTCAACTATTTGGTTGAAAGTTTAACTACTTTGTTAAAAACTCATTTTATAGGTTGGAGATTGAATTATTTTGTTGAAAATTCTTTTTTTTTTCGATTGAAAATTCATTTTTTTTTTAAATTTTTTTGTTAATTGGTCGTTTTTAGTTGAAAATTCAACTATAAACATCTTTCGTTTGGTAGAAAATTAATCTTCTTGGTTAAAAATTCAACTATTTGGTTAAATATTGAACTACTTTGTTAAAAACTCATTTTATTGGCAAAATATTTATATTTTTGATTGCAAAATTCGTTGATTTTTGTTTGGTTGAAAATTGATCGTTTTAAGTTCGAAATTCAATTACATTTTTCGTTGCGAATTGATATTTTTTATTTGAAAAATGAAAAGTCTAGTTCTTATTAAAGATCCAATAATAATTAATAGATTAATAATATTAAAAATATTATTATTTAAATAATTATTCAAATTCATTAATTTAAATAAATAATTAATTATTATAAAAGGTAAATTTTTATGGATTGTTATTAAATGTAAACAATTAATTCAGGATAAATTCTTCAATGTATTTAAATATCAATAAGTAAAAGGAAAAAACCCTAATTTTATCAATAAAAAAAAACCAATAAAAATAATATATTAATAAATTTATTTATCAACTTTAAAATTATTATTATAAAATAAACCTAATTTGAAATATAATATAAAATATAATTAAAACATTTTTTTCCAAAACATTCAAAAAAGAAGGTTCAATAAAAATGGTGAATCTTCTACCAAAAACATGACTTTTCAACGAAGATTTTTACTTTTAACCAAATAGTGAAATTTACACCCAAAAAGATGAATTTTCAACTAAACCATGAATTTTCAACTAAAAAATATTAATTTTCAACCAAAAATTAAATAGTCAAATTTTCAGACAAGACAAATTTATTTTCAACCAAAAAAACAATTAATTTTTAACTGAAATAATGAATGTTCAATAAAAATACTTTAATTTTAACCAAAATATGTATTCTTAACAAAAAAGATTAAACGTCTCTCAAAAAAGATTTTTCAAGTAAAAAAGATAAATTCTCAACTAAAAATTGAATGATCAAATTTTTATTTTAAAAAATTAATTTTAAACCAAAGAGAAGAATTGTCAATAAAATAGTTCAATCCTCAACCAAAACAAGATTATTTTTCAACTAGTTGCATTTTTAACCAGAAAAGATGAAATTTTTGTGAAAAGAAACGAATTTTATACAAAATAGTTTAATTTTTTAACTCGAAAATATAAATTTCCAACCAAAAAGTCATTTATCAAGCAAATAGTTGAATTTTTAACGAAATAGATGAATTTTCTACCAAAAAATACGAATTTGCAACGAATTATTTCAGTTTTAAACCAAACACTTGATATTTCATCCAAAAAAGATTTAAATCCAAGTTCAAAAACGGTTGAAACCAACCAAAAAAGACGAATTTTCAATAAGAGTTGAATTTTCAACTAAGAAAAACTTTTCAGTCCAGAGACAAAATTTCATCCAAATGGTTGAATTTTCAAGAAAAAAAGTAAATTTTCAACCTAGAAGATTTTTTTTCAACCAAAGAGATGAACCTTCAACCAAAAAAAAAAAATTATTAACAAAATGGTTTTTAAAAAAATTTCATCCAAATGGTTGAATTTTCAAGCAAAAAGGTACATTTTCGACCTAGAAGATTTTTTTTCAACCAGAGAGATGAACCTTCAACCAAAAACTTATTAACAAAGTGGTTTTAAGTTTACGGAAGTAGTTGAATTTTCAATTTGAAAAGAAAATCAATTTTCAACCAAAAATGTAATAGTTAAACTTTCAGTTAAAAAAAAAATAAATTTTCAACCCCAAATGTAAGTTCAATTACTAATTTTTTAACAAACTACATAAATTTTCAGCCAAAAATAAAATGTAGTTAAATTTTCAATCAAAAAAATTAATTCTCAACCCAAAAACAAAACAAATTTCCAATGAAATAGGTAAATCCAGTTATTTAATATTATTATATTGCACATTTGAGCGCGCTCTCGAAAAACTTTTCTGACTGTAAAAATGTGAAATTTTGTGCTTTTTATATTATAATTTATAATTAATGAATATTATAATAATTTTAATAATTATAATAATATAATTTGCCTTGTGAATTTTGAAGATTTCAAGAGAATAAAAAAGTTTTCTTAAAATTCCAGGTAAAATTTAAATAATGTTTTATTTGGTAAGTTAATTTTTAGAGAATATTAAAAAATGATGCTCTGAAATTTCGAAAAATAATATCGAAAATTTTCAAGCAAAATTTTTCAATTCTGCACGTTTACAATATTTTACAAAAAATTCGTGGTTTCAAATTTTCATATTTTTGTCTGTGGATTCAAACATTTTGTAACAACTACGTGTTTTTTGGTTGAATTAAACTGATAGAAAATTCTTTTTTTTTCGTTGTTGGAAATTTATTTTTTAAACTGAAAATGTGACTGTTTCATTAAAGGTTGAAATTTTGCTGTTGTTGAAAATTCTACTATTAGGTTGAAAATTCAACTATTTTAGTCGAAAATTCAACTATTTTGGTAGAAAATTCAACTATTTGGTCTTAGGTGAAAAATTCAATTGCCCTGTCGCAAATTTATGTATTTTGTTGAGACTTTGTCTTTTTAGGTATAAAATTAATCTTCTGTTCCAAACATTCATCTTTTTTTGCTGAGGATTCAAACATTTTGTAACAACTACGTATTTTTTGGTTGAATTAAACTAATAGGAAATTCTTTTTTGTTGTTGCTGAAAATTTGTTATTTAAACTGAAAATGTGACTGTTTCATTATTGGTTGAAATTGTGCTGTTGTTGAAAATCCTACTATTAGGTTGAAAATTCAACTATTTTTGTAAAAAATTCAACTATTTTGGTCGAAAATTCAACTATTTTGTTTTAGGTGAAAAATTCAATTGTTTTGTCGAAAATTTATGTATTTTGTTGAGGATTTGTCTTTTTGGGTATAAAATTGATCTTCCGTTTCAAATTTTTATATTTTTGGCTGTGGATTCAAACATTTTGTAATAACTACGTATTTTTTGGTTGAATTAAACTAATAGGAAATTCTTTTTTGTTGTTGTTGAAAATTTATTTTTTAAATTGAAAATGTGACTCTTCCATTATTGGTTGAAATTGCGCTGTTGTTGAAAATCCTACTATTAGGTTGAAAATTCAACTATTTTAGTCGAAAATTCAACTATTTTGGTAGAAAATTCAACTATTTTGTTTTAGGTGAAAAATTCAATTGTTTTATCGAAAATTTTTGTATTTTGTTGAGTATTTATCTTTTTAGGTATAAAAGTGATCTTCCGTTTCAAATTTTCATATTTTTGACTGTGGATTCAAACATTTTGTAACAACTGCGTGTTTTTGTGGTTAAATCAAACTGATAGAATATTCTTTTTATTTTGTTGTAGAAAATTTATTTTTTAAACTGAAAATATGACTGTTCCATTATTGGTTGAAATTTCACTGTTGTTGAAAATTCAACTATTTTGGTAGAAAATTCAACTATTTTGGTCGAAAATTCAACTATTGTGGTCGAAAATGCAACTATTTGGTTTCAGGTGGAAAATTCAATAGTTTTGTCGAAAATTTATGTATTTTGTTGAGGATTTGTCTTTTTAGGTATAAAATTAATCTTTTGTTCCAAATATTCATCTTTTTTTTTTGCGGAAGATTCCAACATTTTGTAAAAAATACGCATTTTTTATTAAATTAAACTGATACAAGATTTTTGTTGTTGTTGTTGAAAATTGATTTTTTTAACTGAAAATATGACTGTTCCATTATTGATTGAAATTTTTCTGTTGTTGAAAATTCAACTATCAGGTTGTAAATGCAACTATTTTTGTAGAAAATTCAACTATTTTGGTAGAAAATTCAACTATTTTGTTTTAGGTGAAAAATTCAATTGTTTTATCGAAAATTTTAGGGTAGAGTGTACAACAGATTTCAAAGATTTCAAAACATGTCAAATATTTTGAACGATATCAAAATTATTTAGAAGATTTCAAAAGATTTAGCAAAGATTTCAAATATTCCAGCGATTTTAAACGATTACAAAAAATTTCAGAAAAATTTCACAAATATTTCAAAGAATTCGTAAGGATTTCAAAAGATTTCAAGAATTCTAAAGATTTCAAAACATTTCAATGATTTTAAATGATTTCAATAGGTTTCAATCAAATTTATAAGATTTCAAAAGATTTCACAAAGATTTCAAAGAATTTTTAATAATTTCAAAAGATTTCAAGAATACCAAAGATTTCAGCAAGGGACATATACACAAACATGTACACCAGATTTCAAAACATTTGTTCAAGATTTTAAATATTTCAATTATTTTAAACGAATACAAAGGATTTAAAAAGATTTCAAGAATATCAAAGCATTTTAAAGATCTTAAACGATTTGAAATTTTTTTGGAAGATTTAAGAAGATTTCACAAAGATTTTAAATATTTCAATGATTTTAAACGAATTCGAAAGATTTCACAAATATTTCAGAGAATTCCGGTGGATTCCGGAGGATTAAAAAAGATTTCAAGAATTTCAAAGATTTCAAATATCTTAACCATTTCAAATTTGTTACGAAGATTTTAAATATTTCAGTGATTTTAACGAATACAAAAGATATCAAAGGATATAAAAAGATTTCAAGAAATTCAAAATATTTCACAAAGATTTTAATTATTTCAATGATTTTAAACGAATACAAAAGATTTAAAAATATTTCAAGAATATCAAAACATTTCAAAGATCTTGAACGATTTCAAATTTTTTTGGAAGATCTCAGAAGATTTTACAAAGATTTTAAATATTTCAATGATTTTAAACGAATTCGAAAGATTTCACAAACATTTCAGAGAATTCTTGGGAATTTAAAAAGGTTTCAACAAAGGACCTATACACACAAACCTGAACAGCAGATTTCAAAGATTTTAACCCATTTCAAAATTTTTTAGTGGATTTTATAAGATATCACAAAGATTTTAAATATCCCAGTGGTTTCAAATTAATGTAAAAGATTTCAAAAAGATTTCAAGAAGGGTACGTTACACTAGTTTTAAAGATTTCAAAAAATGTTAATGATTTTAAACGAAACAGAAAAGATTTCAAGAGCAATGATTAAAGAAAGATTTCAAAAATATTTCATCAAGATTTCAAAAAATTTCACAAATTCAATGTTCAAGAATTTAAAAGATTTCAACAATGGTAGAGTGTACAACAGATTTCAAAGATTTAAAAACATGTCAAATATTTTGAACGATATCAAAATTATTTAGAAGATTTCAAAATATTTCACAAAGATTTCAAATATTCCAGTGATTTTAAAGGATTACAAAAAATTTCAGAAAGATTTCACAAATATTTCAAAGAATTCATAAGGATTTCGAAAGATTTCAAAATATTTAAATGATTTTAAACGATTTCAATAGGATTCAACCAAATTTATAAGATTTCAAAAGTTTCCACAAAGATTTCAAAGAATTTTTAAGGATTTCAAAATTTTTGAAGAATATCAAAGATTTCAGCAAGGGACATATACACTAATTTGAAAATCTCTTTAGATCTTTGAAACCCTACTAATTTCTAATCAAAAAAGGGACTAATGACTAAAAAACAATTCAAAAGAATTCAAATGAATTGGAAACAAAATTTTAAATGAAGATAAATGAGATTGAAAAAATTAAAAGGGCATTCAAAATAATTTGATGAAATTCCTGCGAATTTAAGGTGAGTTTAAAAAACTTCAAGATAAATTGAACAAAAACTTTTCGAAATCCATTGAATTGAGTAAAATTCAGTGAATTTGGAAGAATTCAAAAGAATTTGAAAGAATTCAGGACAAATTAATAATAATAATTCAGGGCGAATTCCAAATGAATTGCAAAAAATATTTGAAAATTTCTTCAAATCTTTGAAACCCTACGAAATCCCTCACTTCTTGTGAATAATTTCTTTGAAATCGAGCAAAATATTAAAATCCCTTAAAATTACTAAAATCCTTGGAATCCCATTCAAGAACGGAAATCAATAGCAAATTTGATTGTTATCTTTTAAATAAAAAATTTTCAAAATTAAATAAACATCCATTGGATTTAGTAAAATTGAGTAAATTTGTAAAAATTCAAATAAATTAAAAAAATTCAAAATTTAAAAAAATTCAGGAAGAATTATTAAAAATTCAGGGTAAATTCGAAAAATTAATTTCAAACGTTTTCAAATCTTTGATCAATCAAATAAAATCTATTGAATTAACTAAAATCGAGTAAATTTAGTAGAATTCAAGTGAATTGAAAAAATTCAAAAAAATTCCAAAGAATTTGAAAGAATTGCGGATAAATTAATTGGAATTCAGATGAATTATAAATTTATTTAAAAATATTCATCTGATTTTATTAAAATTTTTAATTTAAATTAATTAATTATCTGTTGAATAAAATAATTAATAATTATATAGAATAATTTATTATAATATTTTAACAAAAAAATTAATTTTGAGTAAAAAAAAATGTTCAATCAATGAAATGTATTTTCAACCAAAAAGATTAATTTTCTACCAAACAAGATCAATTTGTTAAATTAATAATTAATAATTGATTAATTAATTTTCATTTTCAATAGAGAAACTAATTTTCTACCAAAAAAGAATGAATATATTATATTCCTTTATTGAGTTGAAGTTTATTAAAAACTGGTATCACATCCATGTAGATTAGGGTGGTCCAAAAAACGCTTTTCACCCTAGAGGGCAAGATCCCCCCCCCCCTAAAGTTTCCATTTCCAGAGAAAAAAAGTCCCAGATTTTTTTTTCGAAATTCGAATATTCACACGTGCCACCGGGCACTTCAAAATTCCATTCAACTTACATGGGGAAATTTTGGATTTTGAAAAAATGAAACTCATACTCAAATATGACCCAAAAATATTTAAAAAATACATTTTTACGTATTATTGTAACTTTTTAGCAATTTCCGTCGTCCTTTTCATACAAATAAGTACTAATTGATAATTCAAATATTTTCCATGACTTTTAAAAAATTGTTAAATTGTTTAAACAAATGTAACCCAGAGACGACTAGTTTTTCTGCAAATTGGTATCCTATCCTACTTTTTGTTGAATAATTATATAATTTTGATACATATCTTTTAATGTGTAATAAATTTTGATCAAATTACCGTAAATTACCAACAATTTTCATAAATTTCCGAAAATTTATGGAAATCTTTAAAAATGAATTTTACATAATTTATGATAATTTACCATATTTATCTATAAAATCACCATAAATGACCGAAAATTTTCATAAATTTCCGGAAATTTATAAAAATGAAATTTGGGTAATTTATGGTAAGTTACTACATTTACCAGTAAAATTACTATAAATTACCAACAATTTTCATAAATGTCCGGAAATTTTTTAAAATGAGCAGTGGGTAATTTATGATAAGTTACTATATTTTCCGGTAAAATTACCATAAATTACCGCACATATTCATAGATTTGCGGAAATTTATGGAAATGTGCAAAAATGAATTTTACATAATTTATGGTAATTTGCCATATTTATCTATAAAATTACCATAAATTACCGAAACTTTTCATAAATTTCCGGAAATTAAAAAAATGGATATTGGGAAATTTATTTAAAGTTACTACATTTACGAGTAAAATTACCATAAATTACCAAAAATGTTCATAAATTTCCGGAAATTTTTAAAAATGAATATTGGGTAATTTACGGTAAGTGACCATATTTACCTATATAATTACCATGAATAACCAAAAATTTCCATGAATTTTCAGAAAATAATGGAACTTTTTAAATATGAATATTGGATAATTTATGGTAAACTACCATATTTACCGGTAAAATTACCATTAATTACCGAACATTTTCATGAATGTCCGGAAATTTATGGAAATTTAAAGAAATGAATTTTACATAATTTATGGTAATTTACCATATTTATCTATAAAATCACCATAAATGACCGAAAATTTTCATAAATTTCCGGAAATTAAAAAAATGGATATTGGGGAATTCATGGTGAGTTACTACATTTACCAGTAAAATTACCATAAATTACCAAAAATTTTCATACATTTCCGGAAATTTAAAAAACTGAATATTGGGTAATTTATGGTTTAGTTACTATGTTTACCGGTAAAATCACCATGAATTACTGAACATTTTCATAAATTTCCGGAAATTTATGGAAATAAAAAAAAGGAATTTTGGGTAATTTACGGTAAGTGACCATATTCACCGGTAAAGTCACCATAAATTGACAAAAACTTCCATTAATTTACGGAAATTAATAAAAAAATTTAAAACTGAATATTGGGTAATTTATGGTAAGTTACTATATTTACCGGTAAAATTACCATAAATGCCCGAACTTTTTCATAACTTTCCGGAAATTTATGGAAATTACTAGACATTAATTTTGGGTAATTCATGGTAAGTTACCATATTTACCGGGAAAATGACTATAAATGACAAAAATTTGCATAAATTTTCGCAAATTTATAGACATATTTAAATTGAATTCGGCAATTTTTAAATTGGATTTTCGATGATTCGGAATTCTCTAAATTTATGCCGATTTCACAGAAATCAATCAAATATTTGGATTTTTTTTAATTCACTTGAATTTTCATGAACTTTTCAAATTCTTCTCATTTCCCTTAAATTTCTCTAAATTCACTCCAATTTTATTTAATTTATCATTTTTTAGGGTTTCATAGCCCAGGGCAGAAATGAGGAGAGGGGAAGTAGGAAATATTTTTACCGTTGCGTCGCAAAGACTGTAACTTATTCTCACGATCGTTACCGATTCAAAATGTAACTTTTTCTCAGATACTTTTGAAAAAAAAATTAACTGTCGCTAGTTCTTCAGTTACTTTTATAATGAAGGAATATATATCACGGTCGTGAGATCATTCTTCAGATAAAAAGAAACGATACTGCATAAAAGAAAAATGTTCTTTGCTCCAAAATGCGATGTGACTGTATTCTTTTATTAAAATTGTTCATAAAAATCTTCACAATGATGACAATTGTTGTTGAAAGCCAATCTCTTGGGACAAGATATTATTTTTCAGCTGAAAAGAAATGATTCCGCAATAAATAATATTCTTTGGAAAATCTGTGAAGAAAAAAGTTCTACGACGTTCAGATAACAACCGTGTAAAGTTGAAATGCTATATTTGAAAACGCATCTATTAAAGATATTCTAACAATCAATTTAAAGATATCGGGTTGAAATTTTCAAAGTTTTTCTAACAAAATAGTTGTTTTAAAATTGTGCGTTCAATTTAAGGCCAAATCTAGTAAACTGTTCCCGAAAATTTTGTAGATTCGTAAAATCAAGAACACATTAGACTTCTCAAACCTGGACCAAGGACACGAATCAATGTTACATAATGGCTAAGTAATAATAAAAACTTGTTTACCGTGGAATGAAAATTTGTGCAATGCTGAAAATACGAGATTCATCGTGTCCGTTAATTTCTTATCATAATTATTCTTTTAAAAAAGAAATATTTGACATTCCGAAATGAAGGTAAAACATATCTTTTATTTTAGAATTTTCTCGACTTTTCCCATAAAAAGGCGCAGGTAAACAATTATAACTTGTTCAAATAATTCATAACCGTGTTTCGATTAGAAACGCTTTGAAAATTTTCTTCTTATCCAAAAAAGTCATGAGGATCAATTGTTCGACAATTTAGTGTAGTTCGACAAGAAAGTTTTATGAAAAATTTTGGAAACTTTTTTCATTTGTATCCAAAATAGCTAGCTAACGATTTTTACCCTTAGTTTTCGAAACCTAAAGAGTGTACCAAAGGCCAATCTAATAAATTTATTCTTTCAAACGCTATAGCGCTCTGAGAGGACATACATACATATGGACAGACACATTTGTAAAAACCTGTTTTTGGAGTTCAAAGGGTCTCAGAACGTGAACATTTGCGAGAAATCCGTAAAATCTCTGGTTCGTGTGCACCTTCTCTTTCAAAAATGGCCAATACTGAATTTTTGGGCGCGTTTCACCTTACTCATAAAAAAAACCTGAGAAGATAGAAAACATATGCCGTCGGATTTTGATTTAGTGCGCAAAAATGTAGGAGAAACACCTGCCCTGGAGGGTTATTTGGGCTTTCTGGATTTTAAGAAAGAGGTCTCAATGGAAGCAAGAATAATTAAAATACAAACAACCCATGTATAGTTCACAGTTTTCCATTGTAGTTTATAATAAGATTGCCTACTAAGAAATATAAAAACGAGTCATTCACTAAAATTTCAAATTAACGCGCGTCACATAAATGACCAATCGCTGCCACGAGAAGGAGTCCTGGCTTCTAAATCACTACTTCTTCCTTTTCTAGAACTTATACATGGATTTTTAAATTAAGACATAATACACCTAAATATGACCAAACTTGGGATATTGAGATGGTTTTGAAAGAAGTGGCCAAATTATAACCCCTATCATCTCTTAATATTCAAAAATTAACAGAAAACCTTGCAATTCTCTTAGCAATTGCAACTGCTTACAGAGTGCAAACCCTCTCACTAATTGATATCGATAATATACAAATCTCATCTTACGGTGTTGATATACGCATTTCGGAACTGATTCAGACTTCCAGACCAGGCTCTGCTCAACCACAATTTTGTTTACCCTTCTTTGCAGAAAGACCCGAGGTTTGCGTAGTCAGTGTTCTGATTCACTACATGAAAATCACGAAAGAAATTAGATGAGATATTAAGAGATTGTCCCTTATGGTAAAAAAGTACCGAAGATCCAAAGCAGTTGCCAACGAAAAGCCAGTATTGTTCTCCAAGTCGCCAAGATGAATGTCGATTTCTGTCAAAAAGCTTGTTTGTAGTGACAAACCTAGAATAATGCACTTCTTTTCGTGTATATTACTTTTTATGAGTACGAGTGCAGGCATGATCTCTGATGCTGTAGATTTCGGTGAAAGCATTTTCGTTCCAGCCTTGTCAAATGCATCAGTTAATCCCACCACATCTCCTACGAGTTTCCACTGCAGACTTGACAGCATGTCTTGCATATTGTCTTCCTCGGCCCAATTTTTAATGCCACTCTCGATTACAATTCACGTGAAAATAACCAGAGTCTGCGTTTTCATTTTCAAATAACTTTATTCATTTTTAACGATCAGCTGGAAAATTTTGAAAATGAGTAAAAAGTTTTCTGCATTCCATCACGACATCTTGAAAGTTAGAATGATTGGGAATTTCCGTAAAATAAAATTCTTCTAGAAAAAGGAAACACTTCTCTGTGGTGTATTTCCTGAAAACGATTGAAAAATTAGTAAGAATCGTGTGAGCTTTTTTCATTTGGATGTTGCAGATATTTGGAGCTTCATTAACATTTTCCATGAATTTTGGTAGGCGATCAAAAGTCTCGAAAATGTCCATTGATGGTAATAAAACCGAATGTTGCTGAAAATCGTTGCCTAGCCATTACACTATCACTAATAAGCAAATTGTAGTACTGAAACTGCAGGTGAATTTACTGACAGCAACACTGATCCATTTACTGTTCATTTCAGACAGGATACTTCTACTTTTTTTCTACTTTTTTAAGCATACTGGGAATCACTTCCGTAGAAAAAAAAAGTTTCGTCTGGAATTTTGTATTGCAGAATGCATTTGCACAACAAGCGAATGAAACCTTTTTACTGAAGATTGTAGGGTCTTGGTGTAAAACAATTATTTCACTAATTTCTTCGGTCAATTTTAAACTTTGGGCGTCATTTTCACTCCACTCTTTGAGAGTTTTTTTTGTGCTTGCCAAAGTATTGATGACGTTTGTCTAGCAGTACTTGGAATGGTGCACAATAAAATTTTGAAACAAAGGAGTCGTCAAAGCATTATGCCCTGTACCTCCGCGAAGCACTTTTACACCACGGAAAAATACATCAAGCCCTCTTTGCATCATCATTGCACTCCCGAAATACACGCCACACAACACTTCTCTTTTGACCTGGTCTGAGAAGATGATTTTTCATTAAAAAAGGTAATAGTTGATATATCAACCAAAACTTATGTTTATTATCAAATTAAAAACAGTTAAATACAACAAAAAAAAGCAGCGAATTTTTGTGAAAAATACAACTAAACTCAATTCTTGAATATTTACATCCTTGTTGAAGCAAGGCCCAGTCAAACTTCCGTATGCATCAAATGGTCTTAGATGAAAGTGACTGAATCTATATAGATTCATTGTTTGAAAATAATCCTGATGATACATGAAGCTATGGAGTTTGACCATGAGAATTCAGTTTCTACTGTCTAGAAGGACGAGCGAACAAAAGTGTCAATGTTTTAGAATGACAGAAGAAGCATCAAAGTACAATTTCATATCTTGCTATAATTGCCCGAAACTATTTGACATTTGACCTAAGACATCGGTTTAATTTAAGTAGGAAAAGCTGAAAGAATTCCTAATAATTGCCATACAGGTATCCACGTAGACTAATACAGGGATCATAACTTCAAATATATGGCTGTGTCTAGTCGTCCCGAAAAATTTTATTTATCCTACTGTTTTTGCATGATTTCAACATTATTGTTCCCCATATACAGGGTGTTTTTTTTAACTTGTGACATCGAAATATCTAAAAAAATTCGCATCTTATGAAAAATTTCCGTAATGAAAACTTTTTATTTTTGAGGGGGAAAAGCAACTTTCAAAAAATTTACCCCGCTCTTTCAGAAGGCAGGACTGGGGGGCGGGATTTTTGATTTCAAATAGGAACCCTAATTTTTTATCGCAGATTCAGATTCTCCTTTATGAAAGACGCAAGTTTCATTGAAATTTTTTTTTTCGATTCGCAATAGATGGCGCTGCAATTGCGAAAAATGTAAATGTTGATTATTTCAAGGACTTCGGTGAGTCCCCTTGCCTCTTACCATCGGGGCGCTTGATTTCGATTAGACTCCTCGCCTCTCACCATGGGAGTGCTAGATTTCGGTGAGTCCCCTCACCTTTCACCATCGGCGTGCTTTATTTCGGTGAGTCCCCTTGCCTCTCACCATCAGTGTGCTGGTTTGCGATTAACATTTCACAATAAGTGCTCAAAATGTTGTCCTCGCACTTCGATCCACTTGTTAGTCCCGGCTTCGAAAGATTCCACACAACTGAGAAGTGTGCTTCTTACAAACTTCTATTAACAGTTGCTTTCTAATTTCCCTTTGAAGAAGGTATCAGTACTTTGAAATTTTTTTCTCCCAAATCTTCAACTACGTCGCGAAACCCTCAATAAAGGACGAAGACATAATTCGACCTCAAAAACTTGCATTAAACTCAATTGGATCTTTAGTAATGGTTTTAATGATACACAATAAGATGACAGGTGAACATAAGCTGGGAACAAGAACAAATGAAAATCGTAGAGCGGAGTAACGCATAGACGACTATTGCTAACTAAAAACAAACGAATATCGCCAAGTGAGATGGCACATTGTGTAAAGAGAATTAAGAACAAGAAACAAATGAAGCTCGCAGCGTGAATGGGCGCACGTAATCATTTGATTTGGGTGTGTTGGTTGCGTTCATTTCAGTTGGTCGTAATTAGTTGCTTTCGTTTGGGTTATTGCTGTTGGTATTCAACTGTCTTCCAAAAAATTCTACTTTATAGGTTGAAGATTCAACGATTTTCTTAAAAAGTAATTTAATTTAATAAAGTAATTTAACATTTTTTGTTAAGCATTTCATTTTCTGGTTGAAAATTCATAATTTTAGTTAATAATTAATTTTTTCATAAGCATTTGTCTTCTTGACTTGAAAAGTTAACGATTTTTTCAAAAGTTCAACTAGTTAGTTGAAAATGTGTCTTTTTAGTTAAAAATGTTTCTTACAATTTTTTTTTTATTTGAGGATTCATCATTTTAGTTGAAAGTTCATTCCTTTAATCGAAAATGTAACTATTTTGTTGAAATTTCATCTTTTTGGTAGAAAATGACTCATCTTGTTTGTCTATTCAACTTTTTATTTGAAAATGAAATTTTTTGTTGAAAATTCAAATTTTCTAGTAGAAAATTCAACTGTTTTCCAAAAAATTCGTCTTTTTTGCTTCAATATTCAACTATTTGGATGAAAAATGCAATTATTTTTAGTTAATGTTTCTTTTTGTTTGAAAATTCGACAATTCGGTTTAAATTTTCTTAAAAATTAAAGTATTTTGTTAAAAATTGATTTATTTTGTTGAAAATTCCACTTTTTTGGTAAAGACATCTTTTTGGTAGACAATTTCACTGTTTTGATCAAGATCGAAAATTCATCTTTTATGGTTGAAAATTCATCTTATTGACTAAAAATTAACTTTCTGTTTAAAAATTTAACTTTCTTCGAGAAATTGGATCATTTCGGCTTTAAGAGTTAAGTAATTGTTCAAAAGTTCAGATACTTTTATTTCAATTCGTTCATTAAAAAAAAAATAAATAAAAATAAAATTTCTCGGTCCACTGCTTTGTGGCGCACTCTGGCGGCAACATCACGTATTCAAAATTAAAATCTTCATTGGTTGAGATATCAACACATTTTTTGTTAAGCATTCCTTTTTCTGGTTGAAAATTCATCAATTCAGTTAATAATTAATTTTTTTAATGGAAAACGTAACGATTTTGTTGAAAATACATCTTTTTGTTAGAAAATGCCTCTTCTTGTTTGAAAATTCAACTTTTTGTTTGAAAATGAAATTTTTGCAGTTTTAAAATTTAACGACTTTTCATAAAATAAATGTATTTTATAGAAAATTATATTATTTTTCGAAAATTCACCTTATTCCTCAAAGCCATCGTTTTTATGCGAAAATGCAACTGTCTTCATAAGAATTTGTCTTTTTGGTTTGAAATTTAACTATTTTTTTTAAAGTTCAACTATTTAGTTGAAAATTTGTCTTTTTGTTAAAAATTAGAAATTTTTCTTTAACATTTCTTTTGGTTCTCATCTGGTAAAAAATTTGTTTTTATTGTACTGGTTTTTTATTTAAAATTAAAATCTTCATTGGTTGATGTATCAATTCAGTCTTCGTTAAATTTTTTTTTATTTTTTTTTTATTTTGAGGATTCATCATTTTAGTTGAATATTCATTTTTTCAATTGAAAATGTAATTATTTTGTTGAAATTTCATCTTTTGGCAAAAAAAATTCTCTTGTTTGTAAATTCAACTTTTGGTTTAAATGAAATTTTTTGTTAAAAACTCAACTTTTCTGGTAGAAAATTAGGATGGATTCATTTCAAAATTTTAAAGAATGGCAGTTGTTACAAAATACTTGAATCATCAAACAAAGCAGATTACGTTGGAAGAAAAATAGTTGAATTTTGATGAAATAATGGACTGAAGAAATACAACATTTAATTTATCAGTTAATAAAATTAATTTTCAATTAAAAAAAAACACAATTTTCAATAAAGTAGTTAAATTTTCAATCAAAGAAATTAGTCGTCAACCAAAATAATAATTTTCAACCAAGAAGATAAATTTCCTGCCATTAAATTGAAGATTTCAAGAAAATACGTAAATTTTCAACCAAATAGTTGAATCCTTAACAAAGAAAGATTGATTTCTAAGAAAATAATAAAAGTTTGGTTTCTATTAACGAAATCAATTTTCGATAAAAAAAATGAAATTATCAACAAAATAGTTATATTTTTAGTGGGTGAAATGAATTTTCAAGCAAATAGATAAATTGTATACCGAGAAAATTAATTTTTTACCGAAAATGTTGAATTTTTAATGAATCACATATGTTTTCAACAAATTATTTGAAACTTCATAAAGAAAAACAAATGAATTTTTAACAAGAAATGTAAAAGTTTAATTTTTAATTAGAAAATTCGATTTTTCTAAAAAAACAACAACAAATCTTTTGCAGAACAAAACGAATTTCCAACCGAAGGAATAAATTTTCAACCAAATAGAAAAAGAAGCTACAAAAAAAACGAAAAAGAATGTTTACCAAAAAGATAGGTTTTTGAAATGAAATTATGAATCATCAACCAATAGGAAAATGAATTTTCAAACAAGAAATAGGAATTCTCATCGAAAAATGTAATAGTTGATATTTGTAACAAAGAAGATTTTTATTTCGAACCAAAAACAGTTGAATTTAACAAGAAACACGAATTTTCAACAGAATAGTTGAATCCTCAACCAAGAAAGACTTTCCAATCAAAAAAAAGAACAAATTTTCTCCGTAATGTTCCATTTTTATGTCAAAAAGACAAATTTTACACGAAACAGTTGAATTTTCAACTAAAAAGAATGACTTTATCGCCAAATTGTTAATTTTCCAACAACATTACAGAATTTCCAACCGAATAACAGAATTTCAATCACAGCACGAACTCTCAACTAAAAACACGATAAAATTAAAAAATTAAAAAATTATATCAACACATTTGCTTTTATAAATCTGAATTCATTGAGGCCTTATGTTGGTTTAATTAACAGAATTCATATGTGTGTGCCTATCCTAAGTTTATCAAATTTTCGTAAAATCGTGTGGTTTGGGGAGGAGGGGTGTAGAGAAAACCGTTCGGTATCTTTATGCATAGGGGGGGGGGGAGCGAAAATGTTATAGAATGCGTTAAGTAATTTGTGGATGACCTCTAAACTTCAACTTCAGTTCGCCGAAAATTCCCTGATTTTCCTAGAATTTCCAGAATTCCCTAGACTGTAGCAACCCTGTTTTTAAAATTCTTTCAAACCTCATTTGCGCAATTCAAAGAAGTTTTATCCCTTAGTGTTGATTTATATGCCATTCGAAATGGAGCAACAGAAAGTCTTTTCTACGATAACGGCCAACTCTTCTGGATAGACATCACTCCTGCTCAACTTTGTTTCGAACATATGATATCATCTATGATTATACCCTAGAATTACTAGTTTTTTCTCTGCTTCAAAAAAATGATGATCGCTTATACTATGGTCTCCACCTTGGCAGTCGTCCTCAATTATGTTGGTGGATATAATATAATAATATATATATAATTTATAAACTACTTTGAAGTTTTCCGCAACTTACCAATAATTTAATTACAACAATTGAATTACCTTTCAAACAAAAGATTGTTGAACCTTTAAGCAAAAGAGAGAAATTCTCAACAAAATAGTTTATCTTTTAACTAAATATTCAATTTTGAAGCTGGAGGAATTTCTTTCAAGGTAGTTAAACTTTTTCCCAAGGAAGCTTGAATGACCTAACTTTTCTGTTGATATAAATGTTTAATACTCGAGCTCAGACCGAACCATTTTCAAATTTCGCGCCTCACAAGATCACCAATCACAGCCAAGCGAATGAGTGCCACGCCTGTCTTATCTTTTTACGACCAAAGATATTATAAACTTCATAACTTACTTTTCAGAAGGCCCTAACAGTCTCATGAAATATTGCTTTTGAATAAAATATCTTGCATAATTTGGAGAGTCAGACAGGTCTTCCATGAAAAAAACAAATTTTGATTCAAAAAGTTCAATTTTTAGATATAAGATCATTTTCTTTTTATCGAAAATCTAATTTTCAACTATTTCAGTTTCACGGAAAAAACAAATTTAAACGAAATAGTTTAATCTTCAACAAAATAGATGAATTTCCAACTAGAAATATCATTTTCAATAAAGAAAGATAGTTTTTGAACCCAAAATGCATTCGTTGAATATTTAGTTAAAATTCGAATAAACTTCAAATTTTAGTCTTCTACCGAAGAAATAAATTTTCAACAAAATTAATTTAAACTAAGTACATGAATTTTCTACCGAATAGTTGACTTTTTAACTTATAACGATACAATTTTAACGAAAAAATCTGATAGGTTATATAAATTTTCGACAGAAGGTGAATTTACAATAAAATAGTTGAATTTTTAATCAAAGCAGACTAATTTTTAAGCATACAGATGCTTTTTGAACAAAAAAAGATCGCTTCTCTACCAAGAGTGAAGAAAAAAAAATGAATTTTTCATAAAACAGTTATACTTCCAATCTAAAAGTTAATTTCCCATCAAATAATAGAATTTTGAATGAAAAAAATTAATTTTCAACAAAAAATGAAATATTCAAACTTTCAATTTGAAAAATTGATTTGAAGAAAAATTTTAACAAAGATTTTCAATTCTTAGCGAAAGAGATGAAACCTAATCTAACAAAATGAATTTGAAATAATGTAGTTTAAACTTTAAACAATTTTTCCCTTCATATTTCCCTTCATGTTACAGGGTCAAGTTCACAATTCGACTGCTTACCTAATGGCGCCCCTATTCCTTATGTTCCTCGCGTTGAACCTTCTTCTTCTGAAAGACATCATTCACCTGCGAAGTCTTTTCTTCCTAATGAACCTTCTCTTCGAGCTAGGTCCAAGTCACCTCATGGCAGTCCCAAGGCTTTTTCTTCTAGATCTATGTCTCCTCCTGCCAGGTCCACGACATCAGCTGCATGGTCCCTGGCAACTCCATCCAGCTACAAAACGAAACATAAGAGTTTTTAACTAAAACAATGATTCTTCAACTGGAATAGTTACATTTTAAACCAAAAAGATGAATTTTTAACTAAAATGATTAATATTTAACTGGAACACTTGAATTTTCAACCGAAAAAATGAATTTTTTAACAAGAAGATTAATTTTCAAATAAAAAGATTAATTTTCTACCAAAAATACAATTTTTCAACAAAATACATGCATTTTTAACGAAATAGTTGAATTTTTAATTAAAGAAGACAAATTTTCAACCAAATAATTAAATTTTGAACTAAAAAATAATACTTTTCAACCAAAAATGGAATAGTAACATTTTTAGTTTAAAAAAAAATTAATTTTAAATCAAACATAAGAGTTTTCAACTAAAACAATGATTCTTCAAATGGAGTAGTTAAATTTTAGACCAAAAAGTTGAATTTTCAACTAAAATGATTAATATTTATCTGGAATACTTGAATTTTCAACCAACAATATGCATTCTGAAACAAGAAGATTTATTTACAAACAGAAAGATTAATTTTCTACCGAAAAATACAGTTTTTCAACAAAATACATGAATTTTTAACAAAATATTTGGATTTTTAATTAAAGAAGACAAATTTTCAACCAAATAGTTGAAATTTGAAGCACAAAAAAAGATCATTTTTAAGCCAAACATAAGAGTTTTCAACTAAAACAATGATTCTTCAACTGGAATAGTTAAATTTGAAACCAAAAAGATGAATTTTCAACTAAAATGATTAATATTTATATGGAACACTTGAATTTTCAACCAACAATATGCATTTTTAAACAAGAAGATTTATTTTCAAATGAAAATATTTATTTTCTACGAAAAAAAATACAGTTTTTCAGCAAAATACATGAATTTTTAACAAAATAGTTGAATTTTTAATTAAAGAAGACAAATTTTCAACTAAAACAATGATTCTTCAACAAGAATATTTAAATTTTAAGCCAAAAAGATGAATTTTCAACTAAAATGATTAATGATTATCTGAAACATTTAAATTTTTAACCAAAAAGATCAATTTTTAAACAGGAAGATTAATTTTCTACCAAAAAATACAATTTTTCAACAAAATACAAGAATTTTTACCGAAATAGTTGAATTTTCAATTAAAGAAGATAAATTTTCAACCAAATAGTTAAATTTTGAACTAAAACAATAATAATTTTCAACCAAAAATGGAACAGTAACATTTTTAGTTTATAAAAATTATTTTTTAACAAAACATAAGAGTTTTCAACTAAAACAATGATTCTTCAACTGGAATAGTTAAATTTTAAGCCAAAAAGATGAATTTTCAACTAAAATTCAACCAACAATATGCATTTTTAAACAA
The DNA here is from genome assembly GCA_011634705.1 of Andricus grossulariae. Taxonomy (NCBI): domain Eukaryota; kingdom Metazoa; phylum Arthropoda; class Insecta; order Hymenoptera; family Cynipidae; genus Andricus; species Andricus grossulariae. The sequence continues at coordinate 163,245,953 of JAABKJ010075445.1, read as the reverse complement.
GAAGATTGATTTTCAAATAAAAAGTTTTTTTTTCTACAATAAATGCAATTTTTCAACAAAATACATGAATTTTTAATTAAAGAAACGAATTTTCAACCAAATAGTTAATTTTGAACTAAAAAAATAATATATTTTAACCGAAAATGAAATAATAACATTTTTAGTTTAAGCAAATTAATTTTAAACGAAACATAAGAGTTTTTAACTAAAACAATGATTCTTCAACTGGAATAGTTACATTTTAAACCAAAAAGATGAAGAATAATTTTCTACCAAAAATTATGTTTTTTTCAAGAAAAGAGAGGAATTTTCAACCGAAAAAGACAAACTTTCAACTGAATAGTTGTATTTTCAACAAAAAAGTTGAATTTATGAATAAAATTGTACATTTTTAACTGGAATACTTGAATTTTCAACCAAAAATATGAATTTCCAAACAAGAAAATTAATATTTATACAAAAAGATTACTTTTCTACCAAAAAGACGATTTTTTTACAAAATACATGATTTTTTAACAAAATATTTAATTTCTCAACAAAAAATATGCGCTTTTAACATTAAAATTAAATTTTTTAATTTTTAATTTTCGGTTAAAAATTAATTTTCAACCAAGCTTATAAATTTTCAACTAAAATGATAAATCCTTGACTGGAATACCTAAATTTTCAACCAAAAAGGTAAGGTTTCAAAGAAGAAGGTTAAAATTGAAACATAAAGAATAATTTTCTACCAAAAATTATGTTTTTTTCAAGAAAAGAGAGGAATTTTCAACCGAAAAAGACAAACTTTCAACCAAATAGTTGTATTTTCAACAAAAAAGTTGAATTTATGAATGAAATTGTACACTTTCAACTGGAATACTTGAATTTTCAACCGAAAATATGAATTTCCAAGCAAGAAAATCAATTTTCATACAAAAAGATTACTTTTCTACCAAAAAAGACGATTTTTCTACAAAATACATGAATTTTTAACTAAATATTTCATTTTTTGACAAAAAATATCAGTTTTCAACATAAAAATTCGATTTTTAGGTTTCAATTTTCGGTTCGAAAACAATTTTCAACCAAGCTAATAAATTTTCAACTAAAATGATGAATCGTTGACTGGAATAGTTCAATTTTTAACTAAAAATGGTAAATTTTCAACCTGAAATCGGTTGATTCAATTTTAGATTTTTTAATATTCGCAACTTGAGAAAAAAAATTTTAAATACAATTTTAGAATATTCAATTGGAATGATTATTACATTTTCAGTTTCAAAAAATTCTGTTAAAGAAAATAGAATGTTCAACAAAATAGCCCAACTTTCAACCAAATAGATAAATTTGTAATGTAAATGATGATTCTTGAACCAAAAAAAATTAATGTTTGACGAAAGAGTTTAACTTTTAACTTAGACAATTGTATTTGTATTCCAAAAAAGATGAACTCTAAATTCTGAAAAATCAATTAGTTGTTATCGCAACCAAAAAAATGAATTTTCAATCAGTAACAGTTGAAATTAACCAAAAAAAAACTACTTTTCGACATGAGTTCAATTTTCAACTTGACAAAATTTTTTAATCGTCAAGGGAGAGAAGCAATTGCAAACAAGCTGTTGAATTTTCAACTAAAAACAATCAATTATAAAACATAACAGTTCAATTTTCACTTTGAAAATTTAAATAAACTGAATTAAAATTCTCGCGCTTTAAAGTATGTTGATACTTTTATTTTAACTTATCCGAAGTTTACCAATACGGTGGTTCAAAAAAGGCTTTTTTGAAGACAAATAGTTTTTTTATTCTGTTCAAAATTCAGGTTAAATAATAATTTTTGTCGCTTAGGAAAACTGGATCTGATGATTATAAGTGCTGCCTCAAAAGTGATAAGTTTTTGCCTGATCTCTTTTGAGCATTATATATAATGCCTAAGGATTATATACATTGCCCGATTATATACTTTGCCTGTAACATATACATTCGTGTAACAATAATCCAAAACTGTTATTGAAAAAATTTTGTTTGGTAAACAGTGATAATTTTTAATACATTATCAAAATTAAATGAGCTTCAAACAAATTAGGAATAATTTTATTTGCTTGTATTGATAAAAGGCATGAACTTGATTATTTATTTTCAAGTTTTTTGGTTAGTAGGATATTGTTTGTTCTTGTATCCTAAAAGTGAAAAAATTACAATGATATCAAAGATTAACCTGTCATTAATCATTTAAAATTTTTGAAGCCAAGTGGTTGATGAATACAATGACCGAGTGAAAGAATAGTGAAAGCGGAAAAAATTTGCATCACGATATCAAAAAAACATTGTTTAATTTTTCAATCCAAATATGGGAATTAAAAGCCTTAATATAAAACTCGCCATCAATATTGCATATCAATATTGTATTTGATAGAATTTGAAAGATTTCAAGGGCCTTCTCAAATTTTAATTGTTTTTTCAATGGTTGTAAAGGATTATGAGAGGATTCACATATTTCAAGTGATTTCAAAATATTTTAAGAGATTTAAGGAATTAACAAGTACAATTTCAGAGAGAATTCTAAAATTTTCAAGGGCTTTTATACGATTTTTAGAAACTTCAAGAAGTTTAGTCGGATTTCAAGAGATTTCATGGGATTTCAAAATATAGCGAAGAATTGCGACAAATTTTCGACGTATTTTGAGATGTTTCAAGGAATTAAGAATGATTTCCGCAGATTAGGAAAGATTCTAATTAATTCAAAGAAATTTTAAGAGATTTCAAGGGATTTTCAGAGATTTGATAATATTTAAGAAAATCAAAAAGATTTTAAAGGATTTCGAGAGATGCTTAAATATTTTTTATAAATTTTGTATCTCAGTTGTCCCCTATTTCTCGTTTTTTCGCTCAATTGTGAACTAAATTAATATAACACAATAAGAAAATTCAACTATATTCCGCTGAATGTTAATTATTTTTAATTGAAAAGTCTGCAATTATATTTTTGGTTCAGAATCCATCACTTCTGGTTCAAAGATTGATTGAAGATTTAACCATATCGTTGAAAATTTGATATTTTTCATTAGAAAATTCTTTTGTTTGCCTGAAAGAGTAACTATTCTACTTTTTGTTAAAAAGGAATCGTTTCTACTTGAAAATTCGGCTTTCAAAATTTGAATTGAGAATTTATCTTTTTTGGTTGAAAATTCAGCTAATTGGTTGAAGTCGAACTACTTTGTTAAACATTCATTTTATTTAAAACAGATTTAATTATTTTGTTTAAAATTAATTTTTTAACTGAAAATCTGACTATTCGATTATTTGTTGATAATTCTTCTTTTTTAGTTGAAAATTAAACAATTTGTTCATTTATTTTGTTGTAGAATCTTTTTTTTTCAGAAAATTGATTCACCTGATTGTCAATGCAACTGCTTAATTGAAAGTTAAACTTCATTGTTAGAAATTCGTTGTTACATTCTCATCCTAATGAGAAGGTATTGGTTTTATATAAAATTTCACATAGTCGGGTTTCATGGTTTATAGTTTATTAGAGTTTATAGAAAAATGAAAATAAGGAAGCCACTGACTACAGTCACATTAAAGAGCCCGCTTGAAGAGATTGTCAAAAACCTTTATGAAGCTAGCTTGGCACGAATGTCATTTTGTCAAAAACATTTGTTTTGTTCACAGTCATTTGTTTTGATCGATTTTACGTCTATTTTTGCGTTTTTTGAAAAAATACGAACTAATTTGGATATTTGGACCCCGGATTCCGATTCAGCGACCCCAGAAACATATAAATATGCTGGTTTAGTCCACCGGGTATGAAAGTACTTTGTTTTTTCGTAAAAATATATGAGAAAAATCGCTGTTTTCGTCGATTTTACGTCTACTTTTGCATTTTCTGGAAAAATACGAGCTAACTTGGGTATTTGGACCCCGGATTCGGATTCAGCGACACCAAAAACATATAGAAATGCCGTTGCAGTCCGCCGGGCAGACCGTTTTTTTTGTGTACCGGTGTAATCAATTCAATGTAGCAAAAGTAATTATTATAAGGAATTATTATTGTTTATAACTATCTTCTTCTTTAATAATGCAATATTGTTGCGGATTGTTCTGAAATGTTGAACTTTTATCCACTTTTTAATTAGTAAAGTAGTGAATAATGCAAGCTAACAATCATAGTTGTTTGAACAATCATGCTTATTTAAACAATTGATTATTGTTTATAACTATATTCTGTTATAGTAATTCCAGAAAGTTGTTTTTTCTGAAATCTTGAGTTTTGCTTTGACATTTTATTTATGATCAAATAATAACTGAACCTCAACAAGAATAATTTTTCGAATAGTATTTTACTTTTTTATGTGAAATATTTTTTTTCTTTTCCCGATGTTTAAAAAAATCAATTTAAACAAAAAAGCTATCCTACACAAGAAACAAAAACAAAAAGTGAATAATTCAAGAAAAAAAACGCAATTATCTGGCACTAATATAGAGCAAGATAGTCATTAACAATGATAATTTGTTTAAACAATTATTTCTGCTCAACTCAAATAATTATTGAGTCATCCCAATTGAAAAGTAGACAAAAATTTTTAAATTTCAGAAAAAACCGCCATTTCTACCATTATTCAAATATAATATTATTAATAATGATGATAAATTGTTCAAACAATTATGTTTGTTAAAATTCATCAACTCTTACCCCTTTTCAATTAAAAATCGAATGAAAAGTGGACAATTTTTGACAAAACCGCGATTTTCTATCTCCATTCTAAGAGAAAAATGCTAAAAACAATGGTAAATTATTTTTAAAAATGTATTTCAACATCGCATTATCAGTATAAAGTAGCTTTCATGTCTTAGAAACAATTTGAATTCTAGAAAACACAAAAACGTCATAATTGGCGCCAAAAACTCGCAATACCCATTTTTTTACTCATGGCATTTTTTTGGGACCCTACAAAACAGACTTATGGGGGTGATACAGGTATTTTGGAAGTTATATTTTATTCGTCTTTTATGGCATATTTCTAATAATAAAAATAAAAATTCCCACCATATAACCTCAGAGCTCTTAAAGGCAGAAACTTAAACTTTCATTTGAGATAAAAAGATGACAAAATATGCGTTTTACAAAGATTCACCAATTTTAAAAAGTACGAGGACGCGAACGCATGAAGGAAGACACCATAGCCTAGAACCTAGACCATTCCTCTAACGCAGCTTGCTCGATGATTCTACAATTCGACCGCTAGTCATTGCGCGCGAATTTATACCAAACATTAATTTTGTTGTTTTGGAAACTTCAACTATTTCAGTTGGATATTCATTGTTTCAGTTCAAAAATCAACTTTTTGGTTTAAAATGCAACTATTCCTGTAGATAATTGAACTATTTTGTTGAAAATCTGCTTTTTTAAAAAGCAATTAGATTTTTTACGAAAAATTCAACTATTCTATTTTTTGAATCAAAATTTACCTTTTCAGATCAAAATTCGACTTTTTGGTGGAAAATCGATATCTTTTATTTAAAAGTTAAATTATTTGTTTGAAAATGTATGTACTTTGTGGAAAATTTAACCCTTTTTTTAGAAAACCAATCTTTCCGATTAAAAATTCATATTTTTGGTAGGTATAAAATTAAAACATTCCATTTGAATATTAATAATAAATTTTGCATTTTTTGTTGAAAATTGAACTTTTCGAGTTCAAAATTCAACAATTTAGCTAAAAAATTGTATTTTTTAATTTAAAATTCAACTATTTCCTTGAAAATTCACGTATTTTTTTCAAAATAGATTTTTTTTGTATAAAATGATTTCTTTCTTTGACAGTTCTTTAAAAATTCTTCTTTTCGATAAAAATTCCAGTACTCCGGTTGAATAATAATATTTAAGTTGAAAATTCATTGTTGAGGTTGGAAATAAAATTACTTGGTTGAAAGTTAAACACTTTTGTTAAAAACTAATTTCTTCTTGTTTGAAGATTGACTGTATTCATTAAAAACTAATTTATAGGGATGAAAAGGATTTTTTGGCGAAAATGTAACTGTTTTGTTGAAAATTTGTTTATTTTCCGGTTGAAAAATATTTCCTTTTTTCTAAAACTGAAAATGTAACTATTATTCCAATTGAGCATTCCATAATTTTAGTTAAAAATTCATTTTTTTTTTATAAAAATTTAATTATTCCATTTTTGATGAAGAAATTATATTTTTTAGTTGAAAATTCGTCTTTTTGGTTTGACATATCGTTATTCTTTTTGTAACTTACAACTTGATTATTTCAGTTTTGGTCGACAATTTTTCCTTTTTTTTTAAACCAAAAATTAATTTTGTGGAATAATTAGGAAAAATTAATTTTGCTAAATTTCATTAATGTGTATGTATTTTTAGGCTATGTGTGTTACAATTCTCCCCAGCTTTACTTCAAAATTACACAATATTTTTGACCGAGAACTTAGGACAAGCAAAAAAATGTAGTAACATAGTAACAAAAAACATCAATTTTCTTAAAATTCCTAGGAAAATTTCGAAGATTTCAAGACAATCTTTTCACATTTTAAATGATTTTTCAAAATTTGAAGAAAAATTTGAGTCAGCTAGAAATATTTCTAGGAATTGAAGAGGTTTTGCATAGATTAAAACTATTTTAAAACTTGGGAGCGAGCTTGGGAGCATTTCCGAAAATTTATGCGGGAAAACACTGATGGACAAAGTCCGAAACGAGATAATCCTCAAAGAATGTGATACAGGGGAGACACTAGTTAAACTGAAAAGTGCATTTTGACAACAAAAACATCATTACCGTACGTGAGTTAAAAAATAGTTTCGGAGTGAAAAAAATATATAAATACCATTCCGTTACTTACTCAGCAGTGTTTTCTTTCATAAGTAGGTGACTTTTTATTATTAAAATCTGTAATTTTTTCATAAATATTAAAAAAGGCTAAACTTTATAAATTTTCTCGCATCATTCCCGTACGGTACAATACAGGATTGTACGACTGCTTGTAGGCGTGGATCAGGTGGGTTTGTTTGTTTTCTGTTTTCTAACCTCTGTTTATAAATATACAGACATCAAGAATTGAGCTAAATAAGTTAATTAGAAAGGAAGAGATGTGTTACCAATTTTATTACAGCGCAGGTAGGTACATTTGTTATAAATAATATACTGTATGCTTCATTTAATTTTCATTCACAATTGTAACCAATTAATGAATTTTGTTTTTTCATCAAAATCTTAACCTGAAATCCTCTTTCCGCATTTCATGTAAGAATTTCATTATTATTTCTTATTTTCAAAACTGCTCATTTTGGATTAAAAATTTTTAGATGTGATTAGATCAATTTCCGTTATGAAATATTTATAACCTAATAATAATATGATTGCCACTGTACGTACTAAAATTTGCCTCAAATTTGACAATTACCCATATGTTCTTTTTTAGAAATATGTCATTAGAAGGCCGTGATTCTTAAACCTGAGTAAATAAAAACTGCTGTATGCAGCTTTCGCAATTGTAGAACTTGTAGATTTCAAAGTGCAACAATTTCGATTTCAAAGAGTTGCCAATTGAACAATTAAAAACCTCAAGGTATTTAAAATCGTAAAATTTAGAATAAAACGCTTTCAAAATTACACAATTTTAAGTAGAAAAGCATTAAAAATTGTATTGTTTGCGATCAAATGTGTAAAAAAATATTTTGAAATTCAGAAAAATTAAACACTCTTTAATTTGTTAAGCTTTTGGAATTATGGATTTTAACTATAACTCCTTTTAAAGGAAACCGCACAAAATTCATGGAAAAGGCTTTTTGGCGACTTTTACTGACACTCATTTATTTTTACTACAAGCTTTTATTTGATTATTAAGATAAAATCAAGACTCTAATGATCAAATTTACACAAAACACACTCTTAAATGTTTTCCTTAAAATTAAAATTACCAAAACAACCAAAGAGGAAAGAACATGAAGACAGCCTCCAAGTCCCCTTCCTTCTTTTTTCTCTCATTTTTTAAATAAAAATATTAAAACATTAACAAAAAATTTATCAACGTTTCGGTGTCCATTCAACACCCTTTTCCAGGCAATAAACTCAAATTTTTCGAAAGGAGTTTACTTTCTTTTTCTTATCTGTTTTTTATTTCAGTTTTTTTTTAATTTGAATTGAGACCTTTAATAGTATCTTATCCAATTTTGATCGAATTTTGATCGAACAATTTGGCAGAAAAATCAAATATTTAGTCCAAAGATAAACTGCTTTGTTACAAATTAATTTTTTTATTAGAAGATTTATTATTTTAGTTAATAACACTGGTTTACAAAAAAAAAGGTGAGGACTATTTGACAAGACCACTTTATCCTGATGTATTTTGACGCGCTGTGAAATACAGTAGTCTTCCTGAAACTAAAATGTTTGGCCTTTTTAATAACTGCAAATTCACCCTATTTTTTTATTTGCTTATTATTTACAAAAACCTAAATTAGTAAACTTCATAAATCAAAATAGGCAAAGAAACACTACCCTTAACTAGAAACAACAGTGAGAGAGTCGCAGAAATGCTAATTTTGACACACAAATTTTTCGCAATTTTTCGATTATCTACTATTGGTTATCTACTGTCGGAAAATGTAATGTGAAATAAAAAGTCCTCACATATTCACGAATGATAAGAAGGAATGCTTTGTGTCAATAAATATTGTTCATTAGGCTTCACAAAAATGTTCCCTTAATGTCAAAAGTATGAATATTGAAATAAGTAACATTTTTTGCCAGTTCCCAGTTATTTACGATTATATACTGTAAATCATTATCTACTGTAGTGTGATTTACCCTAGATTAAATTTTGTTATTCTATGGCAAAGTTCAACATTATTTTTAAATATTCGTGTTGTGTCTAGAATGAGTTGACATGGGCTCTCCGGGGCTCAATAATGAGGTCACACATTTGAAGCGCAAGTTCGTGGTTTATATTTGAACTTCCTAAAATAAAATCTAATGATACTCTATCGGGTACACTATGACCTTGAACTTGGTGGACATTTTCTGCATTATAATAACCCGATGTACCGTGGTAACATTCGTGTACAACTCCAACAGCGACAACAGCACAGCCCACCGCCCACCAACCTAGTCCGTATGCTTCGGCATAGTCAGCTACAATTTTTATCCATTGTATGTCTAGAATAACCTCCACAAGGTTTAAGGGCTCATGAAATATAAGAAGTTGGCCATATCGTACGTATGGCTTGAAAACTTGATATCTTTCCACGAGGCACTCTTCTCGTCGAACTTGATGGATTTTCGCAACTGAGTAATACACTCAAGACTTGTAAACCCTCTGATGGATCACATTCGAATGTAACCAAAGCCCTTATGAAAAAGAAATCTGAGATAACCTCACTTGCTGTTGATAAGAAAATCTGTTATAAAAGTAAAAAAAAAAGCCCTTGGCTTTTCTTTATTATATTGTCAATCCAGAACCCCAATATTAAAACCAGAGGATGGAAGGTTATCAATCTTAAGGCGAGTATTCAAGCTACCCAACTTTTGATAAATGGCGAGCCTGGAGTGGTCGAGAGTCTCCGGCGGATCGACTGCAGACCTCACTATGGGCTGGAGAGGATCAATATGGAGATCCTCCCTGAAAGCGGGGCTACACACGTAGAAAGAAAAAGAGAGAGAGCACCGGGCTTATCTTTAAAAAACTTGGAGAAGAGATCTAAAGGTTAAAATGTGAGACGTCATTTATGAGAGTTTCGTAGGAACACCGTGAGCAGCACTTTATGTCAGAGGCGATATTGAATATATTGGATTACCAAGATTCTTTTCTAGAAACTTGAAGATTGAGCATCATTTGAGGGGCAGGCGCCTACCTATAGTGGTTTGCTCAGCGTACCTACCATGAGACACCCAGGAACCACTATGTGAATAATTGCGAAATCTGGTGGATTACTGCTGTGTTAGTGGATGGCCATTGATCATTAGATATGATGCTCATGTTATGGCACTCGCCAAGTTTAGATGCGCTTTGGACGTAAAACTGTTTTTCGAGGTTCCAACTTCTAAAATGCCTCGGTGAATTGTTTTCTGATTGAGATGGTTCATTTTGTATCACAAATGCCGGGAATTTGTCCGGCGTAATGCCCCTATACGTAACTCCATACTGGCTATAAATACCTTCATGCCGACGCCCAAGTATATTATATATCTACATATTTTGATAAAATCTCATATTATATGGAATTTGTGTTACGTTGCAAATTATCAAACTGTAAGAGCTTTGATAACTAGTACTTCTGCTAACCAAAATGATATTTCTTGCAGACTAAGAGAGCCCTTGGACATGTCAACCCAAAAAAATATGTGAGTTTTACTTTCTTTGATACTGTTATTTTTGAAATTCATATAATGATTATATATAATATAAGTTGTCTGCAGTCGCTTCATATTTAGGATATTAACAATTTTTCTGTTTTCTTGCACAGCGACTCCCTTCTAAATATCAACGGGCAAGCTACACTTCACTCAGAACAGTTATTTTAAATTCCTATATATTATTTATCTACATATTTCAATAAAATTTTCTATTGTATATGAATTGGTGAGACATTGCAAATTATTAAAAAACTGAAAGAGCCTTGATAACTAATACTGCTGCTAACCAAAATTATATTTCTTCTAGGAAACTGCCGCTATGTGTGTTGAGAGATGTGGGGACCCTGTAAGTGAACAAAATTGTACACATTCTTTCTTTTATCGAAAACCGATTAGTTTTCTGAAAATTGTAAACTGAAAAATATATATTTTTAGACGAAAGGAACCATAGACGTTTGCATATCTACTGGTTTTTTGAGTGGGACTGTGAAGTCAGAGCATTTCCACTGCTTACTAAACTGTGGACTAACAAGTAATGTTGCAAGATATTTGCTCACTTTCTAAAAGTCAATTGCTTAAATATCTTCAAATGCTGCCTTTACAAAATTTTTTGTTTTAAACGATGAAAATTCAAAATATATCAACCTCCATAGCTTTTAAGAGGAAATGGTGCTTCCTCCTTAGAATATTCAATGCGAAATAATTTAATTTGGATTAGTTTACATGTTAAACATCAGACATTTAATTTTTTTAGAGGATTAGGTTTTCAAGACGATATGATAATTTACACTAAAATAAACATTAATAATTATTTCAGATACCATACTGATACACCATGAAATTTGTGAACATAATCATATTTTTAATCATCATGCCAATGAAGCACATGTGAGTTTTGCCATACTCAGTAAAGTTATTCTCAAATTCATACATTATATATGACACAAGATGCCTTTATCCTTTATATTAAGTATATTGAATTTCTCTTCTCAAATTGGTAACAATAACATTATCATAAGAAAAAAATATGGGAAAGTATCTTGCTTATTGTAGAATGACTCGCCCACTAAAATTGCTACTCTTACCTTTGTTAGGGAATATCCACATAAATATTACATACATGTCAATTATATGGAATGTTTGTGCATTTGCAAATTATCGAACTATGAAAACTTTGACAAATAGTACTTCTGCTACTGATAACTATATTTCTTGTAGGAACATCCCCTTATTGAGTGTGGCCAGTTTTTAATCTATCAAAAAAATATATTCTTTTACCTATTTTTTTTATTTTCAAAATGTTGAAAAGTATATAACTTTTTGAATTTTAATCGAAATAAAAAATTTCACTAGGATAATTATTAAGAATCTCTCTCATCTAAAATAAACTTGGACACAAATTTCTGAAACTTGAAAAAAACCTTTTTTTTTTATTTTGAAAATGCTCCAACATTTTTTATTTTGTTTGGAAATATCTGGTTAACGAACTTAATCTTCATTTTAGGACCCTTAAAAAGTTTATCAAAGGTTGACTCGATTAGACAAAACCTTCAAAAGTTAGCGTGGCTACAACATTCAGGTAACCATACTTACAGACATACAGACGGACATACAGACAGACACCGATAAAATGGTATGATTTTCGGAATCTGTGAGTGCCGAAACGTAAAGATCGGTTAAAAACCAGAGATAGGAAATTTGGACGATTAAATTACACTCTCATGAATGAGAATTTAAAAATTAAAACTGCCCGAAAGTGCCTGTTTTAAAATGTGCAATTATTATTGCAATAATTAATTAACAAGTTTCAAACTTTTCATAATATCTCATTTATAATTAAAAAATATACTACTTTTCAACGGAACTTGTATAGATTTGGCCGATAGGATCTGAACAAAAATTGGGTTATTGTATGAAGTTCACTTAGCGGCAAAACGATTTTTCATTATTAAATTGCACAAAAATGGGTACAAAAAGAGGGTATGTTTTTTCGTCATAAACAACAGAAACATAAATTTTTTTTCGTTATTAGACCAAATTTTAAGAATTTACCTGTAATTCTTCTTCTTGCAACAGATACAAGATGATCCGTTATTATAAAAACGGTCGAAAAAGGTTTATAGTGGATTCAAGAAAATTTTGAAATCGACTAGATTGACGTAAATAAATGAAATTGTATGAAAATATTAGCTGCAGTACTTTTTTCCGCATAATAACTTTATTTTTGCGGGTAAAATGTAGGAAGATAAATAAAATAGTTATGAATTGCTGACATAAGATATAATTTTTTTGAGAATTTCTCAACAGAAGTGTACTCAGCATGAAAAGCTAGCCCAAATTAAAAAAAAAAACATCGGTTGCGGAGATATACAAACTTTTTTCAATTTGAACGCATGAATTCAATTCTGGCGCGAGCACCCGAACCGCAGCAGCGGTTTCTCCCACTCCGCCGCCACAGACGACGTCGATCCTTCTACCATAATCAGTCACCATAATCAACAACAAAATAATAATAAATTGCCTTGAAAATTTAATAACAAATAGTACAGATCTGAATCTGTATTTATTGTAAATTTCAGGTCTGTAGGTTGAAAATTGAAGTAGCAGTAATTTTTGAAGAAAAGAAATTATCTCCCCCTCCACTCTGCAACTTCAACCAGGATGTCTAGCGTCCTGGAAATCCTTGAAAACCTGGGAAAATCCTTGAATTTTTCTCTACCTGAAAAAAACATGGAAAAGTCCTTGAATTTTGCTGATGGTCCAGGAATTTTTATTCCCTTGAAGAAAAAAAATTTTGCTGCTGAACCGTTTTTTTTTTTTTGGAGGTGCATGTATATAATAATCAAGATGTCTACTCAACTGGAAACCCGGAGTTCATTTTTAATGTATAATTGCATACCTAAGGATATATGCGAAGGAAAATCTTATAAACAAGCGTTCACCATAACCAATTTATCAGAAATAGTAATTTTACATGCTCATATCAATTAATTTCTAAGAACGTACAAGTATTTTGAATTTTTCAAATATCTCCATGAGTGGATATGCATAATTATAAGAATTAACTCACGATAAAGAAATGCTCATTTTAATGTGCCCCATTTTTTATGTTTCGCATAATTTGACGTTATTCCATGTGGTTAACTTAAACCAAAAAGCAGCAAAAAATCGAAAGCAGGGAGAGAAAGAGATAATGTGTGTTCATATGGGTATACATATTATGTGTTCGTGTGATTGCGAAAAAGTTTCGGAAAGTTTCTCTTTAATTGTCACATTTACATGGAGCTTAGTGCGGATATATAGATAAGAGTATACTGGGTGTCTCATTGAGCTAATACAGCTTTGTTGTTGATGACTCTGATAATGAGTCAAGAAACACTAGTTTATGAAATAAAGCTTTATATATAATTGTACAGAATAAACTAGAATTTCGTGAATTTCTTAAATTCTGTGAATTCCTTCTATTCCATGAATTTCATGAATGTCCTGAATTGCGTGAATTCCTCAAATTTCGTGAACTGCTTGAATTCCTTGAATTTTGTAAACTGCATGAGTTCCATGTATTCCTTGAATTCCACGAATACCATAAATTCCATGAATTCCGTTAATTCCTTGAATTCTGTGAACTTCTCAAATTGCATGAATTCCTTGAATTCCTTACATTTCGTGAATTCCTCAAATTCCGTGAACTCCGTAAATTCCTTAAATTCCATGAATGCCTTAAATTCCACGAATGCCTTATATTCCATGAATTCCTTTAATTTCCTGAATTCTTTAAATTTCATGCATTCCTTGAATTCCGCGAATTCCTCAAATTTCCTGAATTCCTTAAATTCCATGAATTTCTTAAATTCCATGAATTTCTCGAATTCCATGAATTTGCTGAATTCCATGAATTTCTTGAATTCCATAAATTACTTAAATTACGTGAATGCCTCAAATTCCATGAATTCCTTAAATTCCTCAAATTCCATGAATTCCGTGAATTCCCTAAATTCCGTTAATTTCACGAATTCCTTGAATTTCGTGAACTGCATGAGTTCTATGTATTCCTTGAATTCCATGAATACCATAAATTCAACAAATGCCTCAAATTCCATGAATTCCTTCAATGCCCCAAATTCCTCTATTTTCATGAATTCCTTGAATTCCGTGAATTCCTTAAATTTCCCAAATTTCTTGAATTCCATGAACTTGTCGAATTCCATAAATTTGTTGAATTCTATGAATTACTCAAATTACATAAATGCCTTAATTTCCATGAATTCCTTGAATTCCTTAAATTCCATGACTTTCGTGAATTCCCTAAATTCCATTAATTTCACGAATTCTTTGAATTTTATGAATACCATGAATTCCACGAATACCGTCAATTCCTTGAATTCTGTGAACTTTTGCACGAATTCCTTAAATTCCGTGAATTCCTCAAATTTCACGAATGCCGTCAATTCCTTAAATTCCATGAATGCCTTAAATTCCACAAATCTGACAGGAGAAACCGACTGAGGTATGGCAAGAGAAAGAGTCAAGTTAAGAGAAGGAGGCGTTCCGCCACGAGGAACTCCTGGCATAGAGTCGTTATTAGGTGAACGCTCTAACTGTATACTCAATTCTGCAACAAGAAACAAATAATTCGATTCAGAAAAAATCTTTGAAAACATAATCTCAAAAAAGTCAGCTTGAGCAACGGAATTGCCAGAAAATACTTCAAAGCAGAGAAATATGTTTCTAAAAATAAGTGTTCTCAGCTCATCAGAGACAGTTGTACAACACAGGAAGAGAAAGGTAGAAAATTGATCTTTTTGCTCGAGAATGAAATTTCTTGGTTAAAAATTAATCTTTTTGTTTGGAAATATATCACCGTTATTTTGAGATACTGCTATTTAGTTAAAAAGTTCTCTAGTTTAGTTGACAATTTGAATATTTAGTTCAATTTCTACATTCTCATCATAATGAGAAGGTATTGATTTTATGTGGAAAATGGCTTTCGTGGATTTCATCAAATGCTGATGTTTTGAGGCCCCATAAATTAGAAAAAAATTGTTTTTACGTCGGCGTCTGTCCGTCTGTCGTCGTCGTCGTCCGCATACCGGATAACTATTGAAAAACTAATCGGATTAGATTGTGCTTTGGCACACAGTTTCTGGGACCAAAAAGAAAGGTCGAGTTTGTTACTCAGCTATTTTGAATGGAAATTGAAAAATTTAGGGCATTTTCAAAAATTGTTAGACCTTTTGTTTCGAATTTATAAATTCAATGGACGGCCGCCTGTAGTGCTCGAAAATTGGTACAATTTATTCTCACGACCTTTTCGATAAACAGGAAATTGTGAGAGTTATAGCATTTTCGAAATAAAAAAAACGAAAATGAACATTTGAAGCCAAATAAAGCAGAATATGAAAAAGTCACGTTTGGGAAAACATTACTTTTTGATAGCCCTACAAGATGATCAAAAAGACATTTCGAGTTTTCTTAAAATTTCGAAAATTCTAATTTTGATCCCAAAAAAAGTAATAAACAGTCAAAAATTCCATTTTGCGGTCAAACTATGCAAGGTAAAGGGAAAAATGAATTAACAAAAATTGTTACTCCCAAAAGGAGCTACAAATTTGTTATTAGTAATTTTTAGATAGGACGTGTAGAATTTCTTCAGTCGCAAAAGATGAGATTAAAAATTAAGAAATTGAATTTTTGGAGAAACGAAAACGATACGAAAAAAATGAGAAAGATAGTTTTTCTACCAAAAAATATCTATAAATATGTTATAAACTCTTGTTATAAAAATATAAAAAAACAAGAAATTAAATCTTTGGAAAAAAGGACATAAGCTACAATAACATTTTGTTTAGAAAAATTTTTCGCCTGAATTATATCTACAAATTCGCTGAGAACCCCCTCACGCCATGTTGCGTATTTTAATTTTAAATTCTGAAAAATAACATTAAAAATAAATGTAAATTATGGAAAGTCCAGACAAGTTCCTATACAATGTTTAGTAACATTTCTTTTCAAATAGCATAGGCTTTTTTCCAATTATAAGAACAAGATAATGAAAATACTTACGTTTTAATCCCAAAGAATTTCATGAATTGTAATGAGATAAATTCCATTAATTAGTGTTTAATTGAAAATTATATTTTTTGTTGAAATTTTCATTTGACATATCTGAAATATTGAAAAATCTGGTGAAATTTTGTTAAGAATCATGTGAAAGTTATATTCATATAACCTTAAAATGAGCAAACAAAATACTTTAAAAATAAACAGTTATTCGAAATTTTTATTTTGTATGAAAAATGATTTTTTGCCTCAAATTATAATTTGTTTGAAATTTTGCCCTTTGCTGACGAAAAATCATTTGTACTTGAAAATGTATTCATTTTGTCAAAAATTAATTTTTTTAAAAGTTAAATTCGGCCGTTTTTTATTTCAAATAATTTTTTTTATTGAAATAGCAATTAATTAATTTTTCGCTGAGAATTAACCCTTTTTGCCTGAAAATTAAACTATTCATTTAAAAATGTTCTTTTTTTTGTTCTAATTTTGATTTGAAATATCTGAAATCTTAGAAAATATTTCGAAATTTTCTCAATAATCTTAGAAAACTTATATTTATATTTATTTTCACAATTTTATTTCAAGTGTAAAATAATTTTCATTGGAAATTAATTGTAAATGATTGTAAAATAAATTTAACAAAATTTATTTTATAAAGAAATATTCCATGATTTGAAAAGGACAAAGCAATTTTAAAGGTAATTCTTTGTAGTTTTTTAATAACTAATGAACATATTTTTGGAATATTTTTCCTCGATTCTGCCCCACGGTCAAACATGGTACAAAAAAATGTCGTGAAATTTCAAATAAAATCTGTACTCTGCATACATTAATATTAACCATGAAAAATAATAATACACTTTATAAATATTCTTAAATGTTATTTGAACATGACACACATCGATTTTTATTTAAAAAATTCTTGTATCGAGGAAAAATATTCTAAAAATATGTTCATTAGTTATGAAAATACTACACAGAATTACCTTTAAAATTGTTTTGTCCTTATAAAATCATGAGATATTTCTTTATAAAATAAATTTTGTTAAATTTATTTTACAATTATTTACAATTAAGCTCCAATTAAAATTATTTTACACTTGAAATAAAATTGTAAAAAACAAATATAAATATAAGTTTTCTAAGAGTTAATCGGCAACAACAAGGTTAATTCTCAACAAAAAATGTGATAATTGCCATTTCATAAAAAAAAAATATTTTAAATAAAACAATTCATTTTTAATGAAAAAAAAATTTCAAATAAAAAATTTGTCAGTGAAGAAAAAAGGAAAATTTCAACAAAACTATAATTTAATGTGAAAAATATTTTTTTATACAAAATAAAAATTTGGAATAACTATTCATTTTTTAAGTATTTTCTTTACTTATTTGAGGTTATATAAATATAATTTTCACATGATTTTTGACAAAATTTCACAAAATTTTCAATATTTCAGATATGTCAAATGAAAATTTCAAAAAAAAATATAATTTTCAATTAAACACTAATTAATGTGGATAGTCTCACAATTTCATTCTTCAAATCTATTCCATAAGGGCAAACATGGTACAAAAATGTCGTACACTTTATAAAATGACCAACTATTTGCAAGAATTTTAAAAATAAAAATCAATGTGTGTCATATTCAAATAACATTTAGGAATATTTTGAGGACATCCTCGTCGGTAAGCTCTTCTGCCTCATCCTCCTCAACATCCATGGCAGGCTGGAGTTCTCTGATTGACATTGAGGTACCCCTCCAGAAGCATTATCATCCGCAAAGCAGTCTCGATAGAAGCCGCAGAGAAGTAGAGTTCCACCTTTCTTTTGTTCAACCTCGTAAAAGTAGCAGCATCTCGCATGGAAAGCAAATTTGCAGGAGGCGCAAATTCTCGCCTTTGCGAGTTTTTTAATTTCTTTATTGCAAGTTTTGCAAATTCGATCAGTAGTAGCTTGCTGCATTTGTGAGGAAGAGTCAGAAATCTTAAGGGCATGTGATACTTAGAAAATTATCGATTTTAGCAGTGTTAGGTTCCCCCGGCTTTTTTCCTACATTGATAAAGATTTTGCCTTGAAAATTTGGGGAATGATAGCGAACATGATAACGGACGTCCCCGAACTCTTCTGTTGTGGAATAATTGTAAAAAATTCAATTTTCGTGAAATTGATTAATATGTGCGTATTTTGAGGTACAACAGGGACCGACATCATCGAAATAGCCTCAAGTCTCGCATATAATAGTTACATTGATCAAAGTGGACAATTTGCTGATATCATTCTGCAAAATATCAGTACGTGGCTTTTCATCGTTTTCAGTACTTCTGTGCCCATGTGTGAGTATGCGTGCCTGTGTGTGTGTGAATTTAAGCTTATTAATGATGTTTTGTTAATATGTAGTAATTTTGTTGTTGTTTAAAATGGTAGTGTTCAATGAAGCATTGGCTATGACTATTCAGCCAAGTCATCCTGAGCCAAATCATGCATTCTACTCACAAGGATTCGGTGATCATGATGATAACATTTATCATCGTTCAGTGGTCGAGGATGAGGACGATGAAGAAGAAGAAGAACAAGAAAGTCAAGGTGAAGGCGAGGTTGTTGTACATGAGGAGGTCGAGGAGGATGAACATGGAAAATATGAGGAAGAAGATTTTTCTCAGGACGAGATGGATAACGAGGGTGAGGATTATTCGAATTTCCCAAATAAAAAAGATGCGGTAAGTTTTTTGCTCAATGAATCTGATAAAAAATTGGATAATTTTCAATACCTAAAAACGTGATATATTTTTTAACTATTAAAAATGTGATAAGCTTTTTTAACACTTAAAAATGTACAGGTGACTTTAAACAAAAATAGCATAGAAAAATGTCGTTCATTTTCACTTTCGTTCAAAAAATAAAGTAAAATTATTTACATTAAATTCAACAAAATTATTTATCCACTTCTGCTATTATTTTTAAACAGTTTTAAAAATCAAAACCTTTTTACGATATTATTTTTAAAATTCTCGGTACATTTTTGAGAGTTTTAAAATATACACTAAAATATAGCCAAAAATATCTGAACTATAATGTGATAAAATCTGTATCTTTCAAACCTCTGTGTAATCTCTAGAACTATCGAAATCTTTTAAAATATTAAAAATATTTGTGAAATCTTTAAAATCTTTATAAAAATCATTGAAATATTTTGAAATCTTTGTGAAATGTTTTTTTACATTCTCATCTCAATGAGAAGGTATTGGTTTTATGTGAAAAATGACTCGCGGATTCAATCAAATGTCGACGAATCAAACAAACATTTGTATGACCCTATACTAAAGCTAGAATTTGTTTGAATCAAACAGCCATTTGTTTGACCCTACATTGAAGCTAGAATTTGTTAGATTTGAATAAAATTCGTTTAAATTAAACAATGGTGTGTTTGAATTAAATAACTTTTGTTTGAATGAAACAAACATTTGCTTGGTCCTATATCAAAGCTAGAATTGGTTTGATTTAAATAAAATTAGTTTGAATTAAACAATGGTGTTTTTGAATCTAATAAGTTTTGAATCAAACAAATTTTTGCTTTAATCAGCAAAATATTTGGTTGACCCTATATCAAAGCTCGAATTTTATTGATTCAAATAAAATTTGTTTAGATCAAACAATGGTGCGTTTGAATCGAATAAGTTTTCTTCGAATTAAACAAACATTTGTTTGACCTTACACCAAAGCTAGAATTGTTTTATTTCAAGTAAAATTAGTTATAATAAAACAATGGTGTGTTTGCATCAAATAGGTGTTCTTTAAATCAAACAAACATTTGTTTGACTTTATACCAAAGCCAGAATTGGTTTGATTCAAATGAAATTTGTTCAAATTAAACAATGGTGGAATTGAATCAAACCTGTTTTCTTCGAATCAAACAAACATTTGTATGACCCTATACTAAAGCTAGAATTTGTTTGAATCAAACAGCCATTTGTTTGACCCTATATTAAAGCTAGAATTTGTTTGATTGAAATAAAATTTGCCTAAATCAAACGATGGTATGTTTGAATCAAATAAGTTGTCTTTTAATGAAACAGCCATTTTTTTATCCTGTATTAAAGCTAGAATTGATTTGATTCAAATAAAATTAGTTTGAATTAAGCACTGGTGTGTTTCAATAAAAAAAGTTTTCTTTTAATCAAACAAACCTTTGTTTGACCCTATACCAAAGCTAGAATTTGTTTGACTAAAATAAAATTAGTTTGAATTAAGCACTGGCGTGTTTGAATCAAATAAGTTCTCTTTTAATCAAACAAACATTTGTTTGACCCTATATCATAGCTAGAAATGATTTCATTCAAATAAAATTTAATTATGTTAAACAATTGTGTTTTTGAATTAAATGTTTTGTTTAAATCAAATACTTTTTTGATCCTATGTATATCAAAGAATGAATTTGTTTGATTCAAACAAACAATCTTTGAGTGCAATAAGGGACAGGCCATAAACTACATTATCAATTTAGGGGAAGCGGGGGGATCGATCCAAAAATTACGGTTAGTGACAAGGGGGAGGAGGATCAGTGAAAGTAACCTTACGAACTTACTTACCATTCAGTACGTTTCTCGATGATAAATATTTATTTAGTTTGACAATTTTTCGAAAGGTGACCCTGCAGTAGAGGGGATGTAAGGGAAGTAAGGGGAGAAGTGGAGGAAGTGAGAAGTGGTGAAGTAGGTTGAGTCAGGGGAGGTAGGCAGTCGAGGGTGAGTAGGGGATTGCGAGTGAGATAAATAAAGGG
The DNA here is from genome assembly GCA_011634705.1 of Andricus grossulariae. Classification (NCBI taxonomy): domain Eukaryota; kingdom Metazoa; phylum Arthropoda; class Insecta; order Hymenoptera; family Cynipidae; genus Andricus; species Andricus grossulariae. The sequence goes on along the minus strand of JAABKJ010075445.1, from coordinate 163,224,764 downwards.
AGAAAAAGTCAGGGAAAGTAGGGGAATGGGGAGTGAGGGTATGGATATTAGGGGAAGAGAGGGGTAGTAGGGAAGTGGGCGTGAGTATAGAAGGGGGTGTAGGGGAAATTAGGAGAAGAGTGCAGAGAAACCCCAGGAGACACTTCTTTGGATCCGCGCCTGCTCCGAATTACAATTGAATTACTTGGGCTTATAATATGATTACCTGGGATTACAAGTGGATTACTTCATGTTAGAAGTTGCTTACATAGGATTACAAGTGGATTACCTGGGATTGAATTGGATTGAATCTCTCATATAGCAATTTTTCATGGTAAATTTCGTAAAGAAGAAGTATCAGGCTAAGTGAATTCCACCGGAAGGTCGTGTCAAAGTGGTTGGAGATCGCGATCACGAAGCGGAGATTCGACCTTGTTGGGGATACGAACGCCGCGACCACCAATGTAGAATTGGCGAACGAGGAGAAACCAGAAGATTGAGACCAAATTAAGACCTACGTGAAGTGCGGGCGGCGTAATGTCATCTGGAAATGAGCTTGGTTTCATTTCCGTTCTTGAGACTCATTAATTTCAATTATTCTTTGTTTTAAGTTCTTTTTCAACTGGAATGAAGTGAATTTTTGTTTTCTGATGCCTTTAAATTTCAATCTGGCATCCGCGCATATCAAAACTTCCATTAAATTGAATTTCGCAATTCTGGTGTCGTGTAAATTTCAATTTTTTGTACTTCAATTTTTAATTCATTTATTTTTCGAATACTTTTGACAAAATTAAAAGCTCAAAGAAACTCTTTGCATCTGTTATAATTAAAAAATTATATAACTTTAATTTGTATAATGTTTAAAATTTTGAATGGTTCAAAATTGTAAATTTAAATTGAAAGTCTCAATGATTACAAAATTTTAAATCGAAAATGTTCAAAATTTAATAGTATCAGATAAATCTTCATAAGTATATTAGGCTATTTTAAAATTACTATAGTGTTTAAAATTAAAAAGATTTGAAATTATCTCTTGGATTTCACTTTGAAATATATTATAATTATAAAATTTCAGCTTTAAAGTCTTAATATATTAGAAGGGATCACAGTCAGTCCCCTATTTTTTCCTGTTTTCCTCAAAATCCCTCACAATTCCTATATTTGAGAATTTTGGCTACCTCCCCCCCCCCCAATTTTTTTAAAGGTGCGATTAATTTTTTAAATAAAAACCTATAATATTCAAAAATACACGCAACACAATTTACATACTTGTGCAGATATAAGCATTAAGGCTTGTCGAAAATAGCTTTTTTTTAGGTCGAGATGATTCCATATAGAAAAGTTGATAGCGCAATAGTCATAAAGGTAAAAATATGAGTTTTTCTCATTTTTCATATAAATTTCAAACGGTATTGAACCAATTTTAAGATTTAGAATAGTATATTGCACAACTAGGGTTGAAAGGCTATTATTATTATTATTATTATTATTATTATATCATTAAGCCATTTCCCTTTCGGGGTAGGCGTGAATTGTTCGGTTGGAAAGTAGTGATGTGTGGTATAAATATTTTAGATTGATCTAGAATTCTCATGTTACTCATTTAAATAACACGTTCATTCCGCAACACTGCTCCAAACCAGGCTGCTGATCAATCTCTCTAGCGATCACCTCGCGTGGAGAGTCTCACAAATTTGTTATGTGTGGTTCTCCACTTGGGCCCATTAGTATCCAAGGTCTTTGTTTCAGGCTTCATTCACTCTGCTCACATCGGCTGCATTCGGCCACTTTCGCTTCGCTCTACAGGCATTGAAAATCGATCTTTCGATGAAGGTATGATGAAAATATATTCTTTGTCCGACCCCCCGTGAAAACGCGTCATTGCATGCACGTGAAGCAGGCGTAATGTGGCCGCTTCAACCCAGTGACGTTGGCACATGCGCACTCCGCCGCCGAGCCAACATGAAACTTTACGCCCGCTACATTTTAATTTACGCCCGCTACACATACAATGCACCACGCAAGCGAGAATATAGGGGAAATTATCTTTATCTTTTAAAAAATCGTATCGCTGGACCCCAGTCACCCTTCTGCAAAGTACGCTATTCCTTTCTTTCACTGATAATAAAAAAATTGTCAAGTACACCAAACATCCCCTATCTGCTTCACGTGCTTGTTTTCAAGGAGGGTAAGGAGTCATCCATACATTACGTAAGACGATTATTGTCCCGCCTATATTAAGATATTTTTTCAAATATTTTCAGCTATAACTGACTAAATACAATTTAGCTACTTACTACCCGAGACACATTAATTACAATTCCCTCTTCTAAATAAGGAAATTTTAAATCTTCAAAAATAAAATATTCCAAAAAAGCATTCAAACCTGCATCATTTTATAGTTTGCACATGTGACATTGAAGAGTCTTTAATTAAAAATCTTAAAAATGGAAGAATTTTCAATTCTATTTCAAAATACAAAAATGTTTAATTCTAACTTTTTAAAATTGTAGAACTTTGCATTAATTTTTTTATTGATTTGATTCACATACGAAATGTCTTCAACGTGAAAGATTTAGAATTGAATACTTGACTTTTGATTCTCAAAATCATCAAAATTCAAGAATTTTTATTTATATAATCTTTGAAATTCCAGAATCTTCAATTGCGAATCTTAAAAATTCGAGAATTTTCTATTTTAAATCTTCAAATTTATACTATCACAAAAAAACTTTCAAAATTACATACCTTTAAAATATAAATCTTGAAAACTGAATAATTTTTAATTCTGTATTTTCAAAATTCCATACTTCTTAATTTTAACTCTCAAACATTTCAGAATATTGAATTATAAATCTATAAAATTGAAGAGTTTTAAATTTTGAAACTTTAAAATAAAAAATTATGCAAGTTTTAAGTTTTACAATTTACAATTCCGTAATTCAAGCGATTCACATCTGACACTTCTTCAGTTTTGAAGATTTAGAACTGTTAACTTCAAATCTTCAAAATCATCAAAACTTAAGAATTTTGATTCATACATCTTTAAAATTGAAGAATTTTTACTCATAAATCTTAAAAATTTAACTATCAAAAAAATGGTTTTAAAGGAAGAGATTCAATTGACATTTTTCTAAATTATTCACATTGAGAATTGAAGAATCTGCAATTCAGAATTCCAGAATCACTTAGAAAAATATTTGTTTTCCATTTTAAAAAAATCTGCCCGCCGCGCGGGCACATTCTCATCGCGCCTTTTGCGCGCGGCTAGCTTCGCTCGAAAGTTTGAGCGCGCCTAGGGCGCGCGACTGTTAGTTCTCGCGCTTCGCGCTCGATGATGTGTTTACCTCGCGCTACGCGCTCGGTCTTTGTATTTCCCCCACATTTGCGCTGTCAGGGATATATGCAGGGCTCCAACAGCTAATCAGAAATCGTAACAAATATGCCGAATACGTTCCTTGCGCTGCCCATTCTCGAAATTTGGTTGGCACTCATGCAGTTGAAAGTTGTTCAACGGCTGCTAATTACTTCAACAATCTTCCAAGTTTATATAATTTTTCACAGCATCTACGAGTCGTTGGAATATTCTCCAATCTTACTGCGAAAAATCTAAAAGAATGTCTGTGAAATCCCTGTCAGTAACACGTTGGTCAGCTCGTGACGACGCCGTTTTTACTCTCGATCAGTATTACACTGAAATGCTGCAGGCTTTGTATCACATAGAAAACGATGTTTCAAGAAAAGCTGTAACACGAAGTGAAGCCAAAGGGATTCGAGATCGTTTCGAATCATTGGAGACAGCTTGTATGCAATGTTTGTGGTGTTATTTATTTCCGAGATTTCATTCTGTGAGCGAAAGATTGCAAACCACGCAAACTAACCTCAGTGAAGTAGTTCAACTGTATAAAAGTCTCATCAAAACTGTGGGTGATGCACGTAACGACTTTAACTATTTAGAAAAAGCATTTGATTTGTCAGTCAACCAAGAGTACACAGCACTTGTGTGCAGAGTGAAACAAAGAAAAATATACGACGATGAAACAATAACAGGAGAGGTGACATTGCTCGAAAAAGATCGCTTTAGAGTCAACATCTACAATGTTATTTTTGACAATTTGTTGTCTGATTTACGGGAAAGATGCCGCAAATAAAAGAAAATTTTCAAAAAATTCTCTGTTCTTAATGATTTGGGAAATGTGGATGATAGCGATATTCAGGAAAATGCAAAAAATTTACAAGAAGCGTTCAGTCAAGATTTAGAGAGTTTCATGGATTATAAACTTATCCATTCCAAAGCCTATCTTGATTGCGATCAACAAAATTCGAAGCGGCTAACGCCAATCGAAACTTTTGAATTAAAAAGAAAAATGGTCTTGATCCAGTGTTTCCAAATGTTGACATTGCATTTAGAATGTTCATCTGAATGTCTGTCACGAATTACAGTGGTGAGAGATCGTTTTCGTGTTTGAAGCGGATAAAAAATCATTTAAGGTCAATCATTTGTCATTTGTTAACTAAACTAGGTGATTAAAACAAGGTGGGAGAACGGCGGCAATTTTTCAGCGCTGCCTTGGGCGGCAAAATGTCCTAATCCGCTACTGACTATATAACATCTGGCAGGACTTTCACTGCCAAGGTTCGACAGTTCGCGCGCGAACTGCAAACCTGTCATCACACACTCAACAAGTCAAAGCTACTGACAATCAAGCAGCATATTGTTGACAGAATACTAGTACTATCTAACGCTAGAAGAAGTCTAGATCGGAGAGAGAGAGAGAGGTGGGACGGGGAAAATTAACAGTTTTTGTCTAACCCATCTCGGCTCTTCCAAGACCCTCCAGTTACTGTCGTCCATCCGCCTACACCAGAGGAGGTCGAGGCATTTTGGAGAGAATTCTACGAAGTCCAGCATCCACTGAAAGAACACTCAAAGAATATAAATAGCTTCAAGGAGCTGTACAGTGCCCTCATAACACCTGAGGAGGAATGCCCACCTATCACTACCGAGGAGTAGCAACGAGCAATACAACTTCCTTAAAATTCAATAACAATCCTTAAAAACGGCTAGTCATTACACCCAACAACGGAAAATAAAAACCTATAGCAAGGGTCAATAACAAACCTTAGCAACTGCAAATAAGAACCCCTACTAGCAAACAATAACAACCCTTAAGAACGTCAATAAAAACAGTTAGCAACGGCTAATAATCTACCCTAGCAACGGGCAAAAACAATTCCCTAGCAACGAACAATAACAAACCTTACAAAGAGTAAGTAAACGCCTTTAGCACAAGCAATAACATTTCCTAGCAACGGTTAATAACAATCATGAGCCACGGCCACTAACTTACTTCAGACCTGGCCAGTAACAACCCATAACAACGGCTAATAATAAACCTTAACAACGGTCAATACAACTCCCTAACAACGGTCAATAAAAACTTTTGGCTACAGTCATCATCAATCCCACGAAACACACAATAATATCCGCCAGCAACGGTCAACAAAAACCTTTAGCAAAGGATCATAACATTCCCTAGCAATGAACAATAACGACGGAAAACAAAAACCTTTAGCAGCTGTCATCATCAACCATTATCAACGCTCAATAACATTCTCTAGCAAGGGTCCATAACAAACGTTTGCAACATTTAATAATATCCCCTAGCAACCGTTAACAACAACTCATAGCAACAATAAAATACAGCTCTCTGAAAACATTTAATAACAACTCTTAAAAACTGCTAGTCAGATCCCACATCAACGGACCATAAAAAACCATAGCAACTGTCAATAACATAAATGAGCAACCGCAAATAAGATCCCCTATCAACAAACAATAACAACTCTTAACAACGTCAATAACAACACTTAGCAACAGCTTATAACCTACCCTAGGAACGGACGAAAACAACTCTCTAGCAACGAACAAAAGCAAATTTTAACAACAATAAATAAACACCCTTGGCACAGGCAATAACATTTCCTACCAACGGTTGATAAAAAAACCTTAGTAACGGTCAATATAACTCCCTAACAACAGTCAATAAGAACCTTTAGCAATTATCATAAATCCTACGGAACACTCAATAACATTCCCTAGCAACGGTCAACGAAAAACTTCAATAAGGGGTAATAACATTCCTTATCAGCGGACAGTAACAATGGACAATAAAAACCATTAGCAGTGGTCATCATCAACCCTTAGCAACGCTCAACAACATCCTCTATCAATGGTCAATAGCAAACTTTAGCAACATTTAGTAACAAACCCTAGCAAGCGTTAACAACAAACCATAGCAACGATCAATACAACTTTCCAGAAACATTCAATAACAATTTTTAAAAACTGCTAGTCAGATACCCCAACAACGGACAATAAAACCCCATAGCAGTGGTCAATAAGAAACCTTAGCAACCGCAAATGAGATATACTATTAAACAAACAATAACAACCCTTAGAAAAGTCAATGAGAACACTTAGAAATATTAATAACAACCCCTAGTAACGGTGAATAACAATCCATAGAAATCGTTAATGAAACTCAATAATTTTATTAACCGGTCAATAACAACGAATAACACCGGCTAATAGCATGCCCCAGAAACGAAAAATAACAGCCTATAGCAGGTTGGTATATTTTTGACATAGAGTTTATTGAGAATAGACAATAAGGTAATGATTGCTTAGAGCAAAAAAGTTTATAAATGAGTAATGGTCGCCAAGTCAAAGTTTACAATTGGTTATTAAGATAAATAGCAACAATAGTAATAATATTAATAATTACCAATAATTATCAACAATTATTATAAACCATTAACCATTAGATATCAATTGTTATATATTAATTATTAGTTAACAAATAATGATTATTATCAATAATAATAATAATAATTATTATTATTATTATTATTTTAATTGCGATAATTATTAGATATAGTCGCTAGACGTGACAATAGAAAACAAATTTTTTTATATAATAATAAATAATAATGAGTTTAAACAGTGAATAAAGATACATACCATTTATAAGAGTAATTTTAATTTGAAAATTATATCTGCATAGAAGAAAAATAGTATTAGAGAAATTTGTAAAATTGTATATGTATCACAAAAAATTATTTTTAGCGGTAATGATCAAGCAGATTTTTTTTATTTTCAAAATTTATATTCTAATTTTTTATATCAAAATTTGCTGTGAAATGATAGATAATGTATGTAAACTATTATAACTAGTGAAACAAAATTTTATTTGTGTGGTAAAATACCTCTCCTAAAAATAATTTTAGCTCCAAAAATTGTTTGGAAACATTATGTTTAGTTTCTTATTGAACATTCCCTTGGCTGTTATTTGTGGAAGCAGTTGCGTTTCTTGTTTGAGCTAAAAGTGATTAAAGAAAAAATGTTTAAATACATTTTATCTCGATAAGCTTGCGCTTCGTTGACATAAGAAATTCGATTGAAGATAATGTGTAGTTGAAATTTTTGTCACCCCAGTGGAATATTAATGTTATAAAAACGAGATTCGATTTTAGGATCGATGGGAAAAAAAATTTTTTATGAAGAAGTTTTCCCTTGACAATAATTTATGCTTGAAATAATTTTTTCAGTTTTTGTGGGTATTCAATTTTGGGAGATTGTTTACATTATTTTTTATTTCAAAATTTTTGGGGAATTATATGGGTCAAAGCAGATACATTTTGAATTTTGAAAGAAAAAAATAAGTTGAAACAGCAAAACATTCTTTCATTGCAGAAAATAATGTTGGTGAATCTTTTTCGTAAATTATGAAAGACGTAAACGTTTTTAATTTATTCATTTTGTTGATGTGTGTGCCTGAAATATTATGTTTTAATATCAATTTTCGAAGCTTCCTTCCGTAAAGTATTAAAGCAATTATATAGTAAAGTACTCGTTTAAACTATTAGAATAATTTTTAATATTATTAATATTTTTGTACATTTTTCAAATAGTAACGGTATATAAATTTTTATCAAAAAACAATTATCGAAAGGATTTGCTGATTTATACTTTTATTTGGTGATTTTGGAAATGACAAATATATTTATCTCCCATGTCGCAGCAGAAGTAAAATACTTGTTAGGAAAATAATGAAATTTTTGTGAATATTAATAATGTTTTTTTTTTTCAATGAACCCACTTGGTATTGCAACACATGCATGAGTAAAGAAGCATTAATAAAAAACAGTGTAACTGAAAATAAAAACTGTGATTTTAATTCTCTGAACTAGACCTTCTAAACATCTTTCAAAATGATTAGAATTCTTCCTAAAATTTCGTTTAAATCCTGCAAAATAAAAAATATTTCCTTAAAATCTTCCAGATTCATTTTTGACAATTTTAGAAATCTTTTTAAATATTTTCTTAAAATTGAGTTTTCAAAATAAAAAGTCATTTTCAATTTTCCTAGGAATCTTAAGAAAATGTTTTTTCCGTTTAATTTTTAATATTTAATTTACAATTACTGATTCCAAATGAAGAGTTCGAAATTTCTAAATATTAAGGAATTGTAATTTTTACTAATTAAAAAATTTCGAATCTTAGACTAAAACAATATTTTTAAATTTAATAAAAGTCTTCAAGTATGAATATATTGTTTTCAAGTTATTTTACAATTTGAAATATTTTATAAAGTTTCAATCATGCTTTTACATTTGCTTAACTACTAAGACTTTCGAATTTAAAGAGTTTAATCATTAACCTTGAAATTGGGAAATTCTTAAATTTTGAACTGATTTCAAATCGTCTTGTGAAATTAATTATTATTCAGTTGATAATCCTTAATGTACAGTTGAATGTTAACAATCATTATAATTTATATCCACAGTTGATCAAATAGTAAAATTTTTTATCCAAAATTTTCGATTTCAAATGCTTGTAATTTTTAAATGTTTGAGTCTTTAAAACTGCATTTTAAAATTCTTTTAATGAAAAATGTACGCTCAAAAATTAGAATCTAAAATAGAACATTTTTAAGCGAAAGATTTTTGAATTACGCATTGTCAAGTGTAAACTGAATTATATAATGATTAAAACAGATAACAATTCAAATAATTATTTAAAGAGTGTTGAAATAAAACTTAGACCGATTTTTTTCTCAACATTTGAAAAATTCCCGGTCAAAAAATAAATTTAATATCATTTCCCGGGTTTTCCCGGTCTTATAAAATTCCCGGTTTCCCGGTCCAGCGGCCACCCTGAAAATATATAGATATATTTTTTTTATAATCTAAAGTACAAACACGCTGTTTTGGATTACATTAAATAATGCCCATTATTCACAGTTACTATTGACAATAAAATAGTATTTTTAAAAAGAGAAACACTTTAAAAATAAAATAGCATTTTGAAAAAGCGAAACACTTTACAAATAAAAAGATGTACCTATACACTTTATAGGTAACACTTACCGTCGCCACAACATTTCCATCAAGTCCCCTAAAAACCTTTTCTCGGATGATATCTTTTGGGTTGAAGTGCAAAGAACAAACTGCATCACTAGGTTTAAGTTTGATATCATCCTTTAAAATAGCTATTTTCCATTCTTTGACAACATTTGGATCATTTGGCACTTTGAAAAATTAAATTTTTCTAGCTTTGTCCTTCTCCCGATTACTTTTATCTCCCGGTTTACAATCAAAACAAACGCACAAAATGCATCCGTGAATAGATGCAGATTTTCACATCTAAAATCAGTTTTTCTCAGTTTTCCTTCGCTTATAAGATGGAAAATGTCGCAATGATCATTCAAAACACTCAAAAATTATTCAACACTGTCAGTAAATTACTTTTAATGTGTTATTAAATTCAATGTTATTATTTTGCCATGCATTTGCAACGATCATAGGCCAGGAAAATGCAGAAGATGCTGAAAATAAACGACGTTTAAAAAAATTCCGTCATATGTAAAAATCTGAATATAGTGCGGGCATCTTGTACGAAAAAACTTATTTTCACGTGGAACCGTTTGTTACTTATGTTATTAATGCCGTTACCGTTCAAACATTGTTTTTTTTTTTAGAATTACTCGAAACTGCGTACACTTTAATTAAAGTCCAGAATATTTTTCGTAAAATTGACAGGTTCTAAATTACAGATATTAACTTCAGAATTGGATTCTTTAGCCTCCTTTTTGAAAAACTCGGGGTTCTTTGGAGACTTACAACTCTGCGTCTATTATTGAAAGAAGTTTCTTCTTTTTTTTTCACTTTTTCAGAATTTTCTAAAGTTTATGAAAGCAGTCTGCGAAAAGACGACTTTTGGAAAATGGTTATAAAATATTTTCGGGACGCGTCGTAGTCATGTTTGGAAAATTTCAAATTCCCATCAGGACCCCTCAGTGAAACGCTATAGCAAACGAACACAGTAAAAAATTACCAGATGCCTGAACTAATATGACGAAAGTTTTTTATACTGAAAGTTATTGTTTTGAGTGGCAATGTTGATACACTGCATTTTCTATAAGCAGGGTGCTTAAACCCATCCTTGCCACTCTGCAATAGTAAATTTTGGATTACAAAATAAACGGGAGGGTTGTTAATAAATTTTTCTTTCATATAAATCTCTGTAACAATTCAGAACATTGCATGTATGAAAATGGAATGTACGTTATTTTAAATACTTTTCACGTATAAATTATGTGGAAACAATTAAATATTCATAAAGCAGCATTACCGTATTGGTAAAAGTATAGTTAAAGTATGATTTTTATTTTATTTTGGTGAAAATATCTATTTTTCTACTCAGGAGCCGTGTATAAATTACGTGAAGAAATTAATTAGGTCACAATAATTATTAGTCGGAAAATTCCTTATACCCTGTCTAATTTTTCCCCTCATATTAACAATGAAAGAATTGCAAGAGCCCGCACTGTTGGAAAATATTCTTCTTTCTACGCGTAGATAAATATCAATTTTGTCGAATAAATATGTCCAAATTATACAAATAGTATTAAAAGTTGAAACCCTCAAGTATATTGTACATTATATTTCACTTTAAAAGTGAGAGAAAAAAACATATTTCTTGTTCATTAGTTTGTTATTTAATATTATAGGATTTTGTTATTGTTATGCTTTTAATATTTTCAAATCTCGTGTTAAAATCGCATTTTTTACTTTTTCAAAGTGTTCCAATGAAACAATTTCTGCACTTGAGCTGTCGAATTCAATAACTCGCCCGACGCTGGAAAACGCTAAAAGCGTTGTCCCGGTCTAAATAAATCGGAATTTTCAAAATCACGAAATTAATTTTTCAAATATAGGCTTCTAATATTAATAATATAATAAATAAATAAAAATAAATAATAATAATATAATAATAATAATAATATTCTAATATTCAATAATAGTGATTATATCATAAATCATCACAACTCGTACAAATTTTATTGAATCTGTTTGAAATTGAGTACACATACAAAGTATACTCAGCGAATGCCTGCAAAATAATAAAAAGTTGAAAATGACCTTAAGATATTCTGGAGAATGTAAAAGAGAAGAAATTCCTGAAATACTGTGGAGGTCTTGATTTGTTCTGAGTAAATTAACCAGGAAAGATATTCGAACAATATTATAAAATTCAGTGAAAACCATTGAATTAATCCCTTTCTTTCTTAATTAATTATTTAATGTATGGGAATTTTAGATTTTTTTACATGCTAATGAGACTATTTCCAATGTCTATACAAAAATCGGCATTATTCAGATTTTTTTCCGAATCAAAAAAACAACTTTTATGATGCCGAGCTGACCGAGTCTACTATGAAATACATTGTCAAACTCAACAGAATCGTTATTTTTCCACTAATATATAAGTCTGAGGACTTTAGATTTTGTACATGTTGTTACTGAGACTATATCCAATTTCTATACAAAAATGGGCATTATTCAGATTTTTTTCCGAATCAAAAAAAAACAACTTTTATTTTGCCGAGCTGACCGAGTCTACTGTGAAATACACTGACGAACTCAACATAATCGTAATTTTTCCACTAATATATAAGTCTGAGAACTTTAGATTTTTTACATATTGTTAGTGAGACTATTTCCAATGTCTATGCAAAAATCGGCATTATTGAGATTTTTTTCTAAATAAGAAAAAAAACATTCTTAGGATGCCGGAATGACTGAATCTATTATGAGATACACTGACGAACTCAACAGAATCGTTATTTTTCCACTAATATATAAGTCTGAGAACTTCAGATTTTTTACACGTTGTTAATGAGACTGTTTCCAATGCCTATACCAAAATCGACATTGTTCAGATTTTTTTCTGAATCGAAAAAACAACTTTTAGGATGCCGAGCTGACCGAGTCTACTCTGAAATATACTGACGAACTCAACAGAATTTTCGTCTCTTGTGAAGGATGGATTTTTTGTTTACATTAATTTTTTAATATTAAGAAAAGAACAAAAATATTTTACCTAAAAAAATACAATACTGTTTAACAATGATTTTTGTTGGGTTTTACTTATTATTTGTTTATAACGAAAAAGTCAAAGCAAAGTTGAAGATTAAAAAAAAAACTTTCTAGCATCACACTGAGAGAAGATAGTTATAAACAATAATCAATTGTGAAAATAAATATGTTCGTCAACAAAAAAGTTTCATATTTTAGAAAAAACCGAACCTTTTTAACCCATATCTAAGAGAATATAGTTATAAACAGTAATAAATTGTTTAAAGGACTGTGTTTGTTAGATTTCATTATTTATCGTGTCATTGTTTAAGCAATTTTTTGCTTCAAGCAGTTTGCCATTGAAAAATGTGGATCAATAACATAAAATATTACACATAGAATTATTTTCGTAGGTATATTTTGATATATATTTTTTGTGTCTATTTTCATAAAAAATAAACAATATACAATTGCTAGAAAAAATGTTGGTAGCGACATCTTTAAATGAGCGATTTTATCAAAGTTGAACTCCTCTGAATCATTTAAGACAATTCAGATTCATTTTTTTTCTTTGCAGATGGATATAAATTGCAGGATGTATGTGTATTTTGGCCTTAGGTAACGGATTTATTGATCTGGTAAAATGGATCACCAAATGACTTTTTTTAATACATGAAAAATTCGTGACTCTGTACATCTGCCATGTCTTTGTTGACAAATTCAGGTTTACATGCCACCCAGCGCCACCTACAACTCAGCTTACACCAAGAAGCTGCGTGAACTAACGTCAATGCATGGGGCTGGTGTTGGATAAAAGTACTGAGTGACTTCATCAGCTATTTACACGCGATTGGTAAGGTAGGTTCCTGATGTAGCGACGAAGGCTCGATCTATAGCTGGGAATGTGTACTATTAACGGCCGATGGTAATTACCTGATGTTGGTAACTCAGCCTGGAACAGAACTGTGAACTTAGCTTGAAACAGAACCTTGCCCACTGAAGGTAACTCAGCATGGAACAGAACCTCGTAATGCTAACTTTGCAAGAATCTCCCTTACCAACTTCACTGTTTTACAGACTTCTGATAATTTAGCATGGAACAGAACCCAACTTGGTAAGTGTGCCATCTGTTGGTGTCAGTAAATTGCGACTCTCTAACTTACCGACCTATGGTGCAATGGTAATATAAAAATGACCGACCTCTCTGTTTTACCGTCTGATGGTAACATTGTTCCCTACCTTACCGACCAATATTAAAATGACACTATAAAAATTACCGACTTACCTGTTTTACCGACTGATGGTTCTGAACCGTCTTACCGATCGATGGTCACTTAGCACAGAACAGAACCTTATATTGTTAAATTAGCGGGAATCTCCATTTTCAACCTCGCTGTTTACCAACTTAGCATGGAGCAGAACCTTGAAATTACCTACCTCTCTGTTTTACCAACTGGTGGTACAATATCACTGCAGTAATCTGCATTACCGACCTCACTGTTTTACCGACTGTCGGTAACTTATCACGGAGCAGAACAAATCCTTGGTCGGTGGCGCCATCTGTTGGTGTCGGTAACTTGCGACGGTGGCGCCATCTCTTGGTGACTGGAGCCACAGCCCCCTAGCCCTACTACTCCGGGCCAATTTAGACCCCCTCATCAGTGATTATTTCTGGGAAAACTACAAGGTCTAATTAAAAGATTTTTATGCTAGTTAAATAATCAAAACATAATACCTGAAATTAAAAAGAGACATATACATATATAAATACACAGATGCATGCATACACATGTATACATACATATATATACAAACACATGCATGCATACTCATACATACATACACATGCATTCATATACATACACGCATGCACATACATACGTACACATGCATACACATGCATATACACATATGTACATTAGGGTGGTTCACAAAAAACTTGTTTTCATTTTTCGGCTGCCGCATCGCGACAGTTTGTTTCTCTGGGTGAGATAATACCTTCGCAATTTTTTCCACCCTTTTTCTTTGTTTTCTTCTTTAAAGTAATAAATAATGTAAACAAACCATCTAGTGCCTTTGTTTTAAAATGTTCACTATGAAAAGGCCTCAGTGTCTCAATTTTTTTCGCACGTTGCGGGTCGCTCCGATGTTATTTGTTATATCTGGAAGACCTTTGGTCAGTTTTAAACAAAAAACATCAAAATTCGTTAAGAATTGAGGGTCCGGATACAATAAGGGGACGAGCGCTCGAAAACGCGAAAAAGTATTGTCCAAACGTCTTGTGATATCCAAATTTTAAAGTTAAAAAAGACGGTTTAGTAAGTGAAATTGCAATACTTGTTCTGTAAAGTTACAAACATTACAATATGGCGACTCTATGCAGTATTTTAAAATTGCAATACATTTGAAGTAAACTTACAATGCATGAAAGGCAACATGACAACATTAGCATTTGTGAACTATAATGCAATGCATTGGAAGTTTCAAGCAGACATTTTTTAAAGTGTACGTATATAGTCAGTCATTCGGTAACTGAAGGCGACTGACCAAATACGTTTACCACAGTTGAGTTTAGTACAATTTTAGAATTCATATTTCTAAAAAAGCAAGAGAAGAGGCAACCGATCACTGGAAGTAGAGGGGAACTCAGTAGAGGGGACTTACTAGTCAGTTGCACGATGCATTCAGATTTTAGTCTGTACGATCGAACGTGATGTAATACATATTTCGCGAGGCGCGTTTCATGATAAAAATTTCTGTTAAGAAGAGACATTTTGCACCTCCCTATCCTATATAAGCCCCGCAGTTACCCCTGTTAGTCGTCTTAACGTTCCAAACTGTCCCACTTTCAATTTGATTTTCGAACTACGAACCGCTTTATCTAAGTTTCGGTACTTTTACATCACCGTGAAATGATTAACGAAGTATTGAGTTATGAACAAAGTCATTTTCCGGATAAAGTCCGCTGGTTGAACAAGCGTGAAAGAGAACTCAAGATATTCCCATAGGATTGCTAGTGATAACGTACCCACAAAAAATGATTAGTCAGGTCTTACCAAACACACATAATCAGAAAAACTGGTCTCTCTCTTTCACATATTGTCAAACATTGAAAAGGGGTGGCGATTCGACCCACATTATTTCTGTGTCTAGTTACAGGGGTTCCTTGCCCCCCCCCCCCACGAGATGTTGGAAATAAGTAGTAGTTTCACCAACATTATTTCTGTGACCAGTAACAGACGTGCCTTACCGCAATAACATTTTGAAAATTTGATTCAAAAGACATTAAAAAATGTTACTTTTTTGTCTTTTGTCTCATATTCTTTGAATTTTGCATTAAGTCTTTCATTTTCCTCAAACTATAATAAAATGTATCAAACAAATGAAAAGAACTAGATATATATATATATACGTGCACTAACACATGCACATAAGATTTAGTTCCAAGACCAATTGTACGCGGCGCTAGCTCTAAATATCCATTGCCGCTTACTTTCCATTGCGTTGACCGCCCCTAGGTAGTATGGAAAATAGGAAAAGAGAGAGACCAGTGTGCTGATTATGTCAGGCTGGTGAGACCTGATCAATTATTTGTTTGTGGGTTTGTGCGTCACTTATCAGCCCTACGCGGACCGTGTCAGAGTTAAGTGTGTAAATGAGCGAGGGATAGTTACATAAAATAAACGTACATGTACCTTTCTACGCTTGAAAGGGCGAGAGTAAGCTGCTTGTTCGATTGGATCTCCGCTTATGAAGTAAAGCACTGACGGAGTTTCACCAGACTATAAATTAAATAAACCTGGAAGTAATTCAATAGTGAGTCCTTTCAAGAACGTTAATCCCGCCGACCTTACTTGGAAAGTTACTCTGCAACGACCGAAAGTCTCAGCCTAAGGGACTTAGTCTAAGACTCTAACACGTTAACTATGCATTTTGTAATTTTGAAAAACCCGCCTGTATTAATTAACGTGTGCGGCTGCGCGAGCCGCAACGCCGCAGACGGGCAGCAGTTGCACCCGCCATTTTTTCTAGCAGTCGAGTCTGTTTAAGCTTCCGTAAAATCAGGCTATTTTTACAAAGTTGCTTCGTTTTTTTTTAGTACAAATTAACAACATAAGTCATCGCCTTATGCTGTTTCTCATTCTCAGTTGGGTATTTATACTGAACCAAATTTATTGCAGAAAACACCACGTTAGATGCTTTTAGGACTGAGCTGACTGTTTGAAGAGACTGGGATGGAGATCAAAAGGAATAACAGGATGCCAAAAGTTCTTCAATCATAAAGAAGCGTCTAATTTAAAAAAATAAAAACAAATATTTATCATTTATTACTTTCAACTTTATGAATTCAATAACTGTACCTTTTTTTTATAAATTGGGCATAAAGTGCGCTACCCAACTAATGCCCAGCTAGTTACCTCAATCTGGGCATTCGTTGGGCTGACCGTTACAACCGAGACAGTAGCCCAGTTGGGCATTGATTGGGCTGCCCAGTTGGGGCCCAACTATTAATTGGGCAATCTGGTTGGGGCACAGTTTGGCCCCAATTAACTTTTCCACATGGGTTAGTATTACTATTTCTTACAATCATTATCACTTAATGCCAACGAATATTTTTTTCCCTCCGATTTTTAGCAAAAAAAATGTCTGTCATACTGTGATATCGCGATCTTCAATATTTATTTTTTCGGAACAGATTCATTTTTTATCAAACCTTTTTTATTCTCATTCAGCATCCCCATATCTCGGGAGAAAGCTTTTATTTTTGCAAAATATAGAAAATTCTTTTTTAATCGCTATCCAAAGCCGATTTTGAAATCCCATCAAAATTTTTATCTCAAAATTCTTACTCGATTTTCTCGGAATTGGCTAAATTTTTTACACAAAACTTTGTTTATCCATATTCAGAAACTTAATATTATTGACCTCAATTGAACAACACTTCGGCTCGAGAGTAGACATTGTTTTATCTTTTATAGCGATTACGATTTTACAGATCTTTTTTTTCGCTCTTTTGGAAAATTCCTGTTTTGTTGGTTGTCTAGTACTGTACTTTCACTCTTTAAATAATCTAGATGCGAAGATTATGAACTGATTCCTAAATAATTGTAACTTATATGAACTTCAATTTTGGTCCCTGAATTTTTCTTATTTTTCACATTAATTTGGCTTATAAAAAAATCAAAAATGTCCTAATAAAATTAAGTTTTTATTCTCGATTCTTATTTGAAGTTTAGAAATCATTTGCTGAATTCCGAAATTTCTCTACGTTTTAAAATTTTACTGATTTAAAATTTTTATAATTTACAGATTAAATTCAAATAAATTTTGATAAAAAGACAGGCTTAAAGGGACTCCATAGTTCGCCTCCAGCCCCTTACCTGATCGTTGGGTGCCCTATTGTTCCGCCCAAGTCGAGTCCTGACAGTACAGTCTTTTTCAAGATACACTGCGAACCATGGATACGAACTATGTAGCAAGCAGTAGCAGGTGTAATTAGAAAGAGAGACATTAGAAAGAGAAAGGAGAGACAGTGTAGAGCAAAGTAAATTTGAAAAAGCTAAATTCTATTTTACTGATCTAATAAATCTTTAAATTATACTTTTCAAATAATAATTCATCTAGAATCCGTAAGCACGTCTTTGATAATGTCACAGCTCATAAAAGATGTGTAATTTCTACAAAAAAAAAGTATCCTGAGTAGTACCCGGTCGGCTCCCGACCATGAAATCTAACCAGGGTTGGCCCGGCCAGTAACAGGGCGGCTCCCGACCATGAAATCCAACCAGGGGTAGCCCGGCCGGGATCCGACCAGAAACCTTGTTGTAGTACTGCCAACCGGGGCAATTTCTGCACGGGGCTTAAAACAATCAATTTAATTGAACATTTACTGCAAAGAAATGTTTCTTTTTGTTAAAGAAACATCACCAAAGAATGAATTATTTGAGTCATGACTTTTTTGCTTCAACAATATTTATTCAACTGAACTGATTAAATCAAATAATTTAAATGTAGCAAATTAATTTAGCAAATTAAATTTAGCATTCTATTTAGCTGAAAATGCAACTGTTTTGTTAAAAATTCGTCTTTTGGGTTGGAAATTTAACTATTTTAATAGAAAATTTAACTATTTTGTTAAAAACTCCTTTTTTTGTTTGAGCTCAACTGTTTTTATTGAAAATTAGAAGATTTTTTTGGTTGAAATATCAACTATTACATTTTTCATTGAGAATTCATCTTTTTTTATTAAAGCTGAACTACTTTGTTAAAAATACATTTTTTTGGTTGAAGATTCATTATTTTAGTGGCAAATTCATGTCATTGGTTGAAAATTAATTTTTTATTAGCTGAAAATTTAAAGATCTTAGGATGTTGTAAATCTTCCAGAAAAGGGATTCGTATAACGGGGTAAATCTGAATAAACACTTTGAGTAAAAAAAAAATGAATTTCCAGAGTTATAGAGATTTATAGCCCAAATAATAAAATTTGAATTTTTCTCCCACTGCGAAATTCGTAATTTTCTGAAACATGGCTTGCTTCGGAAATATTATGTATTGCAAAATATTGTAAATGAATAACCCTTGTGTTGCCACCCGGGTATCCGGGTACCCATCGACATACGTTTTATTAAATAAATTTTTTTCTAATAAATATAGGCCAAATGCTTCTCGAATCTACATGATTGAACCGATTCTCTATCGAAATTTGCATTGCACATATTTTTAGAAAATTTCCAGCTTGAAATATTTTGCAATTGAAAAAAAGCACGGCTGAGCCATCCGGGTACCCAGGTATCCCGACAGAAAAAGCATAGTTTTCGTACAGTATATCATAAAAATAAAGTTTGTTATAATAATATATAAAGTAAACATGGATTATTTTATAAATAATAACAAAATATATACATTTTTAATGGTTTATTGCTGCAATGTACTGTCTATAATAATAAGAAGAAGAATTACACTTTGCGATGTAATCGTTGAACAAAAATCATGGAGTTTTCATTTTTTGCACAATAATGTAAAAACTTTGTTTAGAAAAATACATGAAACAAAGTTAATTCCTATTTTTACATGAATCAAATTGATTCACTTATTACAATGCAAACATTTAGTTATTTTTGCCGTGTGTTGATCACAAACGGGCTTATTGCAGTCGACGCATGACGCATAAATCCACTTTGGACTTCCCATATATTTTCTTCTGTAATTTCCATTACCCTACGAATAAGTATTTTTGAATATGATTATTAATTATCTAGAACTTTTTCAATTTGTGTCCAATCGAAAAATATCATTCGGATAATTCGTAAATCTTGTTCACATCTAATGAAAAAATTATTATAACTTATGCAACACTTTCAAAAAATTAATAATTTTGAAAATTATCTCACATTTTTCAATTTAGGTCTGATCGAAAAATTTCTTTGGGATAATTTCTAAATATATTTAATATATCTACTAAAAATGGCTTATATTTTTTGAAAATTTCGAAGATCATATAACTTATTTAATTTCTATAGGATTTGAAAATATCATAAAGATAATAATGTGTAAGTATTTTTTCATATGCCATAATCAATGGCAAAAATGTCTGAAATTAAAAAAACTTGGATTTTTGAAAGTGCTCTAAATTTTGTATTTTGGTTGGATTAATCTTGTTAACGAACTTCGCTTTCATTTTGGGACCCTAAGACAGTGTAATGGAAACAAAAAATTTAGTTATCAAATTCTTAATGTGTATTTTTTTGTTTACTTTCAGGGCGAATTTTAATTAATACGAATTCTAATCATTTTTGTAAGTATTATGCGACAAGGGAGAGAAGAGAGTGATTGCCTCTCTCCCATGACACATATTGTTCAATACACATGTGTTAATAGTGCGATATTGCATGCTTATAGAGCGGGCACCAACTATCGGATTTCCGTGTAATAAAAAAAATGTAACCTGCGTGCAGTTGGCGATTCGACTTTTTCACTCCCTTGGGAAATAATATATGAAGGGTCCCGAGACATGATGTCGCTAGTGCCAAAATTCGAATTTTACAGAAAAATACAAAAAACTATCTAACATTAATACATTCAATTTTCGTATGAAAACAAAAAAGTTCTTTCGAGCTATTACTTATTTCTATATTGAACCTTGAATTGATTATTCTGAAAGAAGCAACCACCTCCGAGAAAAACTCTTGTAAAAAGGTACGGCGTATTCCAAATAACGCCAATTTTGACTCAGAAAGAGTTGCATACATTTTTTTATTTACTTAAAAACCCCCAGTAATATATTTCGAACTATTGCTTAGCTCTACTGAACAGTGAAAAGAACAGGCAAAAAGATGTAATAACTTTATAAAAAAAATAACAAACATGGATTTTGAACCACTTTTGATTCGAACTGGATAATAATCTTCATTATAAAAATTTTCATGGGGAATTTTTCCCAAAGTTTAATAGGGGAAATTCCACAAACATTCTTGTTGAATATTAACCAAAAAGTGGTGAATTTTTCCCAATATTTGATGGTGAAAATTCCCTATGATATTGTGTAATAATGATTAAAATTTCGGGAATTTTCCCTAAATTTATGTAGGGGTAATTCCCCAAAATTTGTGGAATATATTGAATGTATTGATCACATTTTAATTTTTAATTATTGTTAAATTTTTACAATTTTTAAAAATTGTAAAAGTGGAAATGAAAAATTGCATGTAACTTATTCGTAGGGTAATGGAAATTACAGAAGAAAAGATATGGGAAGTCCAAAGTGGATTTATGCCAGGAAGATCATGCCACCCCCTCCTGAGGTCCCAGTGAACATACTTTCGCATGGTAAGTTATTATTTTTAAGTAACTCGTTACAGGTACGTTAATAGAAGAACTTCATTCAAGTTCCCTAAAAGTGACTTCGAATCTAGCCTCCCCTACTTTTTTTTAAAGCTTAACTAAATCATGTGAAAAATAGCTAAATAATTTATTTAAAAAAAGAGTAAAAATTTAGAAATCCCGATCGCAGTGTTTTACACTGCCATATAAATAAGGAAAATTTTTTTAAATACTCCTATTCAAAAAATTATAGTTATAAAAGATTTTAAATATTAGACCTGAAACCTCTCAAATTTTGACGATACATATACAGAAGCGAATCACATGCAAAAAATCATCAAAAATAATTTCTGTTCTTCAAATCCTTTGGTTGAAATATCAACAATTACAGTTTATGTTAATTATTGATTTTTGTTTAATAAGAATTTAACTTCATGGTTGAAAATTGAACTACTTTGATGAGAATTCATTTTGTTAAAAATTCAACGCTTTGGATAAACGTTTTACTATTTTCTGAATAGTTAATGTTTTTGTTAAAAATTCAACAATTTGGTTAAATCTATGTACTTGGTTGTGAATATGCAATTGTTTCGCCTGAAATCAATACCCTTTTTGATAATAATTATTGGTTAAGAAATTATTCATTCTTGGGTAAAAACAAACTTTCTTGTTAAATGTTTACATTTTCGGGTTTAAAGGCCAACCACTTTTTAAGATATTCGACTTTTTAGCTTGGAAGCTCAATTCTTTCGGTGAAACCTTATTTGATGAAAAATTATTCTTTTTTGCTTGAAAATCAAATTATTAAATCTAAAGCGTTTCATATTGAATTCGGTATGGTATATATACATTCATTTTGTCAAAATAAGTTATTCTCCCATTATTGTGAAAAGTCAGTGATATCACTGCCTTTCCTGTGTTGAGATAATTTCGGACTCTGAAATGCGTTCTCTGTTGACGGGTGATTGTCCAAAATTGTTAAAAATTCAAGTTGCCAGTCCACGAAAATTTCATTAATCTGAATTTTTTCTTGCAAAATTAGATCAACGTACACATGTACCTCAAGAGACTATTGAAATAAAACTAAAGAATGGACTTTCCTACGTTGGAAGGACCTTGTATCCTGGCAGCAGCTATATACCCACCTGGCTGCGTCAGCGCCAAGCAAGACCTACCCGAAAGTTTGAGGCTTTTTTAATAACATTTCACGGCCTTCATGTGAAGGCAGATATGGAATTGAATCGACGTGTTCCATGTAGGGCTTTGTCTGATCAAATAAGCGCTCGTATGTGTATAGCAACTAACTACTTCTGTATAGCTCAATCTTTTGAAGAATATGATTTTGGATCCCATCGTCCAGAAGAAGAATACATATATATTAATGTGCCAGAAGACGATGGGACCGACATTGTTTACAGGTCTCCTTTTATACATACAAATAATCATCCAATCAAAAGGTTTTTGTAGACCACTGTGCTGGGAACATTACCTTTATTCCGATAGTCTTTATCGATGGTTCAAATTGTCCATGTTGAAAGTTAGATGTGCAATAAAAAATAAAACTTGTTACGTCTATGTGCATTTTGCCGTGTTGTCCATATACGTACTTGGAAGATCAGTAGATTTCACTTGGTTTTCAGTAAAATATAAGGTTCTTTTTTCGGCGTGTGATGCAAAAAAAACTGTTATTTAAAATAATTTGAAGCTACGAAATATAAATATTCATTGAATGAAATCAATACGTTCGCAATTAGCAGAAAGAAATATTTGACATTAGAGACTGATGAATTTAGTTTGAAATAAACTTGAGTAAATATTTATTTCAATGCTTAAATTCGCAAACCTAACTTTTATGGTATCTGATTAATTAATTTTCGAAATGTTATCTAATAACCTAAATATTAAATATACTGGGGCGTTTCTAAATATTAACCAATTTATTTATCGGACTGAGCAGGCGCTCTGAATATCTATAACATTAATTAGGTATCATGTTACTAATTGTTTTCACGACTATTTTTTAAGATTCTTATGAGTTATCAAAATAGTACGGAAAACGGAAGGCACCTCTGATTATCTCAAGGCAACACGGAAGTATCCGATATAACGTTACATGCTGTATGTGACAGATACTGAATGAAATATTGAGATGGTGAAATAAATTATTCACAAAATTGAATTTAATATTAATAATGATGCTTTAATTATTAAAAATGTTAAACTATTTTTAGGAGTCATCTAATAATTGTCAATAATATTTATTCAACTATTGAATATGACAAAGTCACTCATATCAATATACGACTTCGGAAGATCTTGTTAAAGTTTAGAAAATAAATCAGAAGCAGGAGGAGAAGGACAAGAATTTAGTGTGGGTCAGTAAGCCGTCATCTGACACCATAAACATAATCGAAAGATACATACCTTAAAGGGGAACAGCATTCACGTAACTTTTTTCTAACTTATATTTAAAGTTTTCTTACATAAATTTTCTTCCGAATTACATATTCTCTAACATACCTATATTGATATTAGTGACTATGACCTGTCCAATAGTTGAAACAACATTATTGAAAATTATTATAGGACTGATATTAATAGTTCATTTAAAACTTTCAATAGTCAATTCATTATTATTAAAGTTAAATTCAAAGTATTGAATACTTTATTTCATCATTTCAATTATTTATGCACATTTAGCATATTCAACGATATTATAACAAACAGATTTTAGTTTCAAGATTTAAAAATACTTGTCACTATTTTTATAGTTTATAGTTGAGATAACTTTGCTGTAAAAAAAAGCATAATTAGCTAACATTAAAACAATTGTTTTGATCGAAATGAAAAGTAATATTTTATCTATACCAGCACTAAATTTCCAAGTATAGTCCCGTCATATTAAAATACAAATCGAGAGGGAAAGTTCATCGGGTGTAATTATAATTTAGTAGTAAGACTTATCCGAAGCGTATATGTATACTGACGGAAGTGATAAGTATGAAGTTTATCAGTATTTTCGAAAGATTTTTCTTTTTTGAAATCATATATTGATTTTTCATCTCTTATAGCATGGCGCAGCGTACATTTACTGAAGTCTCGAGAATTTTTCGTCCAGGTACGGAACTAGTTAACGAGTAACTATAAGATGATAGAATTTAAGACTTGAACATATTGTTCTTTTTTCTTCATGAATATGTATAATGGAACAACTTGAACATGTGAAAGTCATCTTGTCACTGGCACAGTGAAAATGGCTGTTCATTCATGAAAGCTGAGTGTATATCCTCCTCCTCCGCCTCTTCCTCCTCCTTCTCATGCCCTCCTCTTCCAACTCCTCTTCCTTCTCATCCTCCTCCTCTTTCAGCTCCAACTTCTCCTTCTCCTCCAAACACTTCAAAACTATTGCATTTTTAGCCGAAGAAGGTTAAAAAAACTATTTTTACGTTAGATTTTAATATTGCTGAATTTATTTTATCATTCATGATACTTTATTTCAATGTTTCAAGTAAGTAAAATGAATTTTTTCAGAAGATTACTCTATTATGCGAAAGACGATTTCAGCGTTCCTTACAGTCCATTATATTATTTATGTGGCTGATTTTATTTCATAAATTCGAACAAGAGCTTTCGAATTATATGTTCTTCATCGCAAAGTATTTGAATCAATATTATTAAAAAAATTATTATGAAGCTACCAAGTATTAATTGCTAATAGTTCATTTGACATCCGGGCTATATCAATATAAGATTCTAAATCTCTCACTGTGATCCACTGGATGTAACAAGATCTCTTAAGAATCTGTTGGTATTTTTCAAGATTCGTGCAAAATTTGTATATTGTTTAATTGATTTGCAGAGGCATTCTGTGAGATTTATGATTGTTTTTGAGTCGCTCAATTGCAAAGCCTTCTGAAAGCTTGCAAAAGTTACGAAATTATTTTTTTTTAGAATTCAAATTTTTTAATACAGAGCTATCTCTCTCTCTCTCGCTCTCTCTCTAGCCTACACACATGCTTCATACCTTGCTGTCACTTTATTATAAGTTGATTTTTTTGAATATAAAAATTAATTTCGTCTATAGCTTATAAGTCAATTGCATTACATGGTTTTCTCCCTTGTACATGCTTCATGCCTTACCATCATTTTCTTATGAGTCGAAACTTCATTTTTCTTAAATAGAAACTGTCATTATTTCGTTATTATTATTATTATTATATAAAAAGATGAATAAAAAAAATCCTCAATAAGAGTTTTATTTCACTACTCACTTTTATGTACTTAGGATTGAATATATGTATATTTCCACACTTGAATACAGCTATAAGAACTTTATCACTCTTATGTATGTTCTTTCTTTTCAATCTACTCATGAGAAAATTGAAACAATTAATTTTTCTATTAAAATGCAGTTTTTATATTTTATAATTTGTCTGCGTAAGTTCCAGTGGTAAACCACCGTATTTTTCTGGAAAAAGATAAGTTTTGGATTTATGTGAAAAATGATAGATGATATTTACATTGACAACTTCTTCGTTACTCATATTATTATTATTTATCTTTTCTTTTCTTCATCATAAGAAGGTGTTTCGTAGACTTTCTTGAAACTGTTTCTTCTTTATTCAAACCATAGGCGTTTATCATTAAACCAACGAGATGATGTCATAAATAGTTTAAAAAGAAAAACTTTGATTCGGTTGTAATGTAATCAACATTCATATTATTACAATATTCACCTAACTCCTCTAAACCCGGGTAAAAATATTTGGTCTTGGTTTTGGCTTGAGTGTCTTCGATATGTCTCGAATATGTCTCTAGGACCGTGAAAAATTGAAAATCGGTTGAGAATTGTAGGCTGTAGGTGATTTTGAATAGTAAATTCCCGATCCAGCCCACTGTGCAACGTCTCACAAGTAATAATAAAGTTAAAATAAAGTAAACAAAAAGTAAAAAAAGTAAAAATGAAGTAATATTAATAATTGTTTATAATGTTGGATGTTAATTTTGGCTTTAGGGTCAAAATAAATAATTTAGTCAATTTTTAATTGAACCAAACGTTTCGGCGCACAATGGTGGCCCTCATCAGTGGTTAGTTTTTATTCTGGAAAAGACAGTTACAAAAAAATGTTTATCAGAGACGCAGTCTAAGAATGTTGTTTGAATAAGAAAATTATTTCAAATTTCGTTCAGTACAATCTTAAATGTCTTTGGTAATGTTTGCATACATTTAAAATGTGTGTTACCCTTACAGTAATTGGATATATTAATAAAATTCGTAATATAATATAAAAAAAGGACCCTAAAGCCAAATAAACACAAAACATTAGAAACAATTATTTTCATTGAGGGTCAATATAATTTCCCCACTGAGTATCGTAACGCGGGCAATGAAAACCAAGGAAGGGGCAACGGATTTCTTAACAAAATCCAGGACGAATATGGGGACACAGCTCTTTCTCATCTCAAGAAATGGTCCAGTGCGAGTATAACTTTAGCCAAAAACTCGAACCAAAGGATTTTTCGCCTTCGATGCAGAAGAGAACGCGTTTACCCAAAACATCTACGTCTACATGCGTTCAAATCGATCACTTTCGACAACTCTGCTTCACGAAGGTATGCTTGCAAGATACACAAATTCCAAATGTCTACACTTAACGACGGAGTAAGAGATGTTTGCATCTCAATTCACAAATTAAAAAGTGAACTAGGCAGACTTCGGCAAACAATAGTAAATACTCTCTCATACGATAAATATGTACCTTTCTTTCAATTCGAGGCGTAAAAAACAGAAAGAATTTTTGAGTCACATAAATTAATTTGTAAATCCAAATTTGAAAATCTTATTTTAGAAAGAAATAACCTCTTTAACAGACAACAATCCGACTCACAAAACATTCTACATAATAATGACTGTTATAACAATTCAAAGGAGAATGAAAGCAGACTTGTCAATCTAACTAACAAACTAATTTCAGATTTTCTAATTGATACAGCCGGTTTAGGAGTGAAGTTTGGTCTACCAATCCCTATTCATTAATTACCTATCAAACACCTCATTGCTGACTTTGAATCCAATATCAGAAATATTCAAACAACTGATCGCAACAAAGCAAGGTTAAAATTTATTAATTGTAGTAATAACTTTTCCCAACAACAATACTTGCATAGTAATCCCATGACCGAATTCCAAAAACAGGTTCATGAAGATTTCAAACTCTCTAAACTGTTCCTAAAACACAATCTAGATATCCTAATTAGCAAATCTGACAAAGGCAACATTTCCGTAGCAATGGACAAAGACAATTCGAATCTGACTTAACATTAATGCTATCAGACACAACTACTTACAAAAAATTAAACAAAGACCAGACTACTGCAACACAGACAAAAGTCAATGACATTATCAAATACTGGCGTGATAAAAATTACATAAATAAATCAATGGGTTCAATTAAAAATTGACTGAATTATTTATTCTGACCCTAAAGCCAAAATTAACATCCAACATTATAAACAATTATTCTCATCAAGGGTCAATATAATCTCGCCACTGAGTATTATTTGATAATTTGGAATAAGTTAACATAAATTTCATGCTTCTTTATTCAAAATATAATATGGACTGAAATCATGACTGCATTTCGAAAAATGTCTGAAATCATCTATTTGTTATAAAAAATATCGTATGCGTCAAGGGAGAGAGGCACGTTTTTCACTTGTGTATGTTTTCAGTACAAGTCGTAGGCGAGCGCGTAGATAATATACTGTTACACAAAAAGTGATGAAATAAGCCAACTTTTGACTCCGAATACAGACTTGTTTTAAAACAGTAGTAAGCCCTAAGTATGCCGCCAAGATTGAATTCTAGCATTTACGGACTAATATGAGGCAATTCAATTTCAAGGTTAGGACCTGGTTCCAACGCCCTTGAATATCATAAGATAAAAAAAGAGGTAATTAAAAGCAGAATATTTTCAACGGTGTATTTTATGACTGATCGTAAAATGGTCGGTTCAATATCCTGTTCTGGAGTTAATTTTTGCACCCTATCGATTATTTGCAGGTTCACGAATTTCTAGTTTGTCATAGTATAGTCAAGTTGAGGAAAGTAAAACATGGCGCCGGATATAGCCAAGAACCGTTGTTATAACATATTACAAATTACAAATTTTTATTGGATTAAATTAAAGGGCGTGTGAAAATGAAAGATATAAATACAATTCTGGGCAGTCCCTCTAATTAAATCAATTTGCTTCTCCCCTAACGTATCTCCTGCTGAGCGACCTCGATTTAATTACGTGCGACTTCCGGTGGTGAAATCATTTGGGAAGATGAGGAGCTTTTGGACTTCTTTACCATAGTTTCCTTTTAAAATTCAAACTTCTTTTAACGCTACATGTATGTTATTAAAAACTGAGCATATTATTTCAGCAAGGAATGTGGCAAGATGGTCAGGTGATGAATTATATTCTGCAATTTTATTCAAAAACCAAAAACTCAATTGAATGTTTTATTAATTTTTGGCTGGTAACTAATCTAGAGATAATTGAAAAAACAAGTTCATTTATTTTACTTTTTGATAGAATGAAGGCACAAGGATATTTGAAGCTAAAGTAGATGTCATTCTGAAAAAATAATTTTTTGCGTGAAAAATGAATTTGTAGCTTTGAAACCGATGTCTTGATTACTTTCAGAGATGTTGATATGTATTGATTATTTCAATCATTGAATTTAAATAATTAACGTTTTTAACATTGTCAGAGGGAATAACCAATCTCTGATTGGGGTAGAATTGAAAGAAGAGAGGGGGTGTGCCAATATTATCACCAATCTCCTGAGGGAGAGGTAGAGGGTGCCCTAGAAAAGTTTTAGGGGATGCGACATACTTATTACCAATTCCTGTCACTAGTGGTGCAAATTAGAGGTCCATCAAGCTAGCACCTCCACAATCGAAATCCCCAAATTTCTTTGTATCAGAATTTTGGGGTTTTTTTTGGGCTGTATTGCCGATTTTTGGGCTCCACTACTTTTTTTGAAAATTCAAATTTGGAGTGGAGGTGCTGACTGTCTTCCCATACATTTTCCAAAGTTTCAGCCCGATATTTTATTTAGAAAAAAAGTTCTTAGATTCAGAAAAAAATTAAGAAAATTGAAGAAGTGAGGCCGGTAAGGTAGGTATTTATGCGTGTCACATGCCTTAAGATCTGCCACACTTCAAATAAAAATAAAATTGTTGGAATTTTGAACACTATAGATTTAAAATTCGACGCCTCCATTCAATATGAATTTATTTGCTGACAGTATCGTGTATGAGACTATATGTAATATGCACCGAGTATGAGTCTATCTATCTAGCATCGTTTGCTAAAATATAAGATAATTCTACGATATAATACGGGAACAAAAAGAAAATATAATTTTTATGAAAATTCTTGTATCCGTTCTTTAAGGTGTTGACAGAAAAACACTAAAATAATTGTTGGAAAAAGCAAGAAACTTAGAAGATATTCAAAATTGAAAATTTTTGTCCTTTTTTCTTAAACTTTCAAGACGTTAGTGATTTTAATGACATTAAGGTCTGTTTTTTTTTAATTATTCGTAATAGGACGCAATTAAAAAAAAATATATATATTTTTTTAACAAAAAATTTTTAGAAACTTCTTGAATTTTTCAAAAACTAATATTTAAACTGAATTTCTGAAGAAAAAAAAAACACTTTTTACTTTCTTCATTTTTTTTATATAGATAGCTTACAATGCCCTCTACAATCCCTGTAAATATCATAATGGGATCTCCCTTAGTTTTCGAAAAATAATTAAAAACGTACACCGAAACGAAGAACACGATGTGAAAACCCATGTAAACAATAGACGAACAATAAAAGAATATTATATTCGTATGCACGAACTTCAGAGTTCAGACTCTCGGGCGCTGGGCACACAGTGCCCCGGCGTACGTTCTTAATTATTTCTCGAAAACTAAGGGAGATCCCATATTGATAGTTACAGGGCTTGTAGAGGACATTGTAAGCTATCTATTGAAAACAAAAAAAAATGAAGAAAATCAAAAGTGGGTTTTTCTTCTTCAGAAATTCAGTTTCCAAATTAGTTTTTGAAAAATCCAAGAAGTTTTTGAAATTTTTTTGTTTAAAAAATATCTTTTCAAGACTTCATCCTATTAGGAATAATTAAAAAAACCTTAATATCATTAAAAACACCAAAGTTACGAAACTTCAAGAAAAAAGGACCAAAAGTTTCAATTTTGAATATCTGCTAAATTTTAAAATTTGTTCAAAAATTATTTTAGTGTGTTTTTTTTTCGACTCCTAAGAGTACGGATACTAGAATTTTCATCGAAATTACTAACAATAACTGAAATTCTTCAGATGATTTGACATGGACTTGTTCAAACATAATTTGGTTGACTGAACGGGCTGAACGAGATAATTTTCTTTATTTAATAGCTGATTAATACTGAATACACAGTTATTTAATAAGAATGGAATAATTGAAGGGTCCCGGGGCATAAGTGCAAAACCCGAATTTTTCAGGAGACGCAAAAAACTTTCTAACTTTAAGGGCATGTGATACTTCGTCGTGTGGTAAATCGGTTCAGTTCCCCCGGGGTTTTGTCCACAAAAATTAAAAATTTTAAAAACTGTATTTGGAGATGCTATAAAATAGAAGGTTGATTTTAATACCGGGTTTTATTTGTTAACTTCGAGGAGACGACGCGACATGAGTGCAAGGTGCATTCTCGTACAAGGTGAGAAACTGAAACTTGCAAGTGTCTACGCCGACGCCAGGCGCAGAAGACGTCAGACTTGGCGGTAAATTTGAAAGTGTACAGAGTAAAAATTTTCTGAAAATAGAAAAAATAGTAAAAATTGTAAGAATTCTGCTATGACAGATTGAAGAATCGATAACAGTTTTAATTATTATGTTAAAACATTGGGAAGAATTAAATGTTGTTTTTTTCTTGTTTTTTTTTTAAGAATTTGAAAAAGCTAAATTCTGTTTTACTGATGTAATAAATCTTTAAATTATACTTTTCAAATAATAATTCATCTAGCATCCGTAAGTACGTCTTTGATAATGTCACGTCTCTTAAAAAATGTATAATTTAAAAAAAAAAGTATCCTGACCAGTACCCGGTCGGCGCCCGAACATGAAATCTAACCAGCGTTGGCACGGCCGGTAATCGGCCGGCTCATGACCCTGAAATATGACCAGGGTTGACCTGGCCTGTACCTGGGCGGCTCCCGACCATGAAATCCAACCAGGGGTAGCTTGGCCGGAATCCAAACAGAAACCTTGTTGTAATAGGGCCAACCGGGGCAATTTCTGCACGGGAATGGAATCGTCAAATCTGCTATCTACCATAATCCGGTAAAAATTATTAGTGGAGCTAATTCATTTGAAAGCGTCAGCACGATTTAACTTCAGTGTCAGTCAATTCATTTCAATTCGCGAGATTTGAAGTCACACTCCAATTCCTTTGCATTCATCAGCGCGAATACTGTTCGAGACAGGTAAATTTTTTTTAATTCGGAAGAGTGAGAGCCACGCCCGAATTCGCCTCAATTCATGTCGGCCAATTTCATCAAGTGTTGATTTATTTGACGTAGTGTATACGGATTCGGCATATTTTGCCGAATTTTAATTTTTTCTACCAGCATATTTTTAATCATGTCATAATTTTCCGTAAATTATGAAAATTTTTCACAAATTTCATAAATTTCCACAAACTGCATAAATTTTCACAAATTTCAACAAATTTAATAAATTTCTACAAATTTCACAAATTTCTACAAATTTTTCCAAAAAATTTATAAATTTCCACA
Source organism: Andricus grossulariae (assembly GCA_011634705.1). Classification (NCBI taxonomy): domain Eukaryota; kingdom Metazoa; phylum Arthropoda; class Insecta; order Hymenoptera; family Cynipidae; genus Andricus; species Andricus grossulariae. The sequence goes on along the minus strand of JAABKJ010075445.1, from coordinate 163,192,696 downwards.
ATAATGATAAATTTCAATATACAGTCCAAGCTCCGAGCAGTGCCGCCCCGAGCAATGCCGCTTCACCGATTTCTCGCTCGAGCGCTACCTCCACCACTTTAGCGTCGAACAAGATCGATGAATTTCATATCTAACGCTCCGAGGAGTGCCGGGAACGAAACGGCCGAATCTGAGGGTTTTTTTCTCAGGCCAAACCTTGAAATTGTTCAGTCAAACAAATTGTTCATTTTATTATATCTTTAACAAAATTTGCTATGATATAAAATCAGATTTATGTAGTATAAGGCTAACTAATCATTGTTTATTTTACTTTTCGTCAAATATTTAAAGGCTTGGGATAGAGATTGAAATTTAAGAATCCTAAATTAGATTAAATTAAATTTTTAAATTAAGATCGAAAAGAAATCTATTTTATCATGAATAACTTTATGCAAAATGAGCATGAAAAAGATTCACAATTAATCAATCCATTTACTGATACAATCGTGAAAAAGAAGTACTCTCCGGATTCCGATTTCTTTCCTAACAAACTACGAAACTTGCATGGATACACAATGAAAGTTGGACTCTTACATTATCCACCATATGTCTTCTTTACCCGCAACTCAACTGGACACATATTCAATTTTGATGGGCCTAACATATTAGCCGTGAATTCGTTGTCCAAAGCTATGAATTTTAACGTGTCAACAGTTATCTCCAACAAGACAGCCTGGGATGTTAATAGCTGCAAAAAAGAGAAAAAGGTCGGCTTGTTTCACGATGTCATGTATAATGAACTTCAATTCATTGGCGTTAGAGGATTTGTATCCCGTATCTGCTTGGGGAAACTGATGGAATAATCGACAAGCACTCGACCTTTACGGACTGCGGCTGTATTACCAATTTTTGCAGATCGTCCTCCCAAGTTATCAACCCAATGGAAATTTTACAACGCAATAACATTGGTTATTCTGATAATAATGATTTGGGTGATAACCCGACTTTTGCACTTTGACAGTCGAAACTGGAGGATGGAGTACTCAATGCAGATAGTACTGGGACTTGTAATTTCACGTGAACATCGTGTTTTAGCAGAAAGAATAGTGCTTGGATCCATGCTTCTTGCTTGTGTCTTGCAGTAGCCATTCATTTACACATCGTTCGCAAGCATTCACTTAGAAAAGAAACCCATACAAAAAATAAAAACTATCGAGGATCTAGTTTCATCAGATCTAAGACCCTTAATACTTAATACTTATTACTTGTGTGTTCAGTATTTGATAAGTTACAACAATGTCACTTGCTTCATGAGAAAAAGTAAGGCAAATTGCCTGATCAAAAATTCTAGAGATTTTGGTGGTCAACCAGTCATGAGAGTTTTGGAAGGTGACCTGTACGAACTTACAAGTGGTAATTTTATGGAAGCAGCATCTCCCTACGTGAACCGTTTTCAAGATGTGATGAGAAGATTTGTGGAAGCTGGTGTCATAATTGAGTGGGATTAAAACTTACTCGCCGACCCCAAGTCTACAATTTTTTGGGGTAATTCTTTTATGTCAGATGTTGTCGAGTCCAATGTGCAGATAAGAAAAAACATCTTCTTTCTTCTTATCTTCGGATACACATGTTCCTTGCTGGCTCACATGGTGGAAGTTCTAGTTTACTACTTTCAAAAGTTCATCAAGTGAGAACTGTAAGCAAGATTCAAATAAGATTTATTAATGTTTTTATGTGTACACAGTACAAGTATGAGTATTTGGTAATACAATTTGCTTTATAATATATATATATTTATAGCCTAATCTCAATCGCTCTAAAGTTTTTAGAGTACCAGAAAAGGTCCACTTTATTTTCTTTTTCGATTTCTAGAAGTGCTTATTGGATTTATGTACCAAAAAATTATGCTGAAACAGCATATCATTTCAAGAAAATGAAACTTTTCTAGTTCTTTTCTCACAAATAAATTTTGCTAGACAGGAATATTTTGAAACTTTTTCAGGTCATGAATTTGGACTTGGGAAAATGAAAAAAAGCCTTCTAGTCTATCTGTTTCTATAGTTCAATTTAGAATAAATAGAAAGCGGAACTTTTGTAATACGTGGGCCCATTAGTATCCAAGGTCTTTGTTTCAGGCTTCATTCACTCTACTCACATTCTTTTTATAAACTATTTGTCGTATGATCTTCCTAATAATTCTGGAAGGATAACTTCTCCATGAAATTGCAAGGCTTTTTCTAGTTTTTCCTTACAGAAAACATCATCATACACAATTCTTTCGATGTACAAAAATTGTTTCGACCACACAATAAAGTCACAATACGCCAGTTTTGCTACGTACATTTGTAAAATAACTTGACTGTAGTGACTGTGTGACTTAGACAAGCTATATTTATCACCATCTTTAATCAAACACGATCCTTTCTTTTCCACAAATTTGTCCAGCGTGATACTCACATCTTTTAATACAAATGGGCACTTTATTTCTATACAGCCCGAACCACAGCAATCGCATCCCTTATGAAAAAGAAGTATTGGTAAGTATTGGATCCAATGCTTTTTTCGCGAATTTCCAATACTTATTCGTGAAAAAAGTATTAGATCCAATACTTACCAATACTTCTTTTTCATAAGGGATGTTACTAAACCGTCAGGAGTAGCTCCTATCTCCGGAGTCTCTAAGGATATGATGAAACCTGTTTCTTTAATTTTCACGTTATCGTGACGTGTTTTGATGAATTTCTCATACTCATGTCTGGCAATGCTTTCATGAGCTTTCCCATACTTAATTGGTTCTGGCTCATAAAGCATTTTTTGCGGATAGCAAACTCCTTTAATTACGATGAGAGAAGGATTTTCAATTGAAGAGCTGCACACAGCTTTAAAGTTAGAAGCACCGAACCTTCCGGATTTACTTTTGTACCAAAGGACGCTATTGGACTGCAATTTTGTTCTTTCTGTCACGCACAATTGCTCTTCTTTTGTGATTGTCAGATTAACATCTACATTTCGAAGGTCTTCCAACGAAAAGGACTCAAATGCTTCGCTGTACAGACTAAGTAAACTCATTGGCATATTTCCATAATCTTCAACTATTCTAGCTGAAGCAAATGGTTCTACAATGTTTAAAATCGCAGCGGTTGGATTTACTTCATCTACTTTTCGTAAAAAGTCCAATAGTGCATCACCTTTTAAAGCAGGTACATAATCTGGGCCACTCGTAATAAACAAATGATTACTTTTCATTTCAATTAGACATGATCTTTATTTACATATAGATGAATAATACTTTCATGTCATTTTATTTGTAATTTTTGACTGGCAATATATTGTTTGATTTAAAATTATAGCTAATGAACATGAACAAAGTTGAGTGAAAATTAATTAATTAGGCATTGATTTACTTCAAAAAAATGTATATATCTATAATTTTTAAAGATTACATGTCGGCTTGATTTTTATACCCCAATCCATTTCCGCCACTTTTGCTGGAATAACTTTTTTTGCAACTCTCGGTACAGGCCAAGAAGCTAATTTGTCCGTACATGATACGTTTTCCGCTAACCAGCCCGAGTTTAAAGCAAATATAACAGCTGCAGCATGATTGCACACTTCTCCTAAGCCAGCCATACATACACAGTGTGCACTAGAAATGGAACCATCTGCGAGAACGATAAGCCAAACGCTTAAATTTTTCTCGTTCATTCTCTGTGAGTGTTTTACTGTCAATTTAGTAAATAAAAACTGTATATTCAGAATTAAACATTTTCGAAGTAGGAAGTGATCTTGGCAATGTTTTCATGACTCTGTGGAATAAAATTTTTTTGAATGATATTTTTTCGATTCTGAACTTTGAATAGTTATTATTCTAGAGAAATAATCTTTTTTCCTGCGATTACTTGTAAAGGTATGGTTATCTTGAGAGTTCTTGTAGACTCTGAGGAAGTCAAGTTCGATCTCGTGAGACATGTACCTTAACTATATAAAGTCTGACTTCGTTGAACATTGATATGGGTTTATCTGAGAAAAATGTTGATTCTGCAACAAACAAAAAATTAATAAGTAAAACGATTGATGAATATTATTTTGAAATGTAGCCGAAATAACTCATCAAAGATTAAGAAGAGAATAGGATATCAGTGAATGAGACGAATTGCTCGAAGGAAAATTATTTTATTTTATTTAGGATTGAATTAAGCACATGATTCTGATTTAAATCAATAATGAAATAATATTATTGATAATGTAAATTTTCAAGACAGTGTTTAGTCGTCAAAAATTAGAAGATATAATATACCTTTGTTGAAGAATTTTAAAGAAAGATTATATATAATCTGGTCCAGAAAACTCTAAACTTGACTTTGGAGAGATATGGAATTAATCAAATTTGAGACCGGACTAATTTAAATTGGTTTTAATCCATTCGCTGGATAGCTAAATTTCAATTGGGTCTATTTTGTAGCTGATTTGTCAACTGATCTGGTTTCATCTCAAAAATTCCACATTAGATTTAAATCTGTTACCAAATTCACCGGATTTTCATCACTATTTTAGTGATTGATTATCCAATTAAATTGGTCTTGTCTTAAATTGATTCGGAATAATTTTCCAACTAGGTTATTTTAAATAGGGAATCTTGAATGACAAATCAAAAGGAAATTATATATATGTATGAGAGATGCCCGAAGCGGCTAGTGGTTTCAATCACTCAACGATGGGTAACGAATCCTCACCTTCGAAGTATCAGCGTTTAGTTCCTACAGACATAAAACGATTGTAGCGCTGGGACGTAACACTAGTAACATTATTGTAACGAGCAGAACTCAATTCACGCGCAAAAAGTTTGAATATTTAAAATCTGATTTAAAAATAATACTTCAAAAGTTTTAAATTTAGATAAAATGCGTATAAAGTCCGTTTCCGCAATTAAGGGTTTAGAAACCCAACTCCAGCGATAAAATCTCCTTCTGAAAATCATCTTGAATTAAAAATAATTTGAATTTAAAGGTTCTTTTGAAATAAAATACTGCTAATTTTGAAAGTAAATTAACAAACAAATATTTTATTAATCTGGTCTTTTAGAATTTTACTTTATAAAAATGTTAAGTTTAATTTTTAAGATAACGAATGAGTCGCGGCTGTGTACCAGATTCTTCTGATCTTTTACTTCCTCGTCGAGAGCTTCAATGCGGTCGCAGCGGTCCTCAGTTTCCCCCACACATTCATACATTCTTTCATTAGACATTGGTCCTAATCCCTACTCTTTAATGCTATATTTCTCCTTACAGATTCAACTCCCTACCTCTAGCCTCTTGAACCCAACGATGGATTGCGTAATAAGTAAGTTTACCGTGACGTTTTTAGCCGGATCCCGGCCAGTATCCCCGGCCAGCGCCCGGTTTAAACTGGGGCTATCCGGCCGGCTCCCTGTCGGATCCCTGTTACCATTCCTACACCGGACAGATGATACTCTATTATCCGATAAAAATACAAGAAATTGTATAAATCAACAAATTTCTATTTATTAAATCAAACAGGAAGATCAATTAGAAAAAAATCTGGAATATTAAATTATATGCATACGGAGAATCATTTGTGTACATATTATATACATACTGTTTTTTCAGACTTACTTGTACTACTCTTTATATTAATAATAATAATATACTATTTCTAGTTTTCTCGCCCATGGCAGTGGGGCAACAGTAACAGCCTGGGTTTTTCCGGTCGGCGAATCAACGCTGTATCAAACAGTTAATGAAGTTTTCACTGCAATCTGGGATATCCTTTCTCCTATGTACATGAAGCAGAAGACTACTGAAGAATGGCTGAAAATTACTGCAGATTATGAGGCAATCTGGCACTTCCCTCATTGTGTGCGTGCCATGGACGCACAGCACATTCGAATTGCTGCTCCCATCAGATCAGGCAGTGCCTTTTTCAATTACAAGCACTTTTTTAGTTTCATATTAATGGCGGCCTGCGATACACACTATCCTTTCACGTTTGTGGATGTTGGCGACTTTGGTATTCTATTATTTATGTGAGATTATTAATTTCACCTCAATGCAAACATATGTCTACTTTCAGGCTCTTTAAATGACTCAAGTGTCCTCAGTGATTCAGTCTTTGGACAATTACTATTGGCAAATATTTTAGCTTCGCCAAGGCCAACCACCTTGCTAAACAGCAATAGTGTCGTCGGATATTTTTTCCTCGTAGACGAAGGACTTCCCAACACCTTGGGTAAAATGCGACCTTACTCCAGAAGACTTAATTTGACAGATGCGCAAAGGATTTTTAATCACAGGTAGATATTGATATGGAGGGAATCAGTAAAATAATTGGGTTTCAAAATATGTGGTTTATTTGATGAAAATTAAGTAAATGTTGGAATTTGAAAGTGAGTTATGAGATATTATGGTATCTTATACTTCGTAGTGAATAAATTAAGTGCAGGAAATATGAATTTTCAAGTGCAATCTGAAAATGATACAGAAAAAATATGCTTTCATAAATAAAACATTTTGGAATGTACTTTATTGTATAAAATTAGTATTTATCTAAACAATTATTATATTTTGATATAGGGGAAACCACCCTACAGTAGATAGGAAAAAAATCAACAGTATTTAACTGCATGAATTTCCAAAAATAAAGAAAAATTTTCTTTTTGAAATAAAGCTTACATATTCAATTGAATATTCTTAGAGAAAAAAATATCACGAAATTAGTCCATTAGCTGCATTAAACATTTTTATTAGACCTGGTCAAGGATACGATATTGACACCTCTATCCATCAATAGATAATCGTTTCTGGTATTGCTCCTGGGCATGACATAATATTATATTCTCGATAATTAAAATTTATCATTAGTATACTTCCAATTAAAATTAGTTTATCGAGTTAATAATCGTTGAAACGATGATTATTTTACAAAAATCACAAAAGCTTACATTTTCAATACATATTGCATGTTTTCGTAACTTTCTGTTAATTGTGTTGAATGCGCTATTGGTAGACTTGCGTACTCATTTCTATTGTTAAGCAGCACTGCCTTAAAAATTTGTTTTGACGAGTCTATAAACAATATCCATTCCTCTGGAACGTAAACATCCTTTTTTAGTTCATTCATCAAACCGTTAACGTCTCTGCAATGTACCAACATACCTCACATTTTTATGTTCAAAAGTCAAACCGAAATATTTTTGGATGAAAATATAACTACTTTTTTGAAAGTTTGTCTTTTTAATTTAAAAATTCATTTATTTTAATACAAATTTCATGTTTCTTGGACAAAAATGCAACTATTTAGTTAAAGATTCAAAAATATTGTTAAAAATTCATCCTTTTTGGTTAAAAATTCAGCTGTTTTGTTGAAAATTGCTCTTTTTGGCTTGAAAATCAAGTATCTTCATGGGAAATTTAGTTCTTGTTTAAAACTCATATTATTATATTAATTAGTCAAACTCAAATTTTTTTTTTGGATGAAAATTCGTCTTTTTCATTTAAAAATTCATTTGTTTCGGTAGAAATCTCATCTTTGTAGGATAAAAATGCTAATTTTAGGTTAAAAATTAATCTTCTTTGCTCCAGGATTCAACTATTTTGTTGAAAATTTTGTTTTCACCACTTTATTAAGAAATCATTTTTTTTTTAAGATTCATACTTTTATTCGAAAATGAATTCCTCTGGTTGACAGTTTAACTATTTTTCCTAATTGATAATTCAACTGCGTCAACAAAGGTTAAACTACTTTGTTGAAATTATTTTTTGGTTTTTTGTTTTGTTTGAAGGAAGGTTTATCTCTTTCGTTGAATATTGAACTATTTCCTTGAAAATTAATTTTCTTGCTGAAAATTCATATTTATTATTATTATTATACCATTAAGCCATATCTCTTTTAGGGTAAACGTGACTCACTCGGTAAGGAAGGGAGTAATATGGGGGGGGGGGTTACAGATGTTTACATTGATCTACAATTTCCGTTTCTGGATGAAAATTAAATTTTTGTTCAGAAGATTCATTACTTGGCTTGAAGGTTCAACAATGCAGGTGAATTTGGTTTTCTTTCATGACCGAAAGAACTTTCTTTTTTCAAAATTCGGCTTTTTAGTTTTAAAATTCATTCTTGGAATGAAATTTCATCTTTTTTGGTTTAAGTATCAACTTTTACACTTTTTTGAGAACTCATCTTTGCAGGTTGAAAATTCAATTATTTTGTTTGCAAATTGAACTAATCTCTTGAAAATTCAAGTATTTTGTTAAAAAGTCATCTTTTACGGTAGAAAAGTCTTTTTAAAATAAATACATATATTCGCAAATCGTGAATTTGGATATGAAGTATTGTTTCAATACTTTGATAAAAGATGATATGTTAAAAATATTACAAGATTGAAATGCTAGTATTTGAATGTTAATGGTCAGGAAAAATAAAAAATTAGTCAAGGGACAATCATAGAATTCTAAGAATTAAGCTTTCATCCTGCAAAACATGTATTATTTTAAATACAAAAAATGTCCATTGCTTTCAAGTCCCATATTTTCTTATCTCTGGAAACCATAAATTACGTACAGTAAGCTGAATTTTATAATAAAGTTCGAATATTTTTCTAATCAATCGAATCGCGCGCTTTCGGAAAATAAAGCACTAACCGCTCAGTCAGTTAACCGGTCCATTTTGTTTGCGCGATTATTATTATTTTTTTATTTATTTATTTATTTTTTATTTTTTTATTTTTTTGAATATTTTTCCGTAAACGCACTGTTTAAATTCCTTTCATTCTTTTATAAATTCCCAATCAAAAATTGAGAATCAACTTTGAAGACAAAGGCGGAATCCAAGTGAAATATCAAGATAGGTCACTACTATGATTGTTAATAATAATTATAAACTTTTGAAATTCAACCATTTTTCGGTTCCGGGGGGGATGGGGGCTTATAACCTTTCTATGTCAGAAATGAAACTACGTTGAAACACTTTATCCTCTCAATTCGGCTGAAAATCCAAAAGTTGAAATTGGAAAATCTGACTTCTATATCAGAATGCTTTTTGCTCTTTGTTTACTAAAATAACTCTTCTGAAAAGTCCACTATTGCATTTATATTGAAAGAATTATGCTTCAAATGGAATATACATGTACATATCTGTATGAGTATGTATGTATATATGTGGGGCATAATTTCTCAAGTGTACCCACCTCCAAAATGAAAGTTGTCCGATCGAGCTAAAAATTGGCCTAATTGTAGTCCTATTAGATAGCACTTCTTACACTAAAAATTAATTCAATTTGATAATTATTCACCAAAGTGGAGGGGGTACAATTTTTGGGGTTTTGAAGCAAAGCCTTACTTTCGAAATCAAGAATAAATTTGACTTTTTTTTAAATTTCGACACTTTTTTTTTTCTTCAAAATAGTTTTAAAAGAAGGCTGAGATTTTTTCCTATAAGAACTCTAATTTTCAGAGTGGCGAATTAATATGTCTTTGAGTAATAGAACGATTCGTAGACGAGATGCCATGATTGGGCGGATGGCGCGCGATCTCCCCTACTGTGCTCACGCCGAGGATCTTTGTGCAACGCTTTAGTGCCAGTTTTTTAAGTTAAGTAATATTATATAGGCATATTATGTGTCTTTCTGCTTGATTTTTTTACAATAGTTTCAACAGTTGTTTCCTTTGCAGGCCTTTTTTTGCGGTTTCTGTTTTTTGCCCTTCGTGAAGATGTCGTATTTCTCAAAAGGACGAAAACTTCTTGAGTTGAAGTTTTCCATCTTGAGTGGGAATTCTTAGACGGCATCATCCAAAAATTACTTTTTTGAAATTGAGAAAGAGATTTTTGGATGAGGATGATCAAATTCACGATATTTTCATAAATACAATTAAAAGAATAATAGGTCGAAGATAATAAGAATGAGAAAATAAATAATTAAACAAATTCAAGTACAAACCTGCTTCGATAAATTCGATTGCAGATAAAATCTGGAAGTAAACTACGAATATTATATTCCAGTTTCTTATGCTGTTAAAAATTATCTTCTCTTGTGAGAATCACAAAGATCTAGTGGCAGAGAGCAATCCAGTGGCAGAATTAGCAAGTGAAAATACGCGGGTAAATTCAAAATTTGTATATTCCTACTTCTAATTTTTAAAGCATATTCCCAATTAATTTTACACTGACCGTAATGCAGAACTTGTTAATAACTTAATATTCTTATCGGACAACTGCGTTTGGTTCACCCACGCACTCTGAAAACGACAGGGACATTTTTCAAAAATTCTAATTTCCATTTAAACTCCTGATTTTCGGATTTTATTTCACTAATTACTTAAGATCGATTTCAGAAAATACCAAAAAGAGTTCTAACTTAATATTCTTAACGGGCAACTGCGTTTTGTTCACCCACGCACTCTGAAAGATACAGGAACATTTTTGAAAAATATTATTATCATTTAATCTCCTGGTTTTTGGATTTTATTTCACTAACTACTTAAAATCAATGTCAGACAATACCGAAAAGAGTTTCAACATAACATTCGTATCGGAAAACTGCGTTTTGTTCACCCACGCACTCTGAAAGCTACAGGAACATTTTTGAAAAAATCTCATTTTCATTTAAACGTGCAATTCACAAGTTTTCTCCAAACAATTACCTGCACTTGATGCTAGACAATTCCAAAAAGAGTTTTAACTCAATATTCTTATAGGAGAACTTTCGTTTTTTTTTACCCACACACTCTGAAAGCTACAGGAATATTTTTGAACAATTCTAATTTTCATTTAAACTCCTGGTGTTCAGATTTTATTTCACTAAATACGTATAATCGATGTCGGACACTACCAAAAAGAGTTTCAACTCAATATTCTTATTGGACAACTGCGTTTGCTCCACTCATACAGTGTGAAAGATTCAAGGAACACTTTGAAAAATTCTAATTTTCATTTGAACGTCCAATTCCTAAGTTTTCCTTAAATAATGACTTTTACTCGATGTCGGAAAATGCCAAAAAGAGTTTTAACTCAATATTCTTATCGAACAACTTTGTTTTGTCCACCCTCGCACTCTGAACGCTACAGGAACATTTTTGACAAATTCTAATTTTTATTTAAACTCCTGGTTTTCAGATTTTTGTACTAATTACTTATGATTGATGTCGGACAGTACCAAAAAGAGTTTCAACTCAATATTCTGATTGGACAACTGCGTTTTATCTATTCACACACTCTGAAAGCTACAGGAATATTTTTGAAAAATTATAATTTTCATTTAAACTCGTGGTTTTCGGATTTCATTTCACTAAATACTTATAATCGATTTTGGACACTAGCAAAAAGAGTTTTAACTTATCGGACAACAACGTTTTATCCACACACGCACTCTGAAAGCTATAGGAACACATTTGAAACATTTTAATTTTTATTTAAACTCCGGGTTTTCGGATTTTATTTCAATAAATACTTCAAATCGATGCCAGACAATGCCAAAAAGAGTTTTAACTTTATATTCTTATCGGACTTTAAAAAAAATGGTATTACACCAAATACTTATAATCGATGTCGGACACGACCAAAAAGAGTTTTAACCTAATATTCTGATCGGACAACTGTGGTTTGCTCACCGACGCGCTATGTAAAGGTCAGGAAAATTTTTCGAAAATATTTATTTTCATTCGAAATCCTGGTTTTCGGATTTTATTTCACTAATTACTTATAATCGGTGTTGCACAGTATCAAAAAGAGTTTTAACTTAATATTCTTATCGGACAACTGCGTTTGGTTCACCCACGCACTCTGAAAACGACAGGGACATTTTTCAAAAATTCCACAAAAAACTGCACGAATACTGTTTGATAGTAGATTACCATGACGCTTCACCCTCTTCTGCCCAGGCTCAACGAAGAAGTCTATAAATACAGCGCTCAAACAGACTTCTAGTCAGTCGCAAACTGACCTTCATAGAGTGAGGAATGCTTGTACACAGCAAGAAACGTCAAGGTCGAGGTTTAATTAATACTATTATTAACAAGTTACCCTTTGAATTACATTTGCCAGGTTACCAGTACTGTGGACATGGTACTAAGTTAGCTAAACGTTTAGAACGAGGTGATCCAGGTATAAACCCTCTGGACGCTGCCTGTAAGGAACACGATATTGCTTATTCGAAAAATCGAGAAAATATTGAAGCGAGAAACTTTGCAGATAGCATACTAGCTGACAAAGCGTGGCAATGTGTTTTTTCTAAAAACACTGATATTGGTGAAAAAGCAGCTGCACTAGCACCAACATGAAAGTTAAATCAAAACTCGGTATGGGGTTAAGGAAGAATTAAAGGAAGATTAAAAAGGTTTCTAAGAAACGGGTAGCTTTGAGGAAAATTGTAGATGCTGCTAAAAATTCCATGCCTCCTAGTAATGATACTCAAGTTATCATTAAAACTGCTGTGGGGGCTGTTTGAAAAGCTATTAAAAGAGCTGGAGGTAGAAACTAAGTGAGAGCACCTCGTATTCTACCTATACCCTCAAAAGTTGGTGGTGTTTTACCACTGATTCCCATATTCGCAGGACTCAGCGCACTTGGAGCTCTTGCTGGTGGAGCAGCTGGTATCGCAAAAGCTGTAAATGATTCCAATGCAGCTAAACATCAACTTCAAGAGACTGCACGTCATAATAAGACGATGGAGGAAATGCCCTTGCAAAAGGGCTACACTTGAAAACCTATAGACAAGGACTGGGTCTTCATATCAAACCAGATCCTCAAGGTCGTGTTCCTAAAGCTAAAAACGTGCATCTAAAAAACGTTTATTCAAGAAAAAGAAACTTGCAGTGAAGCTACCACATCGTGCATTAACTGATTTTGATCTTCTCAATTGTGCTAAGACTCTAAAGAGTCCATATTTTCGAGGAGTCTTTATGCGAAATGAATTACCTGCTAGAGGACACGTCATTTATCTTCCAATCATCGTGAAGACAATACATCATATTCAGCTCCGCATAGTTGATCAAGACGGAAAATTAGTGAATTTTACAGGAGAGACTATAACTATCCGATTACGCTTAAAGTCAATGTGATGGGTATCGTTTATAATCGTTAAGTGGGTGCAAGTTACATAAGCAATCCACCATGCAAGAAATCAGTCAGTCTTCAATCAGTTCGCAAGAGATTAACATCGCAGAACGTGCGCTTCATGCTCATCAACCTTATGCTTCATCATTATATAACAACAGTGATAGATACGAATTGCAGTGCAACATCAAGATTTATGCATTCTTCCAAGTAAAAGCTCATTACGTATACATGGAAGGTTAGTTCAAGCTGATGCAAATACAGCTGTTGCGACAACAAATCTAATTGGTAACGCCATTTTCTTTTTATTTGATGAAATTCGGTATGAATTGAATGGTATGGAGATTGACCGATGTAAAAATGTTGGACATACCAGCATTCATTAACAGTTGTGAGACTAAAATCTTGTAAAATTTGGATTTCATTATTTTCTTTTTACACATATCACACTTACTTGTGCTGGCGGACAAGGTGAAATCGTTGACACAATGCTAAATACAATTAAAAATATTTGTTAATCCAACTTTTTGTTGACGAAACAAATTGAGATGCAAACAGATTTATCAAGTTAGAATAACTCTATGACATTTATATGGAAAAATTCGTGAATGTGGTTACAGATCAGAAAAGAAAAAACCTGCGTTCTAGGGAAGTACAAATAGTTTAAGTACCGAATTATTTGTTTTGATGCAGTGATTTTTTTGGCCTGCGATTATTATACCAAAACTTGTGTTATTTTCGGGATGAACAATATGCGTAAGAGATAAATTTTATATTCATGGAGTTAATTCACGATAAGAAATCAAGATTCAATTCAATTTGGCAATGTCAGAGAGAAAACTTTGTCCACGAATCACCAAATAATGCAATGTGAAAAGTAAATTATCGTTACCTTCATTTGTATATATGTATTGAAAGTAAGATTTATCACTTTTACATGAAGTAGAAAATACTGTCTCATATTGTAAAATTTCGACATTCCTTTTACATATAAATGTGTGTGTGCAATATTTTATGGGGTTTTGCCAACAACAACTCTCATTACTTTACAAAGTCTGCTAAGAATAAGAGAGATTTCTAATGTGATAAAATGTGATTTCATATTAAACATAAACGGTGGAACGTTTAATGAATACAGAGGGGAAAAGTTTTATAAAAAAATCATTCATTTCGGCGAAAACTGAGTTTTACTTTTGAGGTTAGAATTTCCCTGATAGCACCGAAACTTGGGTCGAGCTTGGGTGAAAATTGTGTCCAATTCTTACAAGCTTGGTGCCAAGCTTGAGTGAAGCTTGGGTGAGAATTGTTATGGCCACTTTCACGAGTTTGGCCGGTATTTTGACGCGTTGATTACACTAGCGTTCCGAGAGATATCGCTGCGGTCTAAGGTCTGTGACGTAAGATGTTTTCCGTCACGTTTCTCGCGGGTGCTGCTAGGGGCAGTAGAATCGTATGGTAAAAGAAGCGAGAAAGATTTAGCGAATTTAAAATGATATAAGCCTGAGAAAAATGTGAAATATTGAATTACAATGCAAGCGACTATTAATGTTAAGTGATAGAAAATAAAAATAGAACCATATATGCAGTACAAGCATGGGAAGACCCGCTGGTCTTAGTTAGGGTTAAGATGGGTAGCATATAAACGGTTGTAAAATAATTTTAAACTAAATTATGGAAATGCGAAGAACGACCGTAATTTACTAGGATAAGAATTGTAAACCTTCAAGTAAGAAATTCATATATAATTTAGCGAAACGTGACCTGGCGAACCGTAAACAGCTTAAAATGGTAAATGTCAAAACCAAGAACACTTCGGAATTTCAGGTCTTAGAATTAAGTTGTAAAAAAAAATGAAAAGAAAACTTTAGAAATAAGAAGTTTGTTTGCTATCTGAGGGAACATCATATAGATTCCAGGATTTATTTGTAAAGAGGCATAGAGTAGAAAATTATAATAAGAGCCGTACCCATTGCATAGGATTATAGCTATAAAAGCATAGAAGAAAATCAAGAGATTTCAGTACAAGAATTGTTGAAAGGACAAGAACAATACCTTAAATTGAACGAAAAACAAAAAAAGATTGTTGATTTGATATTGCAAGTCGTTGATGAAAATGAATCTTTTGGAACATGCTTCTACATTGATGGACCAGGGGGATCTGGCAAAACGTTTGTTTATACAACATTATACTTTTTGCTAAAAAACAGAGAAAAAAATGTGCGCACAATGGCTTTTACTGGTATTGCCGCCACTTTACTTCCTGAAGGAAAAACAGTGCATAAAACTCTTGGTTTGCCTGTGCCGCTATTTTCTGATTCATCTTCAAGCATAAAACTGAATTCAAAAGAAGGAAAGCGAATAATGAATACAGATGTTTTCATTCGGAATGAAGCCCCAATGTCTCCACGATATGCTCTTGAAGTCATGGATCGAACTCTTCGTGATTTAATGAAAAATGATTTGCCTTTTGGTGGAAAAATAATCATTTTGAGCGGTGATTTCAGACAGCTGTTTCCAGTGAAAGAGAACGCAACTCGTTTTGAAATTGTAAGCTCATCAATCAAGTTCAGTACTCTGTGGAAACATTTCACTATTCATGATTTAACCGAGAACAAGCGAGCTTTATCGGAAGAGAAAGAATTTTCGCAATTTCTTCTTCAAATGGGCAATGGAACATTGAATGATTCATTTGCAACTATCCAAATCCCTGAAAAATGCATTGCCTCAGAAGATTCTGATATTCTAAAAGATACGTACGGAGCTATGATCGACAAGAAACAATTCACTGCAGCAGCAAAGTACGCTATACTTTCTGCCAGAAACATAGATGTTGATAATATCAACAACAAAGTTGTTGATCTCCTTGATCCAAGGACAGAAAAAATATAAACCAGCATAGATAGTACTGAAACCACTAATGATAAAGGCGATATAAATCACGAAGCTGAATTACCCGAATATTTGAATTATCTCAATCCCCCAAGTTTGCCGCCTCACGAATTGCGACTCAGAAAATACGCAGTCATTATGCTCATCAGAAATATGTGCATAAGTGAAGTTCTTTGCAATGGAACGAGATTGCTCATTCTAGATATGAATGACCACATATTGCGATGCAAAATTTTAACAGGAAGTAAAATTGGCGAAATTGCTTACTTAAGTCGAATAACGTTGCACTGTGAAAACATATACCCTTTCTCTTTCAGAAGAAGACAGTTTCCCATCAAATTAGCATTTGCCATGACTATAAATAAGTCTCAAGGCCAAACTTTTGATGTGATTGGAATCGATTTAAGAAAGGATGTTTTCAACCATGGGCAATTGTATGTTGCATTTTCAAGAGTTCGCTCATGGGAATCATTAAAAGTTTACATTGATCGTACAAAAATTCAAAACGAAAGCAGAATAAAAAATTACGTATACCAGGAGATATTTTCGTGATCAAATTTTTTTAGATAATTATATAGAATTCACAATTTTCTTAGAATCAATTGATATGCACTCAATGAGAAAATTTTATTGACATTTAACAAATGATCTACTTTTATATATAGTTAAAAGTTTGTCATAAGGACAACCGCAGGATTTCGCCGGGAGCAGGTGCTAATCTTAAAAATTGAATTATAAAACATACAAACTAGAAAATTCCCGAATTTAAACAATTAAGAAAACGTTTTTTTAATAAATACTATTTATTTCTTAAAAATAAAATAATCAAATATTTGTATCATAGAAATTTTTGTTAATATTTAATTTTTTTAAATTATTGTTTGAATTCAAAATAACGATAATTGTGTAAAAATGTTATACAAAAAATAAATTTGAAAACACGATTCAATTCAGCACTGATTTGTCTCGAAGTTTCTTTTTATTTACTTTTTTAAAATTAATAATTTGATTTCTGAGAACGTTTTTTGTCATATAAAAAAAATACAATGCACATGTTTAAAAAAAATTTCTTATCCGGAAATATATCTTTTCAATTATTGTTATTTTAAATTCAAACATTAATTTTTTAAACTTTAAACATTAAAAAAAGTTTTTCCTTTAATATAAATATTTCATTATTTTATTCAAAAAAGTATTTGTTAACACACTATTTTTTTAATTATTCAAAAGCGGGAATTTTCTATTTGAGATATTCTATAATTCGGCAATTTTCACACTGTAAGATTCGCGAATTACAAAATTCCCGAAATTATAAAGTGCCGACATATAAAACTCCCGAATTGAATTCACGAATAATTAAATTCCCGAAAGTATATAATATTACCGAATTTGAAAATTCCTCACAGAAAATTGCCGAGTTATAAAATATCCGAACTAGAAAATTCATGAATTTAAACAAATTAGAAAAATTTTGTTCATCAAATATTATTTTTTCTAACAAATACATAATAAAATACTTTTATTGAAAAAATTTCTTTAATGCTTAAAATTTGAAAAAAATTATTGTTTGAATTTTAAATAACAATAGTTAAAAAATATATATATTTCAGAATGAAAAAAATTCTTTGGAAATGTGATATAAATCGGTACTGAATTGAATTCTGCAAAGTTTGTTAGAAAAATATTATTAGATTCGAGGAAAATTAGGGAATAATTTTCTTTTCTTTCGAAGCGCACGTGTTTTTTAATTTATTTTTTTATACAATTTGTATACAATCATTGTTCTTTTAAATTCAAACAATGATTAGAAAAAAATGTAATATTGAAAAAATTCGTTTATAAAAATATTTGATTATTGTATTTTTAATAAATAAATAATATTTATTAAAAAACCATTTTTTCATGTTTAAATTCGGCAATTTTTTACTTTGAATATTTTCAGTCTAGAATTTTCAATTCGGTGATATTATAAACTGTTCGGGAATTTTATTGTTTGGGTATTTTCAATTTTCCAATTCGGGATTTCTATACACAGACAATTTTATAATTTCGGAAATTTTATTATTCGGAAATTTTCCGATTCGGCAATTCAATGGTGTCGGAGATTTAATTTTTCGGGATTTTTCAGTCATCCACTCATCCCTTTCGGAATTTTTCAGTCTTCCCATACTTTTATACCTTCTCTTAAAGTTATGTAATTTTTCAAAATAAAAAGTCAAAATTTAATGTCGAAATCATCAAAAGTATCCATTTTCATTTAAATTATTTGAGGTCTTTTCAAATTATTTTTGAAAATTTTTTCGGAACTTTTAAATATCTTTTAAAATGATTCCCATATTTCCTCATTCTAATTTGCAATTTAGATTAAAATGAGTGAATTTTATAAAACGTGATGTCAAATTTGAAAATAAATAATGTTTAATGACATAGTTTTAATAAAAAGCTACAATTCTTTATTTGGGCTTCCTTTTCTATCTCGGGTTGTTATTCTAAAAACAAGAATTTTTTTCATAGGGTTTTTGATGAATAAAACAAATACTCCTAGAAGTCTTTTTTTAGACATTTAACGTATCTCGCGTCTTTTGGCGTGATATTAAAATTTTCTATGTTTGCATATGCATATCCATTTCGATAAATAAATTAAAAACGGCGAGTTTTGTCGACAAATGTTTTAAAGAAATGTTGTAGGAATTTATAAAAGCTGAAATTTCTCTACAAACTTTTCCACGTATTTCGCAACATTTTGCTCAAAATGTCCTGTATGTTGCGTTATTTGGTTCCAAATTAGATTTTTTTTCATAGTATTTTCAATAAATAAAAACAAACTGACAAATTCAATCAAAAAATTGTTCAAAACATTTTTAAAAGCTGCAATTCATCCATACAACTTTTTTCCGTATCTCCAGTGGTTCTGCCGAAAATTTGAATTTTATATTTTTTTACAGTAATTTCGATAAATAAAACCGAAATGACAAATCCTAACAAAAAATGCTTCGAAAAAATTTTGTAGGATTTTTTGCATCGTTTTTCCGATAAATAAAACAAAAACATCAAGTCTTATAAAAAAATGGTTGAGGGAAAATTGTAGATATTTTAAAAAGCTTCAATTATTCTTTCAAAATTTTTTCACGTATCTGTCGTTCATGTTTACGGATATACCGACAGACAGACAGACGCCGTCGCCAAAACTTAATTTTCGTCTTCAGGGGATTTCAAAACGTGGAGATCCGTTCAAAAACTGAGGTGTAAAATTACGGCCTATTATAATACTTTCTCAATCATAAATGATGAGAATGTGAAAATGATTACATATTTCAATGAGTGAAGACTTATTGTATGCATTAGAATGTAACTTGAATTAAAAAATCTAATTTAATTTTTTAATTTTTTAATCTAAAAATTATTCCAATCAAAACGTTTTCCATTTAAAATTATTACTTCTAATTTAAAATAAAATTTCCAAATTTTCAAGGTTTCAATTAAAAATCATTTAACATTGAAGGCTTTTACTTAGAAATTATATAATCTTTATCGGTTGAATTCGATTTTGTTTAACTTCGAAACCGTTCCCCATTTAAACGATCAATTCTTTAAATTCTGAAATGACTTGATTTTTATCGTTGTGAAATAATAGCAATGTTTTTATTTATAGTCCTGCAACCTTGAAAGTTCTACATTTGAAAATCAAAAAAAGCTTTGAATGGAAGTAAAAATTTAGTACTCGTACAAGTTTCTGGAGTTATTTTTTTACATAGAATTGATTGGTGCCGTTTAATTCTAACCTAGGATCAATATTGATTAATTTGTATCAAATTATTTAATAAAAAATTGCTGTAAGAAAATGAAAATGTAATACATGTTTCTTTATCCATTTTAAAGAAACATTTATATTATCTTTACTAAATACACCGGAATGTGAAATATCAATTGGAAAATTAAATATTTACCTAATTAAAAAATTAGCATTAGTAGACAGAAGTATTGTAAGAAATGGAAGTCATGTAAACCCTTAGGGGACACATTATGAATAAAGAAGAAGAAGAATATTTACAAATACTAAAAATTTTCAAATAATAAATATTTTCAGTTTACAATTTTTACGTAACATATGATCTGAAATTGTAATAATTATCTATCTTGTTTGAATGCGAAATTATTAGTGTTCACGTATATACAAATTTGATGACAGAAGAAATATGGAACAAAAATTACTTTATAAATGCAAATACTGAATATTTTCAAATACTAAATATTTCCAAATAATACATATATTCGGGTTTCAATTTTTATATTACATATGATCTGAAAGAATAATAATTATATATCTTGTTTGAATGCGAAATTATTAGTGTTCACGTATGTACAAATTTGACGATTGAGGAAATATGGAACAAAAATTATTTTATAAATGCAAATACTAAATATTTTCAAATACTAAATATTTTCCGTCTTCAATTTTTATATTAGATATGATCTGAAACAATAATAATTATTTATCTCATTTGAATGCGAAATTATTAGTGTTCACGTATGTAAAAATTCGATGACTTAAGAAATATGGAACAAGAATTATTTTATGAATGCACATACTGAATATTTTCAAATACTAAATATTTTCAAATAATAAATATTTTCAGTTTTCAATTTTAATATTAAATATGATCTGAAACAGTAATATTTATCTATCTTGTTTGAATGCGAAATTATTAGTGTTCACGCGTGTACAAATTTGATGACTGAAGAAATATGGAACAAAAATTATTTTATAAATGCAAATACTGAATGTTTCCAAATACTAAATATTTTCACTTTCCATTTTTATATTACATATGATCTAAAACAATAATAATTATCTATCTTGTTTGAATGCGAAATTATTAGTGGTCACGTACGTACAAATTTGATGACTGAAGAAATATGGAACAAAAATTATTTTATAAATGCAAATGCTGAGTATTTTCAAATACTAAATATTTTCCGTATTCAATTTTTATATTCTATATGATCCGAAATTGTAATAATTATCTACATTGTTTGAATGCGAAATTATTAGTGTTCACGTATGTAAAAATTCGATGACTGAAGAAATATGGAACAAAAAATATTTTATAAATGCAAATACTGAATATTTTCAAATACTAAATATTTTCGAATGATAAATATTTACAGTTTTCAATTTTTATATTACATATGATCTTAAGAATAATAATTATCTATCTTGTTTGAATGCGAAATTATCAGTGTTCACGTATGTACAAATTTGACGACTGAGGAAATATGGAACAAAAATCATTTTATAGATGTAAATACTGAATATTTTCAAATACTAAATATTTTCCGTCTTCAATTTTTATATTATATATGATCTGAAACAATAATAATTATTTATCTCGTTTGAATGCGAAATTATTAGTGTTCGCGTATGTAAAAATTTGATGTCTGAAGAAATATGGAACAAAAAATATTTTATAAATGCAAATACTGAATATTTTCAAATACTAAATATTTTCATATACTAAATATTTTCAGTCTTCAATTTTTATATTATATATGATCTGAAACAATAATAGTTATTTATCTTGTTTGAATTGAAATTCAACCTGGGAAATTACGTGACTAAATCGCTTACATCCGTGGTTCTCAAATTTAGGCCTGCTGGCCTATAAAATTCCACCCTCTCCCGGATAGAGCTTGCTTATCCCATTGAGAGTGTAAGATCGAAATAGAGAGAAAAATTTTGTGGAAACAAACTTTGGTTGTCAGTGTGCAAAATAGTTACATACATACAAAGTAGGTACTATATAAGATACAGTTAGCTTTAAAAAAAAATCATGGGAAAAGACCTAGTTGAAATAATTAAAATTTACAAAGTTAGAGTGCGTTCCGGCAGTTCTTCCTAACTTACAACAAAAAATTAAATCTTAATTCTAGAGGCCACGGTATAAGAAAATAATAGAAGAGGTAGGTGGGTGCGTTTCGGCAGCCCGGAAATCGAACATTTTTATACAATTGTGGGTGCATTTCGGCAGCCCGGAAATCGAAATTTATTTACAAAGGTAGGGTGCATTTCCGCAGCCCTTTTGTGACTTACGGAGTTTCTATCGGTGTCGACGTCGGGGTGCGTAGGTCCTGGCGTCCCTGTAGTTGACAGGCTCCTGCCGTCGCAAGTTGTAACGCCTCCTGGCGTAATCGAGGTGCTCGCCTGGCGCCTCGTCGAGATACTCATCCGGTGTCTCGTTCTCTGCTTCGTTGGCACGTGGGGTTGGCCCGGTGCTAGTCTCGGTGCGTGAGTGTAAGCTTTGGTCAACACTCGGTTGTCTGCTTCCCGCAACAAGGTTGCAGACTGGTGCTGGTTCTCCGCCGACGCTTTCGGCATAATTTTCTCCGCCGACGCTTTCGGCAATTTCCTCATCGCCGACGCCTTCGGCTATTTCACCGCCGACGTTTTCGGCTATTTCTCCGCCGACGCTTTCGGCAATTGGCCCGGCCTTCTGGTCGAGCAGTTGACCGGGCTGTGCCCCGGCCAACTCCGCGATTGCTGCCTCCGCAGGCAGTCTACGATGATGGTGCTGTTGGTGCAACTGGATTGGCAGGAGCGTCCGCTTCTGCCACCCTGGCTCGCCAATTTCCTGGAATGGCGTCAGGTTGGCGTGTTTTTAGGATTGGGCAATCTCTATGAAAATGCCGCCCTGGACAGTAGTGGCACTGTGGGGGCGGGCGTGGTGTTGACGTGGTGTTTTGAGTCGTCGATGCTGACTGTTGTGCGTTCGTGGTGGATCTGTTTTGTGCCGTTGTTGTTGACTTCTTCGAAGCTTCCTCCGCCTCGTCAGTTTCTGCTTGAACTGCCCGTTCAACCAGGTCTTCGAAGGAGTCGATGGTGGCTGCCCTCAGTACTTTCTTGATTGAGGGTTTAATCGTCTCGAGGAGTAAGTGGACGATGTGGCTCTCCGGTATAGCTGGAATGATTCGTTGGGCCAGAAGATATTTTCTTTGCAGAAATACTCCGACTGCTTCCTTTTCTTCTTGGCGATGAGCGTACAGTTTTACGTGTAGCTTGTTGAGGGCCGAGATAAGTCGCCTTTTTTCGGTAGGAGTATAGTGCGTCCTAACACCAGCCACTGCGGAATGGGCGTCTCCGACTTTGAATATGAGGTGAATATGCGGGCCAAATGTTGGTGTGTAGAAGTAAACTTCTTCCACCAGAAGTTCTTTCTCAACTGCGACAAATGTACCATTTTCGATCAGCGTAGGTTTAATCTAATTAATATTTAGAAGATGTTGTTACCATTTAAAGATGTTAACGTCCGAGTTTTTAAATATTTAATTATTATAAATTTTGATGTTAAAACGATTACTTCGGACAAATAAAATTTGAGAAACAAGAAAAAGTCTTCCTCAGACCGGATTTGAACCGGGAACGCCACTATCCATGAGTGGTGCGTTAACCAATTACGGCACCGAGGCTGCAGCAGATATTTTCTTGTTTTCCATAGCTACCTTTTTGCAGGGTAGTACTATTAATATTTCTCAACTGCGAAAAATGTACCATTTTCGATCAACGTAGGTTTAATCTAAATAATATTTGGAAGATGTTCTTGCCATTTAAAGATGTTGACGTCCGAGTATTTAAATATTTAATTAATATAAATTTTGATGTTAAAACGATTACATCGGACAAATAAAATTTGAGAAACAAGAAAAAGTCCGAAGTAATCGTTTTAACATCAAAATTTATATTAATTAAATATTTTAAAAACTCGGACTTTAACATCTTTAAATGGTAATAACATCTTCCAAATATTAATTAGATTAAACTTACGTTGATCGAAAATGGTACATTTGTCGCAGTTGAGAAATACGTATAGTGCTTCACTGCAAAAAGGTAGCTATGGAAAACCAGAAAATATCTGCTGCAGCCTCGGTGGCGTAATTGGTTAACGCTCCACTCATGGATAGTGGCGTTCCTGGTGCAAATCCGGGCTGAGGCAGATTTTTTCTTGTTTCTCAAGTTTTATTTGTCCGAAGTAATCATTTTAACATCAAAATTTATATTAATTAATTATTAATTTTAAATTAAAATTATTGTACAATTAAAATAAAATTGTAAAAATAAATATAAATATAAGTTTTCTGAGATTCTTGAGAAAATTTCGAAGTATTTTCTAAGATTACAGATATTTTAAATCAAAATTTGAACAACAACAAAAAAACATTTTGAACCGAATTGTTTGATTTTCAGGCAAAAAAGTTTAATTCTCAACGAAAAATGTAATAATTGCTATTTCAATAAAAAAAAATTATTTTCAATAGAAAACGGTCGAATTTAACTTTAAAAAAATGAATTTTACAACAAAATAAATACATGTTCAAGTAAAAATGATTTTTAGTCAGCAAAAAAAGGAAAATTTCAACAAAAAATATAATTTTCAACTAAACACTATGTAAAGGAGATATGTTTATAATTTCATTCTTCAAATCTATTCCATAAGGTCAAACATGCAAAAATGTCGTACAATTGATAAAATTACCAACTATTTACAAGAATTTTAAAAACAAAAATCAATGTTTATCATATTCAAATAACATTTAGGAATATTTATAAAAAGTATAATTTTTTTCATTTTTAAAATCCATGTATACAGAGTACAGTTTTTATTTGATACTTCACGACATTTTTTGTACCATGTTAGACCGTAGGGCAGAATCGAGGAAAAATATTATAAAAATATGTTCATTAGTTATTGAAATACTGCAAAGAATTACCTTTAAAATTGTATTGTCCTTTTAAATCATGAGATATGTCTTTATAAAATAAATTTTGTTAAATTTTGTTGAAAATTCGCTTTTTGGTGGATAATTAATCTTCTTAATTGAAAATTAATCTTTTTTTATTTAAAAATTCACCTTTTTGATTGAATATCCATGTATATTGTTGAAAATTCAACTATTTAATTAAATTTTTTTTCTAACTCTTTTTAAGTTTGTTTGAAAAATAGAAATATTTGGTTGAAAATTAATTTTTTTGATAAAAAAGACTTTTTCCTTAAAAATTAATATTTTTGCTTTGAAAATTCGTGTTTTTGTTTGGAAAATTGAATTGTTTGGTTGAAAATGAACTTTTTTGTTAAATATTCAACTATTCAGTTGAAAATCTATGTATTTTGTTAAAAATGCAACTATTTGGTAAATAATTAATCTTCTTGGGTGAACATTTTATTATATTGTTGGAAAAATTTTTTTGGTTGGAATATCAACTATTTTGGTAGAAAAATCAACTATTTGGTTTTAAAGTAAACTATTTTGTTTAAGATTTAACTATTTTATTCAAAATTAACTCCTTTGTTGAAAATTTATGTATTTTATTGAAAATTCAACTATACAAAAAAATTCAATATATTTTGTTGAAAATTAACTTTTAAAAAATCAACTATTTGGTTAAAAATTAACCTTTTGTTGACATTGATATTGATTTATTGATTGATTGTTAAACATTGATTTTTTAAATTTGAAAATTCACCTATTTGATTAAAAATCCATGCATTTTGTTTAAAATTAAACTATTTAATTGACAATAAAAATTTGTATTGAACATTCATATTTTTTTGTTGAAAATTCAACTATTTGATTAAAAATTGATGTTCTTTGTTGAAAATTCATATTTTTGCGTTAAATTTTTTTTTTTCTGAAAATTAAACTATTAAATTGAAAATTCATATATTTTGTTGAAAATTCGCTTTTTGGTGGATAGTTATTCTTCTAAGTTGAAAATTGATCTTTTTAATTTGAAAATTCACCGTTTTTATTGAAAATCCATGTATTTTGTTGAAAATTCAACTATTCCATCAACAATTAAATATTTTGTCGAAAATTCATATTCTTTTGTTGAAAAATTGTTGTTTTTTTTTTGTATGGAAAATTGAACTATTTGGTTGAAAATTGATCTTTCCTTGTTGAAAATTCACCCTATTTGAATGAAAATCCATATATTTTGTTAAAAATTTAACTATTTGGTTAAAAATAACTTTATTCTTAAAAATTAATATTTTTGCTTTGAAAATTCGTTTTTTTGTTCGGAAAATTGAACTGTTTGATTGAAAATGAACTTTTTTGTTAAATATTCAACTATTTAGTTGAAAATCTATGTATTTTGTTAAAAATTCAACTATCTGGTGAATAATTAAAATTTTAGGATGAACATTTTATTATATTGTTGGAAATTTTGTCGTTGTTGGAATATTAAATATTTTGATAGAAAAATCAACTATTTGCTTCAAAATTAACTTTTTTGTTAAAAATTTATGTATTTTGTTGAAAATTCAACTATTTTGTTGAAATTGGATGCATTTTCGATCAAAATTCATTTTCTTAGTTGAAAATTGATCTTTTTTATTTGAAAATACATATATTTGATCGAAAATCCATGTATTTTGTTGCAAATTCAACTATTGGGGTAAATTATTGTTTATCTCAAGTTGTAAATATATATATTTTTAAATCAAAAAGAAAGATTTACGTTTAAAAATAAAAATATATAAACGTGTTAACGTTTTCAGTTGATTAACTGTAAATAAAAATTAAGTATTGTTTTTAAAATTGAACTGTAGTTAGAGTATTACAAATTAAACAATAATTGATTTTACTGAACGATTTGATTTATAATTAAATTTTATAAATTTTATAATTAAATTTATAATTAAATCTAGCGCTTTCTTAAATTTCAAATATGCAAATGTTGTTTCAGTCCAAAATATTGCTCTTTTCACCTATTGAATTAAAAAATTTAATGAAGAAAAAGAACAAATTTTTAATGTTTAGCAATGTTTGACTGTTTATTAAAAATGAGCAATTATAAAGCAAATATTCAAGATTAAACACTTTGAAACTGAATTGTTCAAAACAGAAAGCCTTGATTTTTTTGATTTTTTTTATGTATAAATAATATTTGAACTATTATTCAGTTAGAAGAAATTCGAGTAAGTTTAAGAGATATTTAGATGTTTTTAAAATATGCAAACCTAATTTAAAACTCGAAGATTTAAAAAAATTAAGACTAAACCAATTTCCTAACATTTCGAAATAAAATGTTGAAGCTCTTAAGGATTTTGAAAGATTGGAAGGTAATAAAAATTCTTCAGAATCCCGAGCAAATTTAAAATGATTTCTTATTTTGAAAAAATAATTTTAACAGAATATTTAAAAAGATTTAAAACAAAAACAAATTTTCATATAGATAGCACGAAGATTTTGAAGAAAAAAAATTCGAAGCTTTTTCAGAAATAATTTTAACGGAATATTTTAAAACAATTCAAAAGATTTCCAAATTTGTAAAAACAAACATCTGGAGGATTTAAGAGATTTTTTTTCATATTGCAGGATTTATTCAAACTTCGTTAGAAAAATTCAAAACATTTTAAAAGATATTTAGAAGTTGAATTTTTTTTTATAATTCAAAATTTGAAAAGATTCCAAATAATGTAAAAGAAAATGTGGATTTTTGAAGATTTTGAAATAAAATGTTGAAACTTTAAGGATTTGGAAAAGTTTCAAGGTAGCAATTTCTTTAATTTCAAGTGAATATTTAAAAATATTTCAAAACAAATTTTGATGTATAAATACCAATTTAAAGAATCTGTTTGAAAAATTGTAATTTTTTAATTTTTAATGTTTTTAAATTAAAATTTCTTAAAATGATATAATTTTGAAAATTTAGGAATTTCTTGATTCATTCCTCAATTCAAAGCATTGGGAATTCTAGCGTGGATTCATATATTTTTAACTCTTTGAAGTGCACAATTTATAGTAGTTAAAAAATATTTTGCAGTTCAAGGACATTAAACTTAAAATTAATTTTATTTAATACAATTAAAAGCTTCCATATTGCACGTGTAAATTATGAAGCATTTAAATAAAACAAAAATTAAGCTTTAACAAAAGAAAAATGATAATTTTGAGGTGTAACAAAGAATTTTATATAAGAATAACTTTTTTTTTAAGAAGAAATGTTCAAGAATTATAGTCCTGATTTAGAATAGAGAATTTACCAAGAGAACTCTATCTTAAGTTTTCGTAATTGGATAAACAACATTATACCTGTGATCAATAACAGGGGTGCCTTTCCGTCCCCACGATAGGATGGAAAGGAGGTCCTGTGTGACTTGAGTTATTTCTGTGACCTGTCACAGGGGTGCCTTTCCGCCCCCACAACACTTGGGAAAGGGGATCGTGTGTGACCTAAGTTATTTATGTGACCTGTCACAAGGGTGCCTTTCCGCCCACACAACACCTAGGAAAGGGAGTCGTGTGTGACCTAAATTATTTTTTGTGCCCTATCACAGGAGTGCCTTCCCGCCCCCACGATAGGCTGGAAAGGAGGTCGTGTGTGACGTAAGTTATTTCTGTGACCTGAATGTTGTGTAAAAGTGAATATAATACCCCTATTTTCAACAAGAAATAAATAAAAATAATAAAAAGATTTCAATATCATAATTCGTTGGAATTATTTACTCCAACCCAAATTTTGAACCCCTTTCTTTGGTGCAGTGATTTTAATCACATAACCACGGAGGATCCCGCACCAGATTCTAACTCGATCCGACGGAAGCAGCCAGTAAGCTGCACATTCACTTAGGATCAACGGAAGTAGCGGACCACAACGCCATCGAGGGTCGTAACACTCAGAAAAGCTGATTCTCTAAGGAATTTTTGCGTCTAGGGAATAATCCTGACGTGCTGGGGAAAAACTAAGGTCAGATTCGTATTCACCGCCCCCAAAAAACATATAGATACCATACTATGATCTCTCGCACATGTCACTTTTTATTGTAGGCCTGTGTTATTAATCAATGTGTTTGACTTCTCCAAAACCTCTGAAGTACTGAACACGGCGAATGTTGGTAGCAGCGATCAAATTTCAGTTCTGCCAATCTCGCCAAGGAAGAAAACTTCTAACGATGCTGTCAACCGGGACTATTTGCTTTCCTGGGGATATTATAACCATGGGGTATTATTCTCCGTAGAAATTTTTTCTTTATTTGTGTGATTCTGCTGTATATTATACGCATAATCTCTATGAGATATAAATAAAGTCCTACTTAAAAAAAAAAAATTCCACAAACTTATACAGCATAAACTTTATCCCATATCTACCACAAAATATACCATAAGAGCCCCGCTTGACGGCAATTTTATTTTTTAGAAAATAAATTGACAGTAAATCTGACTACTTTTCATGTCTTGATACGCAAAACTCAAAATTGGCATCCATTTTTACCTATCTCGTACAGCTTTTGAGATATTTGTTGTTAAAGATAACAATAACGAACAGACAGAAATAATGTTTCATACCTATTTTCGAGTAGAAAATACCTTTTTGTACATTTTATTCACAATCGTCAATATTAGTTGCATCGACATTACCCTCGAAATTTTTCTTCAGAGTTAGCCATAGAATACGAATCGAAAATTACTTTATGAATTTCGCCCCCATCAGGGGCTATCAACATATCACGTGGCTAGTTAGGGATTCGGCAGAAGTCGGCGATTGTCCACGAGGGGGGCCGGGGGTTTTAGCAAAATTCCACGTGAACTCGCGCTCACCTGAAACTGCGGATTGCTTTTCAGAAAAACATGGAAAACTAAGAAAATGTTCACTACTTTTTGCTTCGACTTCCTGTTTTGTACCATGAAGCTGATACTAAATAGTTGAATTTATAAGCTACAAAAAATTAAATTTTTAGCTAAACAGGATGTAGTGTAATCTTTGTTAAGGATAATTAATTTTCAATAAAAAACTGTTTAATTTTATACCAAATAGTTGAATGTTATACCAAATCGTGAAATTTTCAAGTAAAAAAGACCCGAAAATATGAATTTTCAACAAAAAAGTTATTTTACGACCAATCGGTTGCATTTTCAACAAACCAATTAAATTTTTAGTTAAAAAAAAAAGTCATTTTCAACCAAACAAAATCAAAGTTTTTAAAACAAAATTATAAATCTTCGAACAAAAAAAAAAGAATTTTTAGGAAAGTAGTTCAACTTTCAACCAAGGAGTTGAATTTTTAATCCAAAAAGATGAATTTTCAACGAAAAATGTAATAGTTGATATTTCAAAAAAAAAAAAACAGTTTTTAATTTAAAATAAAAAAACAGTTGTATTTAACCAACGAAGACAATTTTTTAACAAAATACTTGAATCCTCATCTAAAACAGGTTATTTTCAACTAAACAATTTGATTTTTAATCAAAAAAATTGATTTTCTTCCTTAAAAAAACGAATTTTCAACCAAATAGTTCAATTTTTACCAAAAAATACAAATTTTCAACAAATTACATAAATTTTTAACTAAACATTTTGAAAAATGATGTCATATTAGTCCAAACTTTATTTGATTAATTTTTAGCCTGTATTTGTTTCATTTCTATAATTTTTCAACTAAGTAGTTGAATTTTTAAACTGAAAAAGATACATTCTTAACTAAACGCGATGTAGTGTAATTTTTATTAGGGAGAATTAATTGTCAATAAAAAAAAACCTGACATTTTCAAGTCAAAAAGACGATTTTTCTTTGAAAACAGTTGAACTTTTAACCCAAAAATACGAATTTTCAACAAAAAAGTTATGTTACAACCAATCGGTTGAATTTTCAACAAAATAGTTAAATTTTCAGTTAAAAAAAATCACTTTTAACAAAAAAAAAATAAAAAAGTTTTTAAAATAAAATTATAAATCTTCAACAAACAAATTTTTCATTAAAAAGATGAATTTTCAACGAAAAATGTAATAGTTGATATTTCAAAAAAGAGAAAATAACAGATTTTAATTTAAAATAAAAAACAGTTGGATTTAACCAAAAAAGATAAATTTTTAGCAAAATACTTGAATCCTCATCTAAAACAGATTATTTTAAACTAAACAATTTGATTTTTAATCAAAAAATTGATTTTCTCCCTAAAAAGACGAATTTTTACCCAAATAGTTCAATTTTCTACTAAATTGTTTAATTTTCCAGCCGAAAATACGAATTTTTGACAAAACACATACATTTTGAATCGGATAGTTCAATTTTTAACCAAAAAAATACAAATTTTCAACAAATTACACGAATTTTCAACTAAATATTTTGAAAAATGATGTGATGTTAGTCCAAATTTTATTTAATTAATTTTTAGTCTGTATTTTTTTCGTTTCTATAATTTAATTTTATACCAAAATGTGAAGTTTTCAAGCCAAAAAGACGACTTTTCTATAAAAACAGTTGAACTTTTAATCCAAAAATATGAATTTTCAACAAAAAAGTTATGTTACAACCAATAATTCTTTCCCATTTTCAACAGTTGAATTTTACACTATTAATAATTCAATTTTCTTCAATTTTCAACAGTTGAATATTCAATTTTAGTCAAGTTTCAACAATTGAATTTTCATATGTTGAAAGAAAAATGATTAATTGTCTTCAATTATCAACAATTGAATTTTAAGCTTTCTTCAAATTTTAAACAATTGAATCTTTAACTGTTAAAAATGGAAGAAAATTGATTTTTAAACTGTTAACAATTCAACTTTTGAAAATTCAATGATCAATTTTCTTTCATTTTCAGCAGTTAATAATTCAATTTTGAATTCTCTTCAATTTTGAACAGTTGAATATTTAATTTTCTTCAATTTTCAACAACTGCATTTTCGTCAATTGAAAGAACAATTATCAACTCTCTTCAATTTTCAAAAATTGAATTTTAAGCTTTCTTCAATTTTCAACTGTGAAATATTCAATGATCAATTTTTATCAATGTTCAGCAGTTAATAATAATTCAATTTTTAATTATTTTCCATTTTCAACATTTGAAGTTACTACTGATAATAATTCAATTTTCTTTTATTTTCAACAGTTGAATATTCAATTTTAGTCAAGTTTCAAAAATTGAATTTTCATCTATTGAAAGAAAAATGATCAATTTTCTTCAATTTTCCACAATTGAATTTTCATCTGCTGAAAGAAAGATTATCAATGGTCTTTAATTTTCAACAGTTGCAAATTCAATTTTCAATTTTCTTGAAATTTAAACAATTGAATTTTCGACTGATAAAAATTGAAGCAAAATTATAATAGAATTTTCAGCAATCCAAAATTTAACTGTTACGAATAAAATAAAATTAAATGTAATAAATAAACATTTCAATCCATAAAAAACATTTTCGACAAAAGTTTATTTTTTCGAAAACGGGTCACCATCGGCAAATAATAATTCGTGAATTGATAGTTATAAAAATAATTCGAACAAAAAATAAAGTTTGTTAAATAAACCATTTTTATATGTTCAATGGTCAATTTTCTTCCATTTTCAACAGTTGAATATTCAATTTTCGTAAATTTTCAACAACTGCATTTTCACCTATTGAAAGAACAATGATCAATTGTCTTCAATTTTCAACAATTGAATTTTAAGCTTTCTTCAATTATCAACAGTTAATAATTGCATTTTAAATTCTTTTCCATTTTCAACAGTTGAACTTTCTACTGTTAATAATTCAATTTTCTACCATTTTCAACAGTTGAATATTCAATTTTCTTTAATTTTCAACAATTGAATTTTTATCTTTTGAAAACATAATTATTCATTTTCTTCAATTTTCAGCTTTCTTCAATTTTAAACAATTGAATCTTCAACTGTTGAAAATGGACGAAAATTGAATTTTCAACTGTTAAAAATGCAATGATTAATTATCTTGAATTTTCAACAGTTGAGTTTTCTATTGTTGATAATTAAATTGTCAATTTTGTTCAATTCTCAAGAGTAAAAAATTCAATTTTCTCCAATTTTCAACTGTTTCATATTCAATTTTCTTGAAATTAAGCAATTCAATTTTTATCGGTTAAAAACTTAGTTATAAATTTTCTTCAATTTTAAACAACTGAATTTTCATCTATTGAAAGATATAATATTTAAACTTATTTATAATTTATATTCCAACTACCTCAATTACCTGGTGAACAAAAAAATTTAGTAAAGCTTATTATTATATTTAAAAATATTATGCAAGTAAAAAATTTCAATTGATTTTTCATTTTGAAAGAAAATTTTAAAATATTTTTTAAATTCTTTTAATTTTTAAAAATCTTAAGAAAAATATTAGTTTAAATGATATATAAGATCCAGAATCTTAGGAAAATTATATGTATATATATTTAAAAGCCAACCAACTATATCTATACTTATCACCTTATTCTCATATCACAGAATCTAACTTTAGCTCCAATTCAAGCATTAAATAACTTTTAACGAATACATTGCTATTGGAAATTTGTATTTTGTATAAAAAACTACTTTTTTCTCAATTCGAAAAACTAGCCACTCGGGTGTCGCAATAAAAAAGGTAATAAAAAAAGGTATGCTTTCCCTTGAATTTGAATTCGACCAATTTTTCTCAATGAGTAAATTTAGTTAGTTATTTCACATTTCACTTAAAAAATCTATTCTGTGATCGAATAATTACTTTTATCAATTTTTTACTAATTATTCATTATAAACAATTGTTTTCCAATGTAATCATTTGCAAACTTTGAAAATAAATATTAAATAATAATGAATATTTCACCAGGAATGTTTTCCTTGACTTTGAAATCTGATAAAATCTTTCTGATAAAAAACCAAATCTTTGCCGGCGCAGTTTAAAAAAAATCTTTTTCAGCTTTCTGCAAAAATACAACCTTACAATTTTCAATATCACTTTGTTTTTTTTCCATTCATTTTTCGACTTCATACTCGTAGTTTAATAGGCGAGAGAAAAGTTGAACAGTTTGATCAAAATAACCCTCGCATGATTTTTCTGGCCAAAAAATCATATTGAGAACTGTTTTTTTTTATATATTTTTTCTAAAACTCTACATTTCTAAAAAATTTGTTTGAGATTTGTTTTGAATCTTTCAAAACTTCTAAACCTTCTGAATATCTTTAAGAAAAATTTGAATTTGTCCTAGAATTTTTGAACCCTCACAAAAATTTCCTTAAAATATTTTCAAATAAAACTTTTCATTAAATCATTAATAAACTTTCTAAACATC
>JAABKJ010075445.1:163067751-163158691 GCA_011634705.1 Andricus grossulariae | reverse complement strand
TCTAAAAGCTCTACATAAGTAAAAAAATCGCCTTGAAATCTGCCGGACTATTTTTTGACAATTTTGGAAATCTTCTGAAATGTTTTTAAATCGTATTTTTAAATTAGTTCTCGAACGAAAAAAATCATTAAAAATTTTCCCAGATATCTTAAAAAATGTTCTTTTTCTTGGAAGCTTTCAAAATTTGTTGTTTATACTTTAAAAATGTTTGAGTGTCAAATTTTTTGTTTGAATCTGTTTAAAACTTTCAAATATCTCTCATGCTTACTCGAATTTTTTCTGCAATTTTGTGATTTGCAAAGATTGAAAAATTTTTCTTTAAAATCTCTTACATTCTTTTTCGAAACTTTAGGAAATAATTTGAAATGTTTTGAAATCTTTCCGAGTAATCTCTTGAAATTATATTTTTTTTGAAATAAAGAAAATCATTTTAAATTTACGTAGCCACCTTGAGAACCTTTTTTCATTCGCTTGAAACCTTTCCGGGGTATTAAATAATTTACTAGAATTTCGGAAGAAATGGAACATTTTTATAGGATCTAAAAGGTTTTAAGACATTTTAAAAGATTAAAAGGAATTTCAATGTATTTCTAAGAATTTTATTTGAAATATTTTAGTATATTAAAAAAAATTCCAAGTAATTTTAAAGGATTTTAAATATTGTAGAGCGTTTTAAAAGATTCCAAAGAATTTTTAAAATATTTCAATAAATTCAAAGGATTCCAAAGAATTTACCAGATTTTAGGGTTTTATTAAAACATCGATTGAAATTTTCAAGTTTAAAAATTTTTCAAGGGATTTAAAAAAAATTTTAAAACATTATTTTTAAATGTTTAAAGAAATTTTCAAGAGTTTAAAAAAGTTTCAAGGCATTTTAAAATATTTGAAGGAATTAAAAATAATTTAGGATATTTTAAAAGTTTCTTGAAATTTTATATCAGATTTAAATATTTTGAAAGGATTTCAAAGAATTTTAAAGATTTTAGACCATTTTTAAAAATTTCAAATATCTTGAGAGTTTTAAAAAGTTTCAAGGGATTTAAAAAGATTTTCAAGGAGTTGAAATATTTTAGGGTATTTTCAAACGATTCCTAATAATGTTTAACAGATTTAAATAATTTAAAAGGATTTTACAAAATTTTAAAGATTTTATAGAATTTTGTTAAATTCCAAGGATTTTTCAAGAGTTTTAAAAATGTACAAGAAATTTAAAAAGATTTCAAAGGATTTTAAATATTTTAGGATATTGTAAAAGGTTCCAAATCATTTTCAAAATATTCAAATGGTTTTTAAGAAATTAAAAAAAAATGTTCATGAGCTCTTAAAGAATTTACTAGAATTTCGGAAGAAATGGAACATTTTTATATCATCTAAAAGGTTTTAGAACATTTTAAAACATTCCAAGGAATTTCAATGATTTTGAAATATTTCTAGGAATTTCTAAGGATTTTAAAGAATTTGAAAGATTTTAGGATACTTAAAAAAATTCCAAGTAATTTTAAAGGATTTTAGATATTGTAAAGCGTTTTACAATATTCCAAAGAATTTTTAACATATTTCAATAAATTCAAAGGATTCCAAAGAATTTACAAGATTTCAAGGTTTTATTAAAAATTCGATTGAAATTTTCAAGTTTAAAAAATGTTCAAGGTATTTTAAAGAATTTTAAAGATTATTTTTAAATATTTAAAGAAATTTTCAAGAGTTTCAAAAAGTTTCAAGGCATTTTCAAAGATTTAAAAGAATTACAAATATTTTTTGGTATTTTAAAAGATTTCAGATCAAATTTCAAGAAATTTAAATGGTTTTAAGTAATTTAAAAAAATTGTCATGGGGTATTAAATAATTTACTAGAATTTCGGAAGAAATGGAACATTTTTATAGAATCTAAAAGGTTTTAAGATATTTTAAAAGATTATAAGGAATTTCAATTATTTTGAAATATTTCAAGGTATTTCTAAGGATTTTAAAGAATTTGAAATATTTTAGTATATTAAAAAAAAAATCCAAGTAATTTTAACTGATTTTAAATATTGTAGACCGGTTTAAAAGATTCCAAAGAATTTTTAACATATTTCAATAAATTCAAAGGATTCCAAAGAATCTTTTGGAAGCCTTAAAACGTTTTGACTGGCTTTTAAAGTTTTCAAAGGTCTTGAAGTATTTAATGACTTCAGAAAAAAAATTTTATTAGAATAATTTGAAGAAATTTCAAAGGATTTTGAATATTTCAGGCTGTTGTTTACATTTTTATTTGATTTTGAAGAAATTAAAAAATTTAGAAAATCCCAGGAATTTTTAATTGATTTCAGAGGATTTAAGTATTTTGCAGTATTTGAACAAATTTCGATGCATTTAAAAAAATGTCAAGTTTCAAGGAATTTAAAAAAAGTTGTAAGGATTTAAAAACTTTTGAGATATGCTAAAATATTTACAGGAGTTTTCACTTGATTTCAGTAATTTATTTGATTTCAGAGGATTTGAAATATTGTTGAGTATTTTTGAAGATCCTGATGCATTTTCGAAAGCTTTAAAACATTTGAAGTGATTTTCAAAGTTTTAAATTTTTGGATTTGGAAGAGCTTAAAAAAGTAAAGGAATTTCAAATTATTTTTAAGCATTTTAAATATTTTAGGGTATTTTGAAAGATCCTGAGAATTTTTCGATTAAGTAGAGTAATTTAATGTCAATTATAGAATTTGAACTATTTTATGGTTTTGAAAGATTTTGAGGCGTTTTCAAGAGCTTGAAAATGTTTCAATTGATTTCAAAATATTTCAAAGGTTTTGAAAACGACAAGCATATTTCAGAAGAGTATAAGCAATATTTAATTGGTTTTAGAGGATTTAAAATATTTTAGAGTATTTGAAAAGATTTTAAAGCATTTCCAAGAGATTTGAAACAATTTGCATGGAGTATTGTATCAGTTTCCTAACATTTCGAGAATATAGATCGATTTTATAGGACCTATGTCAGGTTTTATGGTATATTGAAAGATAGTAACCTGATAGGATTTGAAACGATTAAAAATATTTCAGTGTACTTCAGAAGATTTCAAAGCACTTTCAAGAGATTTACAAATTTCAGGGCATACCAAAAGATTTCAAAATTGTTTAAATATCTTAGGGTATTTTTAAAAGATTTGAGTAATTTAAGATCTAATTTTGATTTGTGAATGTATTTAATGCTCTTTTTTCATGAAATTATTCATAAGAAAGTAGATATTATTTCGATCTCAAATTAAAAAAAAAACTTTTTAAAACGATTTTATAAGATTTCCGAGGATTTCGTATGATTTCGGAAAGATTCAAAATATTTCGAAGTATTATCAAAGATTTCAAAGAATTTGAAATATTATAGGATATCTTACAAGATTGCAAGGAAGTTTCAATTAACTCAAAGAATTTGAAATATTTGAGGTATTTTCAAAATTCAAAGGAATTTATAAGAGC
This sequence comes from Andricus grossulariae, assembly GCA_011634705.1. NCBI lineage: Eukaryota > Metazoa > Arthropoda > Insecta > Hymenoptera > Cynipidae > Andricus > Andricus grossulariae. The sequence goes on along the minus strand of JAABKJ010075445.1, from coordinate 163,155,239 downwards.
TTCAATAAATTTCGAGGCATTTCAAAAGATTTTAAAGGATTTGAAATATTGGAGGGAATTCAATAATATTAAGAAGTAATTAACAACTAAAATTTTGAATTAATATGAAATAGTTTCTTATTAATTTATTACTTCATGATACTTTTAATAGATTACAAGAGATTCTATAAAATTGGCCAGGATTTCTTGGTTTTTGTAGGATTTTAAAAGCTCTCAATGTTCTTGAATAAATGTCAAGGACTTTAAGAAGTATCGGCAGATTTAATATAATTCAAATTCCTGAATAATAAAAGTCCTAAATCGAACAATTCCTGAATAATAAAAGTCCTAAATCGAACAATTCCTGAATAATCAAATTTTCTAATTATAAAATTTCCGAACTAGAAAATATCCGATTTGAAACATTCTCGAATTATATAATATCCGAACTAGAAAATTCCCGAGTAATAAAATTCCCGAATTAAAAAATATCCAAACTAGAAAATTCCCGAACAACAAAATTCCCGATTTTACAATTTCCCGAATAATAAAATTCCTAAATTATAAAATTTCCGACCTAGAAAATTCCCGAATATGAAATTCCCAATTTGAAAAATTACCGAATAATAAAATTGCCGAATTATAAAATATCTGAACAAGAAAATTCCCGAATTATAAAATTATGGAATAATAAAATTCCTGATTTAGAAAATTCCCAACAAATTATAATATTACCGAATTGAAAAATTCCCGAATAAAAAAATTCCTGATAGAAAATTGCCGTATGATAAAATATCCAAAATAGCACATTCTCGAATTATAAAATTCCCGATTTGAAAAGTGCCCGACAGAAAATTTCCGAATTATAAAATACCGGAAGTAGAAAATTCCCGAATTATAAAATTCGGGATAGAAAATTGCCCAATTATCAAATATCTGAACTAGAAAATTCCCGAATAATGAAATTCTTGAATTATAAAATTCTAAACTAGAAAATTCCCGATTTGAAAATTTCCAAATTATAAAATTCCCGATTAGGAAAATTCCAGAATAATAACATTCTCAAAAGTTTATGATATTACGGAATTAAAAAATTACCGAATAATATCATTACCGACAGAAAATTTCCAATTGATAAAATATTTTAATAAGAAAATTCCCGAATAATGAAATTCCCTACAGAAAATTGCCAAATTATAAAATATTCGAATTATGAAATTTCCAAAATATAAAATTTCCGAATTATAAAATTCCCAGAAAAAAAATTCCTTTTCGAAAATTTCATAATGATAAATACCCGAACTAGAAAAATTCCCGAATGATAAAATTCCCGATAGAAAATTGCCATATTATAAAATATTGGAACTAGAAGATTCCCGAAAAATACAATTCCTGATTCGAAAAATTCCCAAATAATAAAATTCCTGAATTATAAAATTTTAGAACTAAAAAATTCCCGAGTTTTAAAATATCCGAACTGGAAAATTCCCAAATGATAAAATTCTCAATTAGAAAAATTCCCGAATAATAACATTTTCGAAATTTTTTAATATTACCAAATTCAAATATTACCGAATGATAACATTCCTGACAGAAAATTGCAAATTTATAAAATATTCGAATTAGAAAATTCCCGATTTGAAAAATTCCCGAATAATGAAATTTCCGACAGAAAATTGCCAAATTATAAAATATTCGAATTATATAATTTCTGAATTATAAAATTCCCGATTTTTAAAATTCTCGAATAATGAAATTCCCGATAGTTTATAATATACCGAATTGGAAAATTTTCCAAACAAAAAATTCCCAACAGAAAATTGCCGAAGTATAAAATATCCAAACTAGAAAATTCTTGAATTATAAAATTCCCGATTTGAAAAATTCCTGAATAATAAGATTCCCGAATTATAAACAACAGAAAACAGGGAAATAGAAAAACAGGACAAATAGATTACTAACAATATTATTATATCAGGGTGGTCTGAGCAATTGATTTCTATTCTGCTTTATAAGAAGGAAATTTACAAAAGCGATCCATATTCAAAATCAAAATTCGTCAGATTTGGATGATTCCTTATTCCAAATTATGATTTGTTTGAATTTAAACATATAAGTTTTTTTGCGAAGAAAAATTTGACAAAATTTGAAAACTTCCTCTTTCACGTTTACGAAAAAGGAAGTTAGAATATTTCTGAAATTGGTACTTGATACAGAGAATTTCCGTGAATAATTATAATTTAGACTTCAGGAGAGAAAATTTTCCCTAATAATTATTATTTAAACTGGCACAGAGAATTTTTGATATGGAACGGGAATTTCGCAAAATAATTCAAATTCTAATTTACAAGCAGGGAATCAAACAAGGAACCAATTGAATTAATGGGTTAGCGAAACAGATACAAGTAATATAAAGCCTCTGAAGGTATCATTAACTAAATTGATAGTTTTGCATACAATTTTTACGTTTAATTTTTGATAAATTAAAGCCCTGAGAGTACAGAAATATAATTTTTTTTGAACATTGAATTTTCGTAAAGATTTATGGTTTCAATTTTGGACCAGGAAATTTCCGTAAAAAAATATAATTTTGACAATTAGGACAGAAAATTTTATTTAAAAAATTGTAATTTTGACTGTGAAGCAGGAAATTTCGAAAAGATTTATAATTTTTAATTCTGCTTTGGAAAAGGAAATTTTCGTGAAGAATAATAATTTGACTTGGAGAAGGAAGTTTTTGACATGGTACTGGAATTTTGGAAAAGAATTTTAATTCTAAATTGTAAGGATGGCATTTTGGTAAAATCTCTGTTTAAATACAGAATTATTATTTTTATTACCAAACTTCCCCGTTCTAAATCAGAAACCTTCGAAATCTTTTTAGCTGTTTAGAAATGTTTAAAAGTCGTTTGAAATATTTTCAATCTTTTGAAAAATATTCTGGAAGAAACTCAGGAATACGCTGTATAAATTTGTCACTCAAAAGACGGATTGCGCTGGAACGTAAAAGATTATACAAATTATAATATCGGTTTTGAAGAATTCAAACATAAATTTTTTTCATGAAACTCACTCTAATGAAATGTAAATATATGAGTAGGAATGGCTTAACGCCTACAATCTCGGAGATAACAACTGTAATATATACTATATAATCTGATAAAGAACTGAAATATTAATTTGTTAAATTGTAATCCAAGTCTGCATTAATACATCAATTCGCTTTTCGTCTTATTAGAAAAGATTAGGACCATTTCTACTTTCGTCATGTCTTTGGTGCTGATCCTGAATTCTGTTGGTGAATATAATAATATAATATATCTATATTTTTATTTACATTCTTTAAGCTATAAGCAAATCAAAATTTTTGCGATTCAATCTGAATTTTATCCTTTTTGCTATTTTCTTTCAAACTTTATTTGAGTTTTTGAAAAATGAATACAAATTTAATCTGAATTAACTCTGGAAGAATCCATAATGTTTGTGTTCAAGGGAAATAGATTTCGAAGTCTCCCATATGATATGGACTTTGTACCTTGAAGAATAATTCGAGTCAGTTTAAAACATATTTGTTTTCAAAACTTTTAAAAGTCCTAAATATCTTTTAAACTGACTCAAATTTTTCCTAATGTTTTAGATAATCCTGTAAAATAAAGAAATTATACTTTTTTAACATAACCGAAATCTTAGAAAATCTTTTTGAATTTTTTAAAGAATCTTACAAAAATTATATTTCTATAACCTTAAAAACAACTAAAAAATTAAACCTAAAAAGAAATATTTTGGTTCAAAATTTTTATTGTTTATTCAAAACTATTTATCCCCTTAAATTATAATTTGGGTGAAAATATTTCTTTATCTTGACTGAAGAACTTTTTTGGTTAAAAATTGAACTGTTTGGTTGAAAATTCGTTTTTCTGGTTTCAAAATTTATCTCTTTGGTTGACAATGTAATATTTCCTTGAAAATTCGTTCTTTTCTGGTATAAAAATTATCTTCTTGGTAAAAAATGCATCTATTTCGTTGAAAATTCATATTTTCGTATTAAAAATTAAACCGCTTTGTAGAAAATTCGCCTTTTTCAAAAAAATTTCATCTTTTTTGTTTTAAAAAGTAACCGGTAAAAAATATTTGGATTTTCGTTAAAAATACAGCTATTTTGTTAACAATTTTTCTTTTTATCCATGAATTTAACTGTTTTTGTTTTAAAATAAAAATATTTTTGGTTAATATATCATTTATGTCATCGAAACAATATATTCAATAATTCAATAATAATAATAATTAAAATTTGAAAATAATGTGAAAAGTTTAATTGCAACTTTTAAAATGAAAAGGTTTTTAACACATTTTAATGTTTTAAATTCTCAAAGATTCCATTTACTGAATAATCTATTTTAAATTTTCAAAAATCAAGAATAAATTAATCATTTAAACAATTAAAAACTATTTAATTTCATATTTTCGCTCTACGCAGAAGTATATAAAGCTTTTGTAAAAAGTATCTTTTTTGTGAATTAATTTTTGTAAATTTATAATTAAATGAAACTTACGACTTTGCCTGAAGCGGAATAAAATATTTAAAAATATGTAAATAACTACACCTGAATAAACAATTACGTCAATCTTTTCTCATAATGTAGAAAATATTCCCAAGCGCCCTAGATTGGTAAATTTGTATAAATTTTTATTTTATATCGCTAAGAAATATTATTTTCAAAATTAATTTGAGAAGCTCTATAAATGATCTTAAACGTTTTTTTGGTGATTTAGGAACTATTTCATGTTAAAAATGTAAAATCTGTAAAATCTGCAAAAAAATGTTAAAATTTTCATAAATGAAAATAAAACAAGACCCTTTATCTGTTAATTGTTAAGTTTTCCTAATTTCTTAGTTACAAATATTTTAAGCACATTACAATTTTCAAGAATTCAGAAAAATTTATTAAATTTATTTCACATTTTTTATCAAGGTTTTTTATTTCAAAAAATTGTTATTGATGATCCACAAAATTAAACATCTGCTTCGAAATCCCTAAAAAGAGACATGCGCGCGCGTAACGCGCTTTTGCTACTTGTTTCCTTGTCCTTATATTAAAAAGCGCATGGCGCCATTTTCGATTATTTCTCGAACCATCTCGAAATTACTCGAAACAAAACATGAGTCACCCGATTGACGCAACTGGAAATCTTAAATGTCGTGAAAGTACGAACTTGTCGAATGTTCTAGGTAGGAATTACGCCTTTTATTATTTACACTATTCACTCAATATTAACGGGTTTCTTTTATATGAAAACTTTTGATAAATTCATTGATCATTGAAATCCAGAGGTTTTTTATAAAATGTTAGGGAAATCATTGTCTCGTCGTAAAAACATTCTTGGTGGAATTTGTTTACCAAAAATGAACCTATTCGTCCAGGAACAGCCAAACTCTGACCGTTTTGATGAAAATTGTCTAAATAATTAATAATTTGTTTGCATATCTCAAATCATCAGATGTCTCATTCTAAACAATTAAGTTGAATTTTCAACCATCAAAGACTTTTAGGTCAAAGAAGGAAAAACATAACAAGCAAATTTTTGAACATTTCAGCCACACGACCGAGTTCCCCAGAAAACATTCCAATTTTCTACCTAAAACTTAAAACTTTCAACAAAGTAGTTTCATTTTTTACTGAAGGGATAGATCATCAACTGATAGAATAAATGCTTAACTAGTTACTTTGACCTTTAACAAAGCAGTTGAATCTTTTAAAAAGAAGATGAATTCTCTACAAAAAAGATTATTTTCGAATCATAAAATTAATTTTTGGCAATGTATTTCAACACTAAACCAGGCAGTTAGATTTTCAACAAAAAACGATGAATTTTCAGTGAAAAATTGAACAGTCGAATTCACAAAACTAAAAACGATCAACTTTGAACCAAAACTAAAATATTTAAATTTTCATTAAAAAATAAGGATGATAATGATTTTTGACCTAAAAACTAAATGTAAAAGAAGTGTAATCAAATCAAAAAGATAATTAAAATTCTAGTTATGACAAAATTCACCCTTGAAAAATGCAGATTTCTGGGTCTTTTTAAAGATGAGAATTTGTTTTTTATACTTCTTTTTGTGTTTCGCGTTGTTTGGTTAAAAGACTGAATTATCGATTTTTCAATAGCAGTCTGATTAAAAAAATGGTTTGAGTTAAATTTGTGGCTCTTCATTGAGAAGAATTACTTTCTTTCTAACAATTTTTTTTGTATCTTGCATAGTTTTCCCCGAAAATGGAATATTTTATAGTTTTTAAAGCCTCGTCGAGAGGTAGGTGTAGATCTTTTCATGATGAAAAATTTGGAAGAAAAAATTGCGTATGTATCATAATTTTTATGGAAAGTTAAATTGTCCATTTTCTTAAAAGCGTTATCATGATTAAATTGAAAAATATTCATCTCACCAAAAAATAATCTCACGTACATTTTCAGATCTTTTTAGTGTAAACGAACTTGTTCTTTCTTTTTGAGCCATCAATCAGTCTCTCAAAGCAAAATCCAATCTGATCAGTCGTTAAAAATTTATCCTGCCTGCAGTCTACAGACTACGTAATTAGTAACATTTTACGTCAAACTAATATTTTCTCATCAGGACGAGAAAGTAAAAAACATTGAATCTCTAATAAAAAACTAGCTAATCAGACATAAACGGATGGGTGGGCGTTCAGCGTCAAGGTACAGAAAGGGTGCTAGGTAATTTCGGGGATCCAAGACAAAATGATAACAGGAAAAAATGGAGATTTCAGCACTTTTAAGGGGTTTCAAAGAATTTCGTAGGATTTCGGAAAATTTCAAAGGATTTTAAAAAGGTGTCCAAGATGCCGATTATTTTTTTGAAGAGGTGTCAAGGGATCCTAACGAATTTCTAGTTCACTTTAGGGAATAAATTATATTTAATTTCAAGAAAATTATACGATTTTCTAAGGATTTTAAAAAGATTAGAGTATTTTAAAATGTTCCAAAGAATTTAACGAAATTTCCAAATTTTAAAGGATTTTCAAAGAATTTCGTAGGATTTTGGAAAATTTCAAAGGATTTTAAAAAGGTGTCCAAGATATCAATTATTTTTAAGAGGTGCCAAGGGATCTTAACGAATTTCTAGGGAACTTTAGGGAATAAATTATATTGAATTAAAAAAAATTATAGGATTTTCTAAGGATTTTAAAAAGTTTAGAGTATTTAAAAAAGTTCCAATGAATTTAACGAAATTTCCCAATTTTTAAGAATTTTAGAAAATTTCTGAGAATTTAAAAATGGTATCAAGGACATCAATGATATTTGAAAGGTTTCAAGTGATTCTTACGGATTTCTAGAGAATTTTGGGGAAAGATTTAATTTAATTTCAAGGGAATTCTAGAAACTTTAAAGAGTTTAATGTATTTTAAAAAAATTCCCAGGAAGTTGACGAGATTTTAGCACTTTTAAGGGGTTTCAAAGAATTTCGTAGGATTTTCGAAAATTTCAAAGGATTTTAAAAAGGTGTCCAAGATGTCAATTATTTTTGAGATGTGTCAAGAGATCCTGACGAATTTCTAGGGAACTTTAAGGAATAAATTATATTTAATTTCAAACAAAAAATAGGATTTTCTAAGGATTTTAAAAATATTAGAGTATTTTCAAAAGTTCCAATAAATTTAACGAAATCTCCAAATTTTTAAGGATTGTAGAAAATTTCAGAGAATTTCAAAATGGTATCAAGAATATCAATGATATTTGAAAGGTTTCAAGTGATTCTTACGGATTTCTAGAGAATTTTGGGAAAAGATTTAATTTAATTTCAAGAGAATTCTAGAAATTTTACAGAGTTTAAGGTATTTTAACAAAATTCCCAAGAATTTAACATGATTTTAGCAGTTTAAGGGGTTTCAAAGAATTTCGTAGGATTTTGGAAAATTTCAAATTTTAAAAAGGTGTCCAAGATGTCAATTAATTTTTTGAAGAGGTGTCAAGGGATCCTAATGAATTTGTAGGGAACTTTAGGGAATAAATTATATTTTATTTCAAGAAAATTATAGGATTTCCTAAGGATTTTAAAAAGATTAGACTATTTTGAAAAGTTCCATAGAACTTAACTAAATTTCAACATTTTTAAGGATTTTCAAAGAATTTCGTAGGATTTTAGAAAATTTCAAAGAATTTAAAAATGGTATCAAGGATATCAATGATATTTAAAAGGTTTCAAGTAATTCTAATAGATTTCTAGAGAATTTTAGGAAAAGGTTTAATTTAATTTCAAGGGAATTCTAGAAACTTTAAAGAGTTTAAGGTATTTTAAAAAGGTGTCCAAGATGTCAATTATTTTTTTGAAGAGGTGTCAAGGGATCCTAATAAATTTCTAGGGAACTTTAGGGAATAAAATTTTCAACCAAATAATTGAATTTTCTGCTAAATTATACGAAGTTTCAAGCTAAAATGATGAATTTTCTGCAATACAGTTGAATTTTTAACTAGAAAATATGAATTAAAATAAAGGTCATTTTGTACAAAAATAATTTAATTTTGAAACAAAATAGTTGAATGATTAGCCAAAAAACAAAAATATAATTTTGCAGAAAACAATTTTCAATCCGAAAATATGAATTTTCAACAAGCGAGTTAATTTTTGATCGAAAAGTTAATTTTGCAAGCCAAAAGGACTAACCATCTGCAAAACAGTTGAATTTTCAACTGAAAAATAGGAATTAATTAAAAAAATTTTATTTCAACCCAAAAATATGAATTTTCATCAAAAAGGTTGATTTTCAACGAAATATTTCAATTTTCTGCTAAATTATTTGAATTTTCAAGCTAAACTAATAAATTTTCTAGACAACAATTCAATTTTCGACTGAAAAATAGGAATTTAGAACAATGTTATATTTTCATCCCGAAAATATGAATTTTCAACCAAATAATTGAATTTTCTACCAAAATACTTGAATTTTCAGGAAAAAATGATGAATTTTCTAGAAAACAGTTGAACTCTCAACTGGAAAATAGGAATTGAAAAAAATGAATTTTCAACCCAACAATATGAATTTTCTGCAAAATAGATGGAAAAGTTAACCCAAAAAAATTAATTCGGTGCATAACAATTGATTTTTCAACCCAAAAATATAAATTGTCAACAAAAGCGTTCATTTTTAATCGAAAAGTTAGATTTTCAAGCCAAGAAGACGAATCATCTGAAAAATAGTTGAATTTCTCACAAAAAATAAGAAATTTTCATCAAAAAGGATCATTTTCATCAAAATAATTGATTTTTCAACAAAAATGCATGAATTTTTCAGCCGAAATGTTGAATTTTCTGCAAAACAGTTGAATTTTAAACTGAAAAATAGAAATTTAAAAAAAAGTTGTATTTTCATCCCAAAAATATGAATTTTCTACCAAGATACTTGAATTTTCAAGAAAAAATTATGAATTTTCTACAAAACAATTGAACTCTCAACTGGAAAATAGGAATTTGAAAAAAAGTTTAAATTTCAACCCAGAATTTTCAACAAAAGAGTTAATTTTTAATCGAAAAGTTAATTTTGCAAGCCAAAAAGACGAATCATCTGCAAAACAGTTGAATTTTTCACAAACAATAAGAATTTTCATGAAAAAATATGTTTTTATCCAAATAATTGATTTTTCTACAAAAATAATTGACTCTTCTACAAAAATACATGAATTTTCCAGCCGAAATGTTGAATTTTCTGCAAAACAGTTGAATGTTTAACTAAAAAACTAAATTTAAAAAAAGGCGAAATTTCAACCCGAAAATATGAATTTGCATAAAAATGGCTTATTTTCATCCAAATAATTAAATTTTCTGCTAACTTATTTGAGATTTCAAGCTAAAATGATGAATTTTCTGCAAAAAAGTTGAATTTTTAGCTGGAAAGTATCAATTAAAGAAAAGTTAATTTTGTACAAAAATAATTCAATTTTCAAATAAAATAGTTGAATGTTTAACCAAAAAAAATGTAATTTTGGAGAAAACAATTTTTAATCTAACTACTTGGTTGAAAGTTGAACTAGTTTGTAGAAAATTATTTTTTTGTTGTTGAAAATTTTACTATTTTGTTGCAAAATACCTTTTTTTTTTAAATTCAGTTTCGGGTTTAAAATGCAACTGTTTTAAAGAAAGCTCATCCTTTTGGCTTGCAAATTCCAAAATTTGGTGGAAACTTTTTTTCTTTTTGACTGAAAAAACTTTTCAGTTGTTCACAAATTAATCTGGTTAAAAATGCATTTTTTTTTTGTTGAAAATTACATTCAACTGGAAATTTACTTGTTTCCTTTTTGATTGAAAATGTATCTTCTCTAGTTGAAAAATCGACTTTTTAATTGAAAATTCGAAAATTATTATTATTTTTTTTAAATTTCAACTACTTGGTTGAATGTCGAACTACTTTATCAAAAATACATTTTTTTTAAATTAACATTTTCAACTGAAAATTTAAATATTTAATTTTTGGCTGAAAATTTATCATTCTTTATTTGAAAATTCAACTATTTAGACCAAGATTCCTCTTTTTTGGTAGAACAGTAATATTTTTTGGTTGAAAATTAATTTTTTTGGTTGAAAATTAAATTTCTTGACTGAAAATTTACATATTTCATTTTTAGTTGAGAATTTATCTTCTATACTTGAAAATGAAACTATTTAATTGAAAATTAATATTTTCTGGTAGATCATTAATCTTCTTCTTTGAAAATTAATTTTGTTGTCGTTGAATTTTTTGTTTGAAAATTCAACTACTTGGTTGAAAGTTGAATTACTTTGTTGAAAATATATTTTTTTGTTTGAAAATTAAATTTTTTAATTGAAAATTTAACTATTTCATTTTTGGTTGAAAATTTATCATTCTTTAGTTGAAAATTAAACTATTTAATTGAAAATTAATATTTTTTGGTAGATCATTAATCTCCTTGGTTGAAAATTAATTTTTTTAACTAAAAATTTGTCTTTTTTGGTAGAACATTTACCTTGTTGGTTGAAAATTAATTTTTTTTTTGTTGAAAATTCAACTACTTGGTTGAAAGTTGAATTCTTTTGTTACAAAAATTTTTTTTTTGTCGAAAATTAAATTTGTTAATTAGGAATTAAATTTTTAAATTAGGAATTAAATTTTTAAATTAGGAATTAAATTTTGTAAATAAAAAGTTAACGTTTTCATCTTTGTTTGAAAATTTATCTTCTTCAGTTGAAAATTCAACTATTAATCTGAAAATTCGTCTTTTTAACTATTTCATTTTTGGTTGAAAATTTATCATTCTCTAATTGAAAATTCAACTATTTACTTGAAAATTCATATTTTTTGGTAGATCATTAATCTTCTTGGTCGAAAATTGATTTTATTGTTTGAAAAGTTGTCCTTTTTGGTAGAGCATTAATCTTTTTGGTTACAAATTAATTTTTTTTGTTGAAAATTAATTTTTTTTTGGTTGAAAATTCAACTACTTGGTTGAAAGTTGAACTACTTTATTAAAAATAATTTTTTTCTCAAAATTAAATTTTTTAATTGAAAATTTAACTATTTCATTTTTGGTTAAAAATTTATCATTCTTTAGTTGAAAATTAAACTATTTAATTGAAAATTAATATTTTTTGGTAGATCATTAATCTCCTTCGAATTGGCAAATTTCCGAATAATAAAATTTCCGACACTGTAAAATTCCCGAATAATAAAATTCCCAGACTACAAAATTCCCGAATAATAGAATTGCCGGATTACAAAATTCCCAAATAATAAAATTCCCGAATAATGAAATTCCCGGTTTACAAAATTCCCGAGAAAAAAATTCCCAGATTATAAAATTGCCGAAACTGTAAAATTCCCGAATGATAAAATTCTCGAACAATATAATTTCCAAATAATAAAATTCCCGAATAATAAAATTCCCGGATTCCAAAATTCCGGAATATTAAAATTCCCGAATAACAACATTTCCGAATAATAAAATTCCCGGATTACAAAATTCCTAAATAATACAACTTCCCGACACTGTAAAATTCCCGAGTTATGAAATTCCCGAATAATGAAATTCCCGAATAATAAAATTTCCGGAATAATAAAATTTCCGAATAATAAAATTCCCAGACTACAAAATTCCCGAATAATAAAATTGCCGGATTAGAAAATTCCCAAATAATAAAATTCCCGTATAATAAAATTTCCGAATAATAAAATTTTCGGAATAATAAAATTTCCGAATAATAAAATTCCCGAATAATAACATTTTCGAATAATAAAATTTCCGAATAATATAATTCCCAGAATGCAAAATTCCCGAACAATAAAACTTACAAATAATAAAATTCCCGGATTACAGAATTTCCCGAATAATAAAATCCCCGAATAATAAAATTTCCGAATAATAAATTTCCCGAATTACAGAATTCCCGAATAATCAAATTGCCGACACTGCAAAATTCCCGAATGGGAAAATTCCCGAATAATAAAATTAACGAACTGTAAAATTGTCGAATTGGCAAATTTCCGAATAATAAAATGTCCGACACTGTAAAATTCCCGAATAATAAAATTCCCAGACTACAAAATTACCGAATAATAAAATTGCCGGATTACAAAATTCCCAAATAATAAAATTCCCGAATAATTAAATTCCCGAACAATAAAATTCCCGGATTACGAAATTCCCGAATAATAAAATTCCCAGATTATAAAATTGCCGAACAATAAAATTTTCGAATAATATAATTCCCCACTTGCAAAATTTCCGAATAATAAAATTCCCAGACTGCAAAATTCCCGAATAATAAAATTGCCGGATTACAAAATTCCCAAATAATAAAATTCCCAGACTACAAAATTCCCGAATAATATAATTGCCGGATTACAAAATTCCCAAATAATAAAATTCCCGGTTTACAAAATTCCCGAAAAAAAATTCCCAGATTATAAAATTGCCGAACAATAAAATTTTCGAATAATATAATTCCCAAATTGCAAAATTCCCGAACAATAAAATTTCCAAATAATAAAATTCCCGAATTACAGAATTCACGAATGATAAAATCCCCGAATAATAAAATTTCCTAATAATAAATTTCCCGAATTACAGAATTCACGAATAATAAAATTGCCGACACTGTGAAATTCCCGAATGGGAAAATTCCCGAATAATAAAATTAACGACACTGTAAAATTCTCGAATTGGCAAATTTCCGAATAATAAAATTTCCGACACTGTAAAATTCCCGAATAATAAAATTCCCAGACTACAAACATGTTTCAATGACCTTCAATCGTCTGTGAAATATTTTGAATTGATATACGTCTTGCATGAAGAGGTAAGCGCTCCCAAAATTTGCCCTATTATTATATTTAATTACAGTTTTTGAATATTCATTTCAAAATCTGATGAAATTTCTCAACAACTTATGTTAGAATTAATCATTTTTTCTACACAGGTTATCATTCATAGCCATGGTGAAAAAAGTCCTTACTAAGCTCTTCATCCAAGTGGATAAAGTCCAGGCTCACTGCAAACTTTTAGATGAAGCAGTTAATGATTCTGGTAATACGTCGAATTTAAGGAGTCATTTACCAGTTTTTCACGCACGAGTTCTGGCCAAGATTGAAGAGGGGAAACCTGCGACAGCTTCATCGATGTAAAAAAAAAACGAAAAACCGGGTATACCGCTACATAAAAAAAGCTTAAAGACAATCACGAAGGAAATTTTTTCCCTCAAAATGGGAACCCACACCATTGAATTCGCGAGAAGCAGATTCGTCTTCATTTCAGCAATTCTTCCAGTAATGATTCTCTACCAAACGTTCCACAGGAGATTATTAGAGAAAGCTTTGGAAATATCTCTGCATTTAAAGTAAGTGGAATGAATCCCGAAAAATTAACTGATAAAACCTTGTGCAGGATTTGCAAAGATTATGAGCCGTTCAATGTTTCTGAGAATGTGAATTCCTGTCACTCCAGCTCAAATCAATATTTTCTTTCCTACCAAATGCAACTATTCTTAAGCGTTCCATGCCTACACAATTCTCTATGTACCGTCGGCGTAACTGCGACCAAGCCTATTAGTCATACAGGAAGAACGCGCCCCAAAATGAATAGCAAACTAAGGAAATTGTAACGAAACTCTCTTTGACCAACAATTAACTACAACACTCAGAAGGGAACACGCCTAAATATGAGTAGTAAATTGAGGAAATCAACCCATGGATGGAAAATAAAACATCTAGCATTGTAGCGAAACAGTATTTAACCCGTCATCTACAAAAAGTTGATTGTCTTATTCCCGCCGTCAATTCTTGAATATATCAGTTCAGTCGTTTCCTTGTCAGTCCGTTTTCTGCTTTCATTCTGCCAGTCTGCAGTCAGTTGTAAAACTAGTCAGTCAGTTTATTTTCGTCATAATATCTAAGTATTCTATCATTCCCAATTTTTCGGTAAATCTGTATTCCTTTTGTGTGAAGCATAAAATAATTGTCAAATCTGCCGCGATAACTATGATTTCGCGTCGGAATCTCTGTGGCCAAAATTGGATTTACGTGAATGAGTTAGTTCCGGTGCATTGTGAAGATCCCCAATTTATGAATATTACGAGACCTGTTTTCACGCTGAGTTCACTCCAACTCTGTGCGGGAAAAATATTTCTCCCTTATCATACTCCTGAGGAAAGTTATCAAGGCAATTCTTCACCTGAATTCCTCACCCATCGAGGCCCTTCTTGAACTGCTTCCGTCGCTCCGGAGATGATTACACATCTGCCTGAGGATTCAACATCGGGTTAAGCGCATGTGATACTTAGAAAATTATCGATTTTAGCAGTGTTAGGTTCCCCCGGCCTTTTTCCTACAATAATAAAGATTTTGCCTTAAAAATTTGACAAAATAAATGATAGATTGCGAGAAAATTGAGTGGCTCATCTTACCCCCTATGCTCATCTCGCCCCACCCTACCCTGACCGAGAAGAATTATTTTATACAAAAAAGATGAACTAGCAACAAAATACATGAATTTTCAACGAAGTAGTTAAATTTTCAATTAAAAAAGATGAATCTTCACCACGATATTTAAATTTTAAAATGAAAAAGAAATTTCAACGGAAAACAGACTAGTTAAATTTTGATTTGAAAAAAATTAGGTTTTAACAACATAGTTATATTTTTAACAAAAAAGGTCAATTTTCTACCAAATTGGTTCAATTTTCACCCATAAATATTAATTTCCACAAAATTTCAATTTTAAGCCAAAGAGTTTAATTTTCTGCCACATTGTTGAATTTTCAAAGCAAAAAGACGAGCTTTTTTACCAAAAAGCTGAATTTTCAACCTGAAATTATGAATTTCCAACAAAAAAGTTAATTTACGACTGAATAGTTTAATTTTGAATTAAAATGATGATTTTTCAAATAAAAAATATTAAATTCCTCATAAAACATGCAATAGTTTATGTTTTAACAAAGATTGTAGTTTTAAATGAAAAACAGTTCAGTCCATCCAAAAAGATGAATTTTCAACAAAATATTTAAATCCCCAACCAAAACAGATTCATTTTCGACCAAGCAGTTGCTTCAAGCAGAAAAGATCAATTTTGAACCAAAAATGTAATGGTTACATTTTCAGTGAAGAAAATTCGTTCCCAAACAAAAAAATGAATTGTTAAAAAAATACTTACATTTAAAACTAAAAAAGATAATTTTTACTCAAAAATGGGAAATTCATATTTTCAGTTAAAAAAAAAACAAAAATCAGCCAAGAAAAAAACAAAAGAATTGACAAGAAAATGGTTACATTTTCGACCAAAAAGAATTATTAACTGAAATGATAAATCTTCAACCAAAAAATGAAGCTTTAACAAAAGAGTCCAACTTTCAACCAAGTAGTTGAAATTTTAACCAAAAAGATAAATTTTCAACCAACTTTGCAACTGAACTGTTAAAAAATTCTTGAAATTGTTAAATTTTTAACAAAATAATTATATTCTCAACCAAATAATAAAACTTCTCACCAAAAAATAGTTGGATTTTCAACCAAAAAGATAATTTTTTACTAATACGATGAATCTTTAACTGAACTACATACATTTTCAGTTAAAAAATTAATTTTTAACCAAAAAATAGAAACGTTTCAGGAAATGTTGAATTTTAGGTTTAAGGACAAATTAAGAATTCCAATATTGAGCTATAAATCTCTATGGCTCTCTAAATTATTTATTTTGCTTACAAAAAGTCTTTCTAGATTTACGCAATTCAAGCATTCATTGGAACGTAATTATTTTTCTTGAAAAAAAAATTTAGGAATTTTCTACTCATAAATATTCATAATATGTAAATAATATTGAGAATCATATGATCCTGACACGCATTTACTGATCAAAAAGAAAATCCGAAGTCTCTATAAAAGCATGTGTGATGTGTGTGTTTGGATGTATGTGTGTGATAACTTGAAAACGGTTGCAAATAAATTAATAAAATTTGTATGGCTTATTTTAACCACTTATATATATGTGAAGTGTGCGGGGTACTCTGAGTTTAGCAAATTGAATCCAAAAGATGTGTCGCTGGTGAACTCCAGCAAGCGAAATTTAGCAACCCCAAAACGGTTGTTGAAGTTTATTGCACGGTTTTTCCTTTCTTTGACCTTGAAATGTCCTTAAACCTGACGCGGTGGAGGTAAATGGAACTCGAGTTCCAATTCAGCGACTCTTAAAACATATGTAGAAGGTTTTTGAACTTTATTGCACGGCTTTTTCTGTATTTGACCTTGAAATGACTTTGAACTGACGTGATGGAGGTAAATAGACCTCGGATTGATATTCAGCGCGTCAAAATACATAAGGATAAAGTGGTCTTGTCAAATAGTCCTCAGCTTTTTTTTTTGTTGTAAACCAGTGTTATTCTTAAGAGAATGTGAAGAAAGATTTTGAAAGATTACAACAGATTTTCAGAATTATCAAAAACGCATCTGCAAGATTCCAAAACAATGTCAGGATGAATAGAGTCAGTTTAAAATATATTTAGGAATTTGAGAATTTTTGCACAAGGGAAACTCCTACTCTCTTCTTTTCCCCTTTGTTGTGCAACTGTCTTTAATAAGCCGATTACTTTGATCTTCGAAAACGTATTTTTCTCGTTGAAAATCTTTCTGTTTAATTTTGCTACGCAAGTTGACTCTTTGAGTTCACCGTGTTCAAAACCGCAAATCTTGTCAATGTTTCGTAAACGCCAGTTCGTGAATTAAAGTTCACTTCTTCAGGGATAACCTGAAACATTCAAATCCAAATCAATTCTAAACAAAAAAATTTTGCTTCTCTTGAAAGAAAGAATACAACATACCAAATTTATCCTGCACACTACCTGCAAAAAACTATTAAAACATCACCATTTACTATCAAACACCATCAGATTTGACATTTGGTCTACATTGTACCGCATATCATTTGACCAAGCCCAAAGAAATAAAGATCTTTCCACTTAGAAAAAATAAATAAAATTTTAGCAATGACACGATTTCAGCCTTATCTAAAGGATATAATTTTGCAGAAGATCCCTACAAAATCCCAAAAGTACGATTCACCTCAAATTCTCCTCAAAATTAGGAAAGAAGCAGCAGTTCACGAACTCGATCGGAATGAAGACATGGTAATATTAGCCGCAGACAAAGGAAACACAACAGTGATAATGAATGCGGAAGACTTTAACAACAAAATCATGGACCGCCTAACTGACGATACATATGAAAAACTTAAAAAAGACTCCACAAAAACAATATTCAGCAAAACAAAAACTTTTCTAAAAGACTATGTACTTGACAGCAAAACAATATCTAAATCATGCCAACTAATCCCATCTCTGTAAAACTTCAAGAATAACCAAAAATTCACAAAAACAATATTCCACTCAGACTGATTGTCAGCGCAATAAATTCAACAACTTACACCATAGCACGCTTCCTCGTCAAAGAACTGAATCCTTCCACGGGAAAATCTATCACACGCGTTGAAAATTCTTTTGACTTTATCAAAAAGATACAACAGATTCACATTCAGCTTTACAACATCATAGTGAGCTTTGACGTACTATCACTATTTATCCTACCACAATCCTACCCTACATCCAAGGTATCGGGGGGGGGGGGGGGGCAAATTTGACACAAATCTAATACCTTCTCTGCTGAGAATGTAAAAAGTTAATTTCAACAAAATAGTTCAACTTTAAACCGAGTGGTTAAATTTTCAACTTAAGAAGATAAATTTTCTACCAAAAATTTAATAATTAAATTTTCAATTAAAAATTATTATAAATCTTCAACCGAAAAATTCATTTGTAAGAAAGTAATTATAGATTATGTTTCAACCAAAAATATTGTAATTAGAGATCAATAATAGTTGAATTTTCAACTAAAATGATGAATCTTTAACAAACAAACAAATAATTTTTAACAAAGGTTTTCAACTTTAAACCAAGTAATTTGTAATTTATTTATAAGTTTTCAAAAGAATTCAAAAGTAACTATAAATATAAATTAGTTATTTATTTTTTAACCTGAACTGTAGTTCGATTGTTAAAAATTGAACAATAATTGATTTTACAAGAGGATTCTGAATCTGTTCAAAATTAAACAAAAATTACTGATTTTAACATTAAAAATTGAACTTTCCAGGGTACGGGGTAATGTCGTCTAGGCGACTGGGTAAATTTATCCAGGGTACGGGGTAAAGTTTGTTAGGGTACTGGGTGAATTTATCTGGGGTGCGTGGTAAAGTCGTCTAGGGTACTTGGTGAATTTATCTAGGGTACTGGGTAAACTTTTATTATGGTGCAGGGTAAAGTTTGTTATGGTACGGGGGAAAGTCGGTTAGGGTACTGGGTAAGTTTATCTAGGGTACTTGAAAAAGTCATCTAAGTTACTGGGTAAATTTATCTATAGTACGAAGAAAAGTCGTATAGGGTACTGGGTAAATTTATTCAGGGTACTTGGTGAAGTCTTCTAGGATACTAAGGACATTTATCTAGGACACGGGGTAAAGTTCTCTTGTGTACAGGGTAAAGTCGTCTAGGGTACAGGTTAAATTTTTCTAGGGAACTGGTTAAATTTATCTAGGGTACGGGATAAAGTCGTCTAGGGTACAAAGTTAATTTATCTAGGGTATGACGTAAAGTTTTTTGGGTACAGTATAAAGTCGTCTTATGTACTAAGTAAATTTATCTAAAGTACGGGGTAAAGTCGTCTTGGGTTCTGGATAAATTTATTTAGGGTACAGGGAAAAGTCGTCCAGGGTACTGGGTGAATTTATCTAGGGTACAAAGTAAAATCGCCTTGGCTACTGGGTAAATTTATCTGTAGTACGGATTTATGTCGTCTGGAGTACTCAGTAAATATATCTAGGGCACGGGGTAAAGTTTGTTTTGGGTACAGGGTAAATTCGTCTAGGGTACTGAGTAAATTTATCTAGGGTACGGGGTGAAGTTTTTTAGAGTACTGAGTAAATTTATCTAGTGTGTGTGGTTAAGTCGTGTAGGACTGGGTAAATTTATCTAGGGTACGGAGTAAAGTTTTCTGGGTACAGGGTAAAGTCGTCTGAGGGACTGGGTAAATTTATCTAAGGTACGGGGTAAAGTCGTCTTGGGTACTGGGTAAATTTATCTAGGGTACGGGGAAAAGTTATTCAGGGTACTGGGTGAATTTATCTAGGGTACAAAGTAAAATCGTCTAGGCTACTGGGTAAATTTATCTATAGTACGGATTGAATATATATTAACTTTATTAACTTTGTAGTCGACTTTACTGTCGCATCTACGGAAATCGCTTTAGGGGTGGTTATTCCCCCCCCAAATTAAAAATTTGGCTATATTTTTGTTTGAAATGCATTTTTAGATCGCCAAAAACAATTACAGAAAAAGAAATTGGTAAAAAAATTTTTTTTTCCATCCTTCATTTGAACGTTCAGCACTTTTTGGTCATTGATCCCTGAGAGTATGAATATTTGTGGACGTTCACATGAAAAGGGCCCTTATGGTCGATCTAAAACGTCTGAATAGTCTATATTTTTCACTACGCGTGGACAAAAATGCAGGGATTATTGTCAGTCCCCTTTGCCTCTTTTACCTAATTTATCTACCCCCCCCCCCCGAGCCCTTCAATCCCTATTTTTGAGAGATTTATATTTAAAATCTTTTAAATTCAAGTGAATTTTCATAATAATTAAGGACACGTTGAGTAATATTTCTTTGTCTGGTTAGCCCTAAATATCTAAATTTTGAAACCTTAAATTCAACTTTTTTTAATAAATATAAATGTATAATATCCATATAATAATAATGTTCCTAATTTTTTTAGAGATGACTTTCTCGATGATCCAAAGGCTGAAAACTACCGAATTTGAGAACCTTTAATTTAAAAACTTATAGTTTTCAAAGGCTGGAGTAAGAAAAACTTATAAATTTGAAGCTCGTTAATTAATTTAAAAAAATGTACAACTCTTAAATTAAAAATGTTGAATTTGAAATGATCCGCAGTGAACATGCGACTTTAATTGAAAAAATCTGCTCGTTGAGCGGGCACATCCCAATCGTGCGCTGCGCGCGCGGATCCCAAGTTTAAGCGTGCCTAAGGGCGCGACTGTTTGTTCTCGCGCTTCGCGCTCGATAATGTATTTACCTCGCGCTGCGCGCTCGGTCTCTTTACATCCCCCATGTGTGTGCACAGACGAACACATTCTCATAACGTGCTTCGTGCTTCGCACTCGATTTTGTCCAAAATTCAAACTTTTCTACATTAGGTTCAACACTGTTATATCAAATGTATATTATATTTATTTCTGTACCTGTACCTGTACGCATCCTAGCGTAAAGTTGTTCTAAGAAAAATTTTATTAAAAATGTTTTAAAAACTTGTAGATCATTTTTGGTTAAACAACTTTTGTCTATTAATTTTTTTTCTTCTCTTGTGTGTTTTTCCAAAAATTTAATTTTTTTATTTCTAATGCTATTTTTGATGATTGAAACAAAAACGAAGCTTCTTTACAAAAATTATTAATGACAAATTTTTATAGTTCCTTTTTGTGTGAGCAACTTTTGTCTATTCCTTTTTTTCATAGCTTGTGTCGTTTGTCCAAAAATTTAATTCTTTCATTTTTTTAAATTTTATTTTCTTAGATTAAAACAAAAACTACGCATGCTATCAAAAAGTGATTTCTAACAAATTTGTAGATCTTATTTGAATGCATAATTTTTGTCCATTCGTAGTTTTACGTACCTTGCGTCCTTTTTACAAATATTTATTACATTTTCATCCAGAGAAGGTGTTAGATTTGTGTAAAATTTGACCCCCCCGGTTTTTGTCAAATGTCCACGTTTTGAGACCCCCAGTTGAACAAATTAATTTTCACAAAAAAGAAAGGAATATGCAACCAAATAGTTTAATTTCCAAACCAAAAAATTAATTTTGATGTATTTTATTGAAAATTCTACATTTTGTTAAAAAATCATACTTCGGGGTTAAAAATTCAACAATTTTGTTGAAAATTCGTCTTTTTGGTTTGAAAATTCAACAATTTGATGGAATTTTTTTTTACTTGACTAACAAATTTTCTTTATTGAAAATTCATTCTTCTAGTTTAAAAATTCTTCTATTTTTGTCGAAATTTATCTTTTTAAAAATGCAATTGTCTGGTTAAAAATTAAATTTTTTATTGAAAATTCACATTTTCAGGTATCAAGTTCAACTTTTTTTTTATAAAACTCAACAATTTGGTAGAAAATTAAACTATTTGTTAGAAAGTTGATGTATTTTATTAAAAATTCTACCATTTTGTTAAAAAGTCATACTTCTGATTTAAAAATTCAACTATTTTCTTGGAAATTCAATAATTGATGGACAATTTTTTTAGTTGACTAAAAATTCTACAATTTTGTTAAAAAATCATACTTCTGGGTTAAAAATTCAACCATTTTGTTGAAAATTCGTCTTTTTGGTTTGAAAATTCAACAATTTGATGGATATTTTTTGTAACTTGACTAACAAATTTTCGTTATTGAAAATTCATTCTTTTGGTTTAAAAATGCTTTTATTTCTGTCGAAATTCATCTTTTGTTTGTTAAAAATGCAATTTTCTGAATAAAAATGAACTTTTTTTGTTGAAAATTCACATTTTCAGGTAGCAAATTCAACCTTTTTTATGAAAATCAACAATTTGGTAGAAAATTAAACTATTTGATTGCAAATTGATGTATTTTCTTGAATATTCTACAATTTAAAAAAAATCAAATTTCTGTGTTAAAAATTTAACTATTTTGTTGAAAATTTGTTTTTTTGGTTTGAAAATTCAACAATTTGATGGAAATTTTTTTTACTTGACTAACAAATTTTCTTGATTGAAAATTCATCCTTTTAATTTGAAAATGCATCTATTTTTGTGGAAATTCCTTTATTTTGTTTATTAAAAATGCAAGTCTGGTTAAAAATTACCTTTTTTCGGTAAATTCACATTTTTAGGTAGTAAATTCAACTTTTTTAAAAATAAAATTCAACAATTTGGTAGAAAATTAAACTATTTGGTTGAAAATAGAGGCATTTTATTGAAAATTCTACAATTTAAAAAAAAACCATACTTCTGGGTTAAAAATTCAACTATTTCGCTGGAAATTTTGTTTAGTTGCCTAACAAATTTTCTTTATTGAAAATTCATTTTTTTGGTTTAAAAATGATTCTATTTCTGTTGAAATTAATTTTTTGTTGTTGTTAAAAATGCGATTGTCTGGTTAAAAATTAACTTTTTTGTTGAAAATTCAACTCTTTTATAGAAATTTTCTCTTTTTGGCTTTAAAATTCAACAGTTTGGTAGAAAATTAAACTATTTAGTCGAAAATAGATGCATTTTATTGAAAATTCTACAATTTTGTTAAAAAATCATACTTCTGGGTTAAAAATTCAACTATTTCGCTGGAAATTTTGTTTAGTTGCCTAACAAATTTTCTTTATTGAAAAAAAAATATTTGCTTTTAGAAGAAATTGCGCACCAAGAAGAACGTGCATTAGGTGACTTTTAACGATGCGTCAGTTTTAATCTTCTATCTCTATTGCGAATGCATGCCACAGAGAAAGTTTAAGTGACTTTGGTGGCATACGAAAGAATTTCATAAAAGATACTTCAACAAACTTTTATAAATGAAGAAATATTTATCCAACTTGGTGAATTGGAAGTTGAGAGAGAGCTCGGAACGAATTTAACAGAATTTTAGTGAATTAAGAAAGGAACTAACAAAATTAGACAAATTTGAGGGAATTTAGAAAAACTTGAAGAAAATGAGAAGATTACGATGAAATTCCTAAAATTCAAGTTAATTGAAAACAATGACAAAATATTGAAGAAAATGCCTCGAATTCATCAAATTTGGAATCAATAGAAAAATTGTAAGGGGCTTCAAGAAAATATTTACAAAATACCTAAGACTTCAAGGTAAATTGAAAATACTTTCGAATGGAGTGAAGAATAAAAGCTACAAATAAATCTATTGATTCGAGTAACATTGCCTGAATTTTGAAATAGTGCACTTTACATTCATAGGAATTTAGGGCAAATTCTCAATGAATACAAGTTTGATCATTCAAGGATCCAAGGATTCACTTACTTAAGGATTTTTGACTATCTCCAGTGATGGTTGAAACCAGAACCGTTAGAAAAGAGAGAGCTGGTTAACAAACTCTCATCTAAGTAATCTTTGAAAAGTTATCCAGATCACAGACGACAACAATAACGACAGCGACAGATAGACACCATTGGAAACCCTGTTTTTTCAGATTTCGCGACAGTGAGTTTTGAAATAAAACTCATATACCTTCTCTTTATGAACAAAATGTGAAAATAAAAAAAAATTTCCTAAAGCTCAGACATGAAGCCGGTCAAATTTAGGAAGCATTTACAAAATGAATCACAAGCCTCCAAAAGAGGATTTTTTTGGGCAATCCCGACGTACGAATGTCTAATTACACTTACCAGCGAAATCTAGGTAAACCGATAAGGTAAAAATTAGAATGTATGTAGCGATCTTCATTTCATCTATACAGATTTCGTGATCGGCGGCTGAGAACTTGAAATGGATACTCTGCTATATATACCAAGCTTCATCAGATTACTCAGATTGACTTAAGACGATAAAGTCCTTGTCGTATTTTCTAAGCGTTTACAGAAGTTCTAAATAATGTTTACTATCTTTTATCACTGTGTCATGAGGAAATTACATGAAAATCAAGAATTTTGTCTCTAATAATAGAACTAAAATATATGCTTAGATTTAAAGTGCTGTGGAAATAATAGAAGTAATTTTCATGAGTTGATTTTCAGGTTTTTCGTTTTAAACTCTGAATAAAATGGAGTGAATTCAAAAAAACCGAGTTGCAAATCAAAAAATAATTAATTTTTAATGAACTAGGTTCAAGATCCTAATTTAAGGATACTTCAATTTCAACCTTTAAAGATGGACGTGAACTCGTTATAGGATAAGGGCAATCTATTATTGATAATACTTGGCCTTCCAGCTTGATAGCAATTTCGTGTTTCCAACATTCTTAAAAACTATTTTTATGACACATAAATGCTTAAAAGAAATGCTTCTGCAATATTTTAGATTTACTTCAGGAAACATTTCATAGAAATAATTTCAAAACGTCTTTAGAACCATTGTGCAGCATTATCAAAATGTTTCATTGTAAAATTTGCAAAATCTTTTAAGAATGATTTCATGAAATGTGTATCCAATTTGTTACAATGTTTCTTGAAAATATTTTTGTACAAGCCAAGTAACATTTTAATTCAATGTTTCTGCAATATTTCTGCAAAGTGTCTTTAAATTATTTTTACACGTGACAAGTAATATTTTAGTGAAATATGTATGCAATATTTCTGCAAAGTTTCTTTTAATTATTTTTAAACATGACAAATAATAGTTTACTAGAATTTTTCTGCAATATTTTAGATTTACTTCAGGAAAGATTTCATAGAAATAATTTCAAAACGTCTTTAGAACCATTGTGCAACATTATCAAAATTTCACATAGTAAAATTTGCAAAATCTTTTATGAATGATTTCATGAAATATGTATCCAATTTTTCACAATGTTTCTTGAAAATATTTTTGTATAAGCCAAGTAATATTTTAGTTCAATGTTTCTGCAATATTTCTGCAATATTTGTGCAAAGTGTTTTAACATTATTTTTAAACATGACACGTAATATTTTGGTACAATGTTTCTGCAATATTTCTGAAAAGTGTCTTTAAATTATTTTTAAACGTGACAAGTAATATTTTAGTGAAATGTTTCTGCAATATTTTTGAAATGTTTCTCTAAATTATTTTTAAACATGATAAATAATATTTTACTAGAATTTTTCTGCAATATTTTATATTTATTGCAGGAAACTTTTCATAGAAATGATTTAAAAGCGTCTTTAAAACGATTGTGCAACATTATCAAAATGTTTCATTGTAAAATTTGAAAAATCTTTTATGAATGATTTTATGCAATATGTATCCAATTTTTTTACAATTTTTCTTGAAAATATTTTTGAGCAAGCCAAGTAATATTTTAGTGCAATGTTTCTGCAATATTTCTGCAAAGTGTCTTTAAATTATTTTTAAACAAGACATTCAATATTTTAGTGAAATGTTTCTGCAATATTTTAGATTTACTTCATGAAATATTTTATAGAAATAATTTTAAAACGTCTTTGAAACCTGTGTGCAACATTATCAAAAGGTTTCATTGCAACATTTTCAAAATCTTTCATAAATGATTTCGTGCAATATTTTTGCAATTTTTTTACAATGTTTTTTGAAAATATTTTCGAACAAGCCAAGTCATATTTTAGTGCAATATTTCTGCAATATTTCTGCAAAGTGTCTTTAAATTATTTTTAAACATGACAAATAATATTTTACTAGAATGTTTCTGCAATATTTAATATTTACTTCAGGAAACCTTTCATAGGAATAATTTAGAAGCGTCTTTCAAACCATTGTGCAACATTATCAAAATGTCACATTGTAAAATTTGCAAAATCTTTTATAAATGATTTCATGCAATATGTATCCAATATTTCTGCAAAGTGTCTTTAAATTAATTTTAAACATTCCAAGTAATATTTTAGTGAAATGCTTCTGCAATATTTTAGATTTACTTCAGGAAACATTTCATAGAAATAATTTCAAAACGTCTTTAGAACCATTGTGGGTACGTTAGACCATCTAGGGGGCTGTCCCATAGCTGAAACTGAAATATAGTCAGTCTGACACTCTAGATTTTCAGGGTGGCTAACCATTTTTGTCCGTGCACACTTTATCAGTAGTTTTATTTGTGAGTTTTGTCTGTGCATTTGAAATAGCAAAAATTCTGATTTGCCAGAGGCTTGCAGAATATTTACCTACCTTATAGATATATTGTATTATTATATTCACCAATAGAATTCAGGATAACGGCCATGGGTAAGAGCAGCGTACAGAGAATCCTCATCTTATATAATTAGAGGCGAACTGATTATTATATGAATTAGAAAGTTGATTAACAATGTAACAAATAATTATTCTACTGCTACATTAGCTTATACACTGTACAATATACTTCTTGTCTAATGGATCAAATGAGTCAACTTTGTCGTTCCGATATATTTACATCTGATAAGAGTCTGTTTGAATGAAAAAAATTTGGTTACACATTTCCTAAAAACATTTTAATCATTTTTAAAACACTTCTTGAAAGACAATAGTTCGCTTGGAATAGTGTTCGAAACATCATCCCCATATTTCAGGCAAAAGTTTTGGCTTGCAGAGAAAATTTCGTCATAAGACTAATATTGCGAAAAACCGGAAGAAACACTTCTAAAATCTTGCGCAATATTAATCAAACCAGCTCTGCGTTCTTTTAACTGCGTAGACATCATATCAAGAGTTCAATTGAAAACCTTAACTTTGAAAGATCCTTATTACTTCCAATTTAATGATGTTGACTCAATTCATCAGAATGTCTCTTGGAGCGACGTTTTCTTTTTTTAGAAAAAGATGTTGAACGTCGCTTAATCCCTCTCGTTTTTATTCCCGGATCTCAAAATTATGTAAGAAAATGTTTTAAAAACTTCAGTGAATCTAAATCGGAGTGCGTCTATAGTATCATGTCTATAATACCAACGAGTTGGATTCAGTCTTTTCAAAGTCAAACTCTCACTTTCATGAACAAGATCTTTGAACAGCGGCCAGCGCTTTATACTGTTCCCGAAGAAAGTGTATAATAATGCCACAAAAGTGACACTGATGACATCGTTCTTTATTATTTTACTGAGATATTTTCCTTTAGCTTAGGGTGCTCTTTTTCAACAGTAACATATATCTATACAGCTTTTAGTTGATGGATTTTCGCGATGTCCTGAGTAGTGTCCTTCACTTTATTTTGTTTAAATAGTGCATTTTTATTAATTTCTAATATGAAATGCAATTAAGAACAGGGCTTCTGTATCCTCACCATAATACAGCTCCATTGAAAACATTGACTTTGAAAAGATCCTCGTCACTTTCAATGTAATAATGTTGACTCAATTCATCAAAATGTCTTTTCGGGTGACGTTTTCTTTTTTCAGAAAAATATGTTGAACATTCTCAATGCTTTTCCAAATCAGCATCAGTGATTTTTAAACTCTTGATGTTCCCGCAAAAACTATTCACACTAATGTGAGCGTCATTCAACATCTTTCATGATCTGCGCAGTGCTCATAGGGTGCATTTGGATATAGAAAATGTCGCATTCCTTACAGTTCTTAGATTCTTGATTGAAAAATATAAATTAACACTACGCTATCATCTTTCTTCCGCAGTGATTGATGGACATTCCTCCTCAGATTTTATGAGGTTGTCGCAAAATTCCTTGAAGTAGATGATATTATGTATATATATATATATTCATTTTTTATTCTGATTTGTCCACAGGTAAGATGTTTTCAATTATTTTCAATTTTTTATTATCCATTTATGCTCTTATGCACTGTAATAGGATTTTTTTTAGATTTATGCTTATAAGCTGTTGCGATACTGTGGAAAAATAGCTTTAAAATTAGCTGTCACAATTCAAATTAAGAGAACTTAATCAGTCATCAAATACGAGGTGAACTTAAACTTTTGGCCGGTAGTGTATTATTATTTATTTTATTATTATTGTATAACTACGTATTAATAATTGTGAATCGTAAAAATAATTATATAATAAACATGTAATATGGGAGTGATAAATAAAGAATATTTAACTCCATATTTATTAAACATGCATCTAGCAATTCATGTTCATGGTAACTCCTGTAATTGTAACTTCATGGGGTAAGTCATTTTTAACATTCTTTAACTGCATCAACTGCCGACGCGCAACGTCTCAGAAATGCCGAAAACTGCGAAGTAACTCTCAGGAATAGGTCCACCGGCCAAGGGGGTGCTTTTAGCAGCCCGATTTTGACGGAGTCTCATATTCCATTACATGAGCTATCTCCCACCTCATCTCTGGCATTGAACTGAATATCATTGCTTGCTATATAACCTCAATTTCTAAGCTCACATGCCTAACAGGTGAATGGTGGCATCAAGCGGCAAACGGTGTAATTATGTTCCGGCGGTAAATTTAATATCATTTACGGGTGAAAATCAACAAATCCACAAAATTCGTTTCTGCAAATTTCTTTGGATAAGGTTTTTCGCATTCAGTTAATTAATTAAAAATTAAATAATTAATTTCAATTATTAAAATTTGCTAGCAGATTACGTACCAAACACCATAAAACGATTAAAGATCGATTGAAAAAAGAAAATTTGTTTAACCTTCATGCGTTTGCGCCAACTTGAGTCACACGGGCGATCGCGCTGGCGGTCAGTTGACCGTCCACTGTTTTTCATGATTATCATGCTGTTTTCTCTACATTTTGTGAATTATTTATTGCCATGAAAGCAAAGAAACTCTGATATAACTCGGAAAACACCTTCTTCATGAAAATGCTTTATTTAAACAACATGTAGTTAGCCATCAACATAGGATCGATTCTAGCTTGAAAACATTTTTTTTTTCAACTTTTTTTTCGACAAAAATATAATTTTGTTCAATTATACTAGAATAAAACTAGAATATACTCAAGTATAATTGCCACTTCAAAAAAGGCCACTTGAAAAAAAGTACATAACCTGACACTTGTAACTACAATATAATCAACTTACGAGTAGGTGGCACAAAAAAAATGATTTTAATATCGACATTCTGCATATATTATTGGTGTAACATATTGAAAATACATTCTTCTCAACGCATATCAGACATTTCATGGTCAAATAGTGGAAAAAATTGCCGTAACTCTAAGAAAATAGCGAAAAAGTAGTTTTATATATATATATATAATTAAAAACTAAAGGTTAACAACCACCGCAGGGTCCCACTGGGAGCAACTGTCATCAACGGACCACGGATTCATGCTCAGCGGGTCAAAATACATGGGAATATATGTGTCGCATCTGTAGAACAGAAAAGCGTCTTTTTTTGTATGCCGGTGTTATCGTGATTATTTGTAAAAGAAATGGGTATTTTTTAGTTGGAACAGACACAGACAGTTTCAAAAATTAAGAAAATTTAAATTTAAATCCTAAAAGATTAGACGATCCATTTTTTACTGTTTTCAACATTAAATGAATTATATTACAAACTAAAAGCTATTTAAACTAATAAAATTCTCATTGTGAAGCTTGCTCATACAATAAATGTCATTCCTAATCTATCCAACCCAAATTTTTTGTTGTTTTAATGTTTAAACTTGAACATTGAGAAACTCCAGAGGTCAAAAATTGACTAATTTTTAATTTTAACTGCTTAGAATTGTACAATATCAAATCAGCAGCCTTGAATGATGAGGAATTTGAGATTATACGATACAATTGAGAACATTTTCATTAAATGCCGTACTTGGTAATTTTTAAATCAGATGATTGAATTTCAAGTTTATAATTTTGAACTTAGGATGTGCATATTTTCAATTTGTAAGCCCTTCAATTTTAAATTGCTCAGGTTTCAAGAATTGTCTCAGTTACTGCAAATTCTTCAAATACGTAACGGTTCCATTTAGATCGTAAAACAGAAAATTAGGATTGAAATTATAGCATTTAAAAATAACAAGTCAACGCTCTGAAATTTCAAGCAATAACAATCAAACAAATCCTTTAACTATTCTTTCAATCGTAAATTTTAGTCTAATTTTGAGAACTTTATTTAGAATGTTTATTCGATCTTGAGGCCTTGAACAATCTGTAAGGCTTTATTTGATATTATTTTAATTTTTATCAATAATAAATAAAAACTAACTTCCAGTTGCACAGAAAAAAGTCGTTTGGATAAAAATGCGCATACAACATCAGCTGGTATTGAAAGGCTAAAGAATTATTTATTAAACTGCTTCTTCCGTTACAATTTTAAAATCTGAACAGTTTTTTCACATGTTTGACAAGTAAACTGGTATTATTCATCAGGCCATTAGAAATATCAATCTTCATTAATTAACGCTCACAATATTCAAAATTTCAAATTTATTATTTGGGAGAAGTGATGGAGGGAAAGTGGAGAGCCGCAATCTGTTCAATATGGATGAGAATAGACCATTTTTCTGCTTTAAAAGGAAGAATATCTTCATATTTATAACATATCCTTTTTAGAAGAATTATTTCCATGGGAAATCTCATGCTTTTGTATGAAAACTTTTCTTTCCAATTAAAAAATAATTCTTTGCCGTAACTATAAAACTAAAAAACAGGAATATTACAGTAAAAAGGGAAAATGTATCAGAGATATTTTGATGTAGGCGATGACAGGCAGAACTCCAGGACCTTCGATTGCAGCCATTTTCAAAGATTATAATACTAAAAGAAAATATTCCACCAAAGTGATCTATAAAACAAAATCTGCTCATTTTCAAATTGCTGACAAGCTGATAACAAAAAACCAAGACTATAAAATAGAAAATTTTATTATTTGAAGCACAGCTGCATTTCAAGATATATATATATATATATATATATATATATGTATGCGATAATATAATAATAATAATAATAATAATAATAATAATTTAAGGCCCCTGAAATATCGTCGACAGAAAGTCATGCGATTTTTCCTTTGCTCTTTTTTTTTTGTTCTATAGAGTGTTGTGCCACATTAACGTTATAAAAAATACATGAAGAAAATCATAAAATCCATTATTTCCACTCGCATAATTTGGGACTCATTAAGGACTAATTTGGGCCCGTAGTCCCAAATTTAGGGCTCTAATTTTTTTTTTAAGTAGTAATTTAGGGCTCATTTAGGGCTCTGGGAATATAATAATCAAAATTTAAAAAAAAAATGTTTAAAGAATCCTACTAAAAATGAATTAAACATATTTATTTTATTACCTACGTTAATGCTCATTTACGGCTCCCCGAATATGATATTTGAACAGTAGAAAAATTTGTTTAAATAATTATTGTTCAAACAAATTTACAAAAAAAAAATCTTTTTTCAATTTCAGGCTCATTTAAGGCTCCTGAGATATCGTCGACCGAAAATCGTGCAATTTTTCATTTTCTCATTTTTTGTTGTTATATATAGTGTTGTGCCATCTTAACGTTATCAAAAATCCGTGAAGAAAATCATAAAACCCATTCTTTCCATTCGCATAATTTAGGGCTCATTTAGGGATAATTTGGGCCTAGCTACCTGATTCCTGGAAACGGCAGGCCCTGCCGGTGGGGTCCATAGTTTATAGAGGTCGCAGTATAATGGACAGCAAAATTTATAAACGAAAACTCTTGTAATTTTCACCCTGGCAAATGTTGAAGCGACGGCCGATTACCGACTCGCACCCGCTGACCTGGGTATTATACCTCCACCATTGCATTTAGCGCGCTACCCCTTGCTTGCTGGTTCTCGACTGGGATTATTATAGAAGGCTGGCCTACCTGTGATATTTAAACTGGACTTTGTAAATAGAATTGTAAACTTTATTATGGAGATTCCCGACAATAAAATTAAGCTGTTGTCCCATTGGGTTCCAATTTAGAAATAATTTCCGATGGAGTTTATTACTCTAAAATTTTAAGCTTCTCAGCTTCGAAGAAGCGTAAAATAAAGTTAAATAAAAAAAATTATTATAATAAATCTTGAATAAAAAATGAAACTGTTTTTTGAAAACTCGTCTTCTTGGGTTGAAAATTTAAGTTTCTTGATAGAAAATGTGCAATGTACTTTTTTATTTAAAACTAATATTTAGTTCTTAATTATTCAAACTGATTTTTTTAAAATTGAAATTCAACTATTTTTTTGAAAATTGTTTTAATTAAAAAATGTATCTATTTTAATAGAAAATGCATCTTTCTTGGATAAAATGGCAACTGTTTGATTGAAAATTCCACTGTTTTGTTGAAAATTTAACTATTTTTTGGAAAACTTATCTTTTTAATTTAAAAATTCATATATTTTAGTGGAAATTGCATCTTTCTTGAATAAAAATGCATGGAAAATTCAACACCAGAACAATTTCGTTAAAAATTGATACTGTTTGGATAAAATGAAATTATATTTTGTTGAATATTCAACCGTTTTGTTGAAAAATCGTCTTCTTGGGTTGAAAAGTCCAGTATCTTGATAGAAAATGTACTTCTTATTTAAAACTCAATGAACATTAAATCCTTTTATTAAAAATATTTAATTAAAAACATTATCCATTCACTTGAAAATATTAAAAATCGTTTGAATATCTTCTTTTCTCCGGGGAAACCCCAACCACTATTACGTCACAGCACTCTCAACTCTCCAGTCGGGAATCTCCTATCTCCACTATCCTCCCTTTTCCATTTTCACGTTTGGAAACTCCCTGTGTAACGTCACAAGACCCAGAATCTTCAACGCGGGGACCCCCTTCCCCCTCTCTAACTACGTAGATCTTTGCTACTCAGTCTTATCTACTGCGACGCGCGGCCGCCAGACGCGGGGCGCTGGGCAGAGAGGGGGAAAAGGTGATGCCCATAACGGCGCCCCATAGTCAATCCTTACTACTGACCTGCCCGATATTGACAGGCTGCTGCTAAGCCTTTTTCATTTGGAGAGTGATGCCCTGGCAGGCTGACTCGACATAGCCTGAACTCGACTATACTTTGGGAAGTCATGTGCAAAGTGAAATGAAACCGGATGCTTTTGTTGTGTAGACTGGTCTGCCTGGGGTAAGCTAGTCCCGGGCTCCATTTATATAACGGGATTTTTGGGCCTTCCTACGATAAGGGTACCCCTGTCAAAAATGCTGTTCCGTAAATCGATGGGTCTAGGTATCAATGACTAATAACAAGTCCATTTTTTCGGATTAGTACTTTTGAATATTTTCGCATGTTCATATGAGGATTTTCTGTTTGGAAATTAGAATTATCACATACTCTAATGCAAATGCTAAAAAACAGAAGATTTAATTCTCAAATCATCATCGCTCGGAATTTCAGGTGTGTACTGATCTATTCTTTTAAATGTATTTCTCAAGGAAGAATTCCCTATCACTAAAAATTGATATAATGTACATCATTTTAAAAGTAAACAGGTTATTTCTTCAAGTTTACATCGACTTTCAAACCATTTTCAAGTTTTTTTTTGTAATTCTACTGGCTTTCCCTCACCGAATAATTTGATGTAAGTTAAACAAATATATTCGGTATTTTGCAAAAAAGTTTTAAAATTTGGACAATAAGCTGTACAATATAGGTATTTTTTTAAACTTGAAACATCGAAATATATCGAAAAATAGGCACTATATGAACAAAATATCCGTGATAAAAACTTGTTATTTTCGAGAGGGAAAAGCAACTTTGAACAAATTTACCCTACCTCATCCCTCCCCCAGGAGGCAGGAGTGGGGGTAAATTTGTAATTTCAAATGTAAACCCCAATTTTTTATCACAGATTCAGATTTTCCTTTATGAAATACGTAAATTTTATTAGAAATTTTGTTTTCGATTCGCGACAGATGGCGTTGAAATTGCGAAAAATGTAATTGTTGATTATTTCAAGGACCTCAGTGAGTCCCCTTGCCTCTTACTATCGGAGTGCTTCATATCGGTGAGTCCTCTCACCTCTCACCATCGGTCCCATGTAGAAACCGCCCCATTTGTCCCCATTTCAATCAGGGCAGTAGTCAGAATCTCACTAGAACAACTGGACTAGTAAGTTCTAGTCAAGACCCTTTAGGGCACTGCTAAGATTCTTTATTCCTTATGACCAGAAAAACTATATGTGCGTCTAGTTAGGCCCTAATATCACTACTTCCCAACCGAGCAATTCACGCCTACCCCGAAAGGGAAACGGCTTAATGATATAATAATAATAATAATAAATATTCATCATATCCCATTTTTAGTATAAGGGTGAATCCCTAGGCCCTAGCGTAGTCCAAAAACTCCGCTTTCGATTTTCTGTGATCGACCCCCCCCCCCCCCCCCCCCCCCCATCCAGAAAAAGAAATTTCTCATTTCTTCATTTTTCAAATCGCCCAACATTTACCCGTGCCCCCTTGGTTTTGAAATTAACATCGGATTTTAAAGGGAAAAGCTCTATTTTCGAAAAAATGGAAAAAGAAGTACTTGTTATTAACTTTTTGTGAATTAAAGCCTAGGCACTTCTTAAAGAATGTTCAAGGAATAATGCCCAAACAACAGCTTTTAATTCTGACCCCCCCCCCCCTCCCTTATATATTGTGCCCTGAAAGTGGCCCGAAAAGGCAAACTAGCAGTTTGATGTTATATTCATAGTAAAGATGGTATTTTCTTCATTTTTTCAAACTGAATTATTTTTATTCAAAAAGTGACAAGTTTCCACGTATTTTAAAACTCATTTTTAATTGTTAAAAAAATTATTATTTGTTTAAACCATTTTTTTCTCTCTATAATTCGTGAAAAGTTATTATTTTTCGGGATAGATGATACAGATTATGAATGTCAAGAGCAATACTTCTTGCTTAACATATTTTGCAATTATTTAAATGAATTACAGCGGTTTAAACAATTTTTCCCTTGAAAATCATAAAAAGTTATTCTTTTCTGGAATTAATCGCATTAACGAATGTTGAGCATGATACATTTTCTCTTCGACATTTGGCATTTATTTAAACAGTTTTTATTTGTTTGAACAAATTTGTCCCCTGTAAATCTTAACAAGTTACTATTTTCTGTTATTCAGTATTTTCTTATATCCGAAAATAATTCTATTAAACATAATTCTAATATCCTAATTCTTTAAAAAATAATCATTCTTTAAACCATTTTTTTCGGTTACATTTTGTATAGTTATTTTTTCAGGTCGATTCATTTGAGATAAGAAAATACTGATTAATATGCGACATAGTAAGAGATGAGAAAAAAAATGTCTTCATCTTTTCTATGAAAAGGAGCAACTAACATTAATTGTTTAAATAATTGCATGCTGTCTTTCACCAAAAGTACCACTCTTAACATTTATTAACTGCATCATTAACTCCAGAAAATAAAAACTTTTCATGATTTATAAGGGGAAAAATTGTTTGAACAAATGAAAACTATTGAAATAATTTTCAAATATCCTTATAAAAAAACATTACACTTAACATTCGTTCCATTTATTCCAAAAAATAGTAACTCAAGATTTACTGAAAAAAATGGTTTAAACAAGTAAAAATAGTTTAAACAATTGGAAATCAGTTCAAAAATACTTGGACACTTGTCAGTTATGGAATAAACATAGTTCAAGTTGAAAACAATATTAAAAAAACTGCCCGCCGCGCGGGCATATTCTCATTGCGCGCATTGCGCGCGACTCGCTTCGCTAGCAAGTTTGAGCGCGCCTGGGGCGCGCGACTGTTGGTTCTCGCGCTTCGCGCTCGATAATATATTTATCTCGCGCTTACTACTATCCAACCGAGCAATTCACGCCTACCCCGAAAGGGAAACGGCTTAATGATATAATAATAATAATAATCTAATTATGAGTGTGAAGTAGTATTTTATCTATTAGCAACAAGTTTCATTGAAAAAACCTAAAAAATCATAATGAGCGCCAAAAACTTGCAAACGTCATTTTTCCACGTTATGGGGATTTTAAAAAAATTTTAAGATTTTGCAAAGAATTTAATGATTTCCTAAAGATTTCACAAAGCTTTCAAATATTTAGAAAAGATTCCAGATAGATTTTACATAGATTTCACAAATATTTTAATGATTTCTCAAAGATTACACTGTCTTTGATCTGAAATTAATTCTTTAATCGTATTTAAAACTTGTCTTGTTATCTGAAAGTGCAACTATTCCATTTTTGATTAAAAATTTTTTCTTCATAATTCATTTTATTTTGCCGAAGTATATTGCGGCATAATTTTTAAAAACTTTGATAGTAACCTGTAATAAATATCAATGATTAATTCGAAATTCATCACAAAAGGTTCTTACATTACTTTTATTTCATTTCGAAAATCAAATTTTAATTATTTTTTAATCTAAAGAAAATGTGAGATTTCGGATGAAATTTAAAAGATTTCACAAAGAATTCAATCATTTCCCAAAGATTTCACAAAGATTTGAAATATTTCGCCAAGATTTCAGATAGATTTGATGCAGATTTCACAAATATTTCAATGATTTCTCAAAGATTACACAAAGATTTCAATAACTTCATAAATATTCCCAAATATTTCGCAAAGATTTTCAAAAATTTTACAAAGTTTTCCAAAGATATCACAAAGATTTCACAAAGATTTCAATAATCTCCCAAAGATTTCAAAAATTTTACAAAGCATTCAAATATTTCGCAAAGGTTTCGGATAAATTTAAAAGAAATTACAAAAAATTTGATTATTTCACGAAACTTTCAGATAGACGTAAAAATGGAACAAAGATTTCACGAAGATTTGAAAAAGATTTCAGATAGATTGAAAAGATTTCACAAATGCATAAATGTTTTCCCAAAGATTAGACAAAGATTTCACAAATATTTCCAAATATTTCAAAAATATTTCAAATATTTCGCAAAGATTTACAAATATTTCAGAAAAATTTCACAAACATTTCACAAAAATTTCGTTGATTTCCCAAAGATTTCACTGAGATTTCAAATATTTCGCAAATATTTCGGTTAGAATTAAAAGATTTCAATGATTTCCCAAAGTATTCACAAAGGTTTAAATAATTTCACAAATACTACCAAAGATTTTCAAAGATTTCAGAAAGATTTCACAGAGATTTGACAAAGATTTGGCAAAGATTTCAGATAGATTTGAAAGATTTCACAAAGATATTAATAATTTCACAAATATTACCAAATATTTCAAAAATATTTCAAATATTTCGCAAAGATTTACAAATATTTCAGAAAGATTTCACAAAGATTTCAAAAAGATTTCACAAAGATTTCAAAGATTTCACAAAAATTTCGATGATTTCCCAAAGATTTCACAGAGATTTCAAATATTTCGCAAATATTTCGGTTAGAATTAAAAGATTTCAATGATTTCCCAAAGTATTCACAAAGGTTACAAAAGTACTAGGGCAATCTGAGCGCTGATACTTTTGACTGTAACGAAGTCACATATATAATCAAATCAGTCCTGTGTATACAAATAAATTCTCTTCTCCACCACCACAATTTCCTTTTATTGAAAACATAATTATTTGGGGCTTCTGGCACCCTGTGACTACAAAAGTACCGAGGCAAAATGAGCCTTGATACCCTTGACTGTAACGAAGTCACGTATAAAATAAAAATGGTCACGTGATTAAGAATTTATTCTTAGTCACAACACTATTTTTATAAACCTCCGCCACCACCATCGCCATCTCCTATATATGAAAATTTAATTATTTTGGTGTTTCCGGTACCCTGTGACTACAAAAGTACCAGGGCAAACTGTGCCCTGCTACTTCTGGCTGTAACAAATTCACATATATAATAATGTCAGGCTTGTCAAAACAAATAAATTCTCTTCTCCACTGTCACAATTCCCGTTTAATACAAACATAATTTTTTGGGGCTTCTGGTACCCTGTGACTACAGAAGTACTAAGGCAAACTGAGCATTGATACCTTTGACCGTAACAGAGTCACATATATAATATTATCAGTGTTTTCGAAAAGAATAAAATCCCTTCTAAACCACTACAATTTCCTTTTAATGAAAACATAATTTTTTGGGGCTTCTGGTACAATGTGACTAGAGAAGTACCAGGGAAAACTGAGCCTTTTTACCTTTGACTGTAACGTAATCACATATATAATAATATCAGACTTGTGAATACAAATAAATTCTTTTCTCCACCATCAGAATTTCCTCTTAATTAAAACAGAATATTTTGGGGCTTCTGGCACCCTGTGACTACAAAAGTACCAAGGCAAACTGAGCGTTGATACCTTTGACTTCAACGAAGTCACATATATAATAGTATAAGTCTTGTGAATACAAATAAATTCTGTTCTCCACCATCACAATTTCCTTTTGATGGAAACATAATTTTTTGGAGCTTGTGGCGCCCAGTGACTACAAAAGTACCAGGGCAAACTGAGCCCTGATACTTTTGACTGTAACGAAGTCACATATAGAATAATATCAGTCTTGTGAATACAAATAAATTCTCTTCCCCACCATCACAATTTCCTTTGAATGAAAACATAATTTTTTGGGGCTTGTGGCACCCTGTGACTACAAAAGTACCAAGGCAAAATGAGCCCTGATACTTTTGACTGTAACGAAGTCACATATATAATAATATCCGTCTTGTGAATACAAATGAATTCTCTTCTCCACCGTCAGAATTTCCTTTTAATTAAAACATAATTTTCTGGGGCTTGCAGCACGCTGAGACTACAAAAGTAGAGGGGCAAACTGAGCCCTGATACTTTTAACTGTAGCGAAGTCACATATGTAATAAAATCAGTCCTGTGAATACAAATAAATTCTCTTCTCTACCATCACAAATTCCGTTTTATACAAAAATAATTTTCTGGGGCTTCTGGCACCCCGTGGCTACAAAAGTACCAGAACAAACAGAGCCCTGATACTTTTGACTGTAAAGAAGTCACACATATAATCAAATCAGTCTTGTGAATACAAATAAATTCTCTTCTCCACCATCACAATTTCCTTTTATTGAAAACAAAAGATTTAGACCTTATCTTTATGGACGAAAATTTACTTTGGTCACTGACCACAAACCACTGGTGTGGTTTCAGAATTCAAAAGACTCATGCTCTCGAGTTTCGAGATGGAAAATAAAATTAGCCGACTACGACTTTGACGTAATATATAAGGCAGGTGAGACTAACGTTAACGCAGACGCCTTGTCTAGGAACCCCATTGATGATCCTGAAAATGAAACCATAATAGATTATATGAAATCAACAAAATTTGCATTTTTTGAATGTCGTAATAATATAGAAAACATTGGAATAAAATCCATGAAAACTGAAAATAAGAAAGAAAAGGCAGAATTTGGGCCTGTAAGTGAAAAAACATCGGAGTTTTCGAATCTTACAAAATCAATTGAAGACCTGACGAATGTAATTAATCATCTTTTAAATAATCCATTCAATAATAATAATCCAGCGTTGCAATGGAACGCCATGATAACTAGGGAAGCATCAAAAAAGCAAATGCAAAAATAAAAAATGAACAAGAATGAAAAAATTAGTCATAAGAATAAAATTAAAAATATGACTATCCAAGAGATAGAAGAAGAAGTCGAAGATGAAGAAGAAAAAGAAGAAGAGAAGGACCTAGAAGAAGATGGAAAAGAAGAAAAATCTGCTCAAAATGTACAGGTAAAAAAACGTGGTAGGCCAAGGAAGACTACCACTGAAGTTAAAAGTAAAAAGTTGTCTCCTTCCAGAAAAGGAAAGCCAGGTAGACCCATAAAGGTAGAGAAAAATAAGGAGAAAAAAGGTAAGAAGGAGCAAAAATTTTATAATAATTCAGATCCAGATTAGGAAAATCTGTCTGATCCAATATATATTCCAGCAGAGGAACCTAAGAAACAAAAGTATACGAAGAAAGTTAAGTCAGGCAACTCAAGTCTTGAATACCCTGATAGTTCTTACCAGGAGGATTTTGAAGGAATCCTTTTTGATCCAATTTATATTCCAACAGAGGAATCTCAGAAGAAAAAACATATTAAGAGAAATAACCCAAAATGCTCAGAAGAGAAAAAAGAAGAATTAGAACACTTATCAACATGAGATGAAAGCTCCAATGATTCACAAGACGAAGAATTTGAACATTTTTTTGAGG
This sequence comes from Andricus grossulariae, assembly GCA_011634705.1. Taxonomy (NCBI): domain Eukaryota; kingdom Metazoa; phylum Arthropoda; class Insecta; order Hymenoptera; family Cynipidae; genus Andricus; species Andricus grossulariae. The sequence goes on along the minus strand of JAABKJ010075445.1, from coordinate 163,114,938 downwards.
CTAAAGGTCTTCTAGATGTAGCAGATGATACAATCCCTTATGGAAAGGAATTAAAACCACTTAACAAATATGAAATGAAGGAAGCTGAAAAACAGAAAGTTCCAGAGGATGGAAATTTATCTCTTCCACAGCCCCCACCCGAGCCCCCTCCGCCCCATACTTTACCAGTTAAACGAAGTATTACAAGAAAGAGCGTAGTAGAATGCCGTGATCAACTACCAATACGGAAAGAGAATGACACATATTTTATTTCAGTTGACGGAAGCCCTCGTGGTAACGATTCGAGAGCTTCAGCAAAAAGAGAAAAATTACCCAAATTTAAAAACAATTAGTGAAGCTAAAACAACTGAAGTTAATCACGTACTTCGGAATGAAATTTTAACAACATTTGATGCAACCTTTGTTGAATCATCGACAAACATTATAATATGTATGGGTATCACACAATATCCCACAAAAGATCAACGTATAGAATTAATTGAAGAAGCTCATTCTTCCGAAACCCTTTAATGAGATTTTCCAAACTCTCTAGATCGACTTTCCCTTTTACCTTATTCCCCTCCGGTAGAGACTTGTTCTTAAACTTTTTCCGCAACTTCTCTTCTCCCTGCTCATCCTCCTCTTCTTCCCTTGATCTTTTACTGTCTTCCGTCTTGTCCCCCTCATCGCTTTTATCCGTAAGCTCTCCCCCCTGTTTTCATTTCTCAAAAAGCTGTCTCGATCCTAAGCTACCAGATCTGGATCTATTAAACAGGTCTCGATTTGATGGCCTACCTCGAGTCCTTCTGTTAGCTGTTCCCCCTTCCTACTCTCCAGACCTCAAGTTCCCTGGCGTAGTAAACTGCACCTCGCCATCATCGGTGTCATCTCCGGCATCACCCTTCCCCCTCCCTGTTTCACCAAACTCCATGAGATCATCAGCACCGGGGTTGTTTTCTACCTGCTGCTACCCTCTGCTGGACCCCACTGGGCTCCTCATTACAAACATCCTGTCCCAGTGCCTACCATACCAATCTGCAAAAAAAATACATTTTTATAAAAGCTGTTCAAATTTTAAGCAAAAGTAGGTTGATTTGTAACCAAAAAATGTTTATTTTCAATCACAAACTATTAAATTGAAACAAAAAATACGAAATTGTAACAAAATAGACTAATTTTGAAAAAAGTGAATTAATTTTTGCCAGAAGAAGACAAATTTCAAGTCAAAAATACAGTTTTAGTTGAAATAATTTATTTAATACCAAGAAAAGCTAACTTTCAGAAACATAGTTAAATTTTGAAGCAAAAAGGGACATTTTCATCTAAATAATATAATGTTTAACTAAAATAGATGTTGATATAAAATAAAAAACAGTTCTATCCATTCAAAAAAGACAAATCTTCTATAAAATCGATGAATAGGAATCTTCCACCGAACAGTTCGTTAAAAATTAATGTAATTTGATTAAAATTCATCTTTCTTGGCAGGAAATTCATAATTTTGATTGAAAATGGATATTTGTTGGTAAAAAAATCATCGTTATGGTTGAAAATTCAACTATTTGGTGAAAAATTGATTTTTTTTGGTTGAAGATTCAATCAGTATTTTTTTGCAACATCGATTTTTATTTATAAATTGTGCAAAAATTTCTCTCAAGTTCCGCTGGGATCAGAACCCAGGTCGCACAGACTGGCGGTCTGATGCTCTTACCCAATCAGCAACTAAAAAAGATCAGTATTAAAAAATAATGATTTTGACCAGTAGACAACAACAATTAACATCATATCATTCAATAAATTTTATCTGATCGAAACGATAACATCAACAAATATAAAATATAAGGAATTACGTCAGAATTCCACTTGTGGGAGTTGTGAAGAAATTTAATCTCGTCTCTCCATAGCTTAGTGGGTAAGTGCATCAGACCGCTAATCTGATAGACCTGCGTTCGGATCCCAGCAGAGCTTGAGAGCAATTTTTCACAAGTCAATCGATGAAATCAAATCGAAACAAATCGGTCTCCAAGAAATATTGATTTCAGACTAGTTGTAAAAAAAACGATAACATCCAATTATTTAATACACTTCATCAGGTCGAAACCATAACGTCAAAAAAAGTACTTGATTAAAAGTTCATTTTTTTCGAGCAATAAAATTTGTTTATCTGCAGGAAAAGTGTATTTATGAAGTTTGAATACCCGGTTTGGATTTTTAACGGAAGTACGAAGAATAAACTGAAGTTGCTCAAGTCCATATACAGATCCGTCAGAAGAAGGAAGCCTGGTAGGTGGAGCCATGCACCTTGAAACAGGAGACTCGGACCTCTAACGAAGTCGTTTCTCGGATAAGCGCAAATGTTTTTTAATTCGCAGAAGGTTTTCTATGATTTTTTATTACAAGAAGTTGGTTCAAGCATTCAGAGTGATTCAAATGAATAGAATCAAAATTTTTAATTCTAAAAACCAATATGCTGGTTGAAAGTATCATTTTCCTGAAAATTCTTATCTCCAGTTAGTATTGTTGATATTTATTTATATGGAATAACCAACTACTAAAATTATGAAAAAAAAATTATAAATTGGCAAAAGACTGTCCGGAACATCGGATCTTAAATTAATAAATGTAGAATCATGTTGTATAATGGACCAAAATTAGTTAGATCGGTTATTGTATTCAATCTGTTATCACCCTCCTTCCTAATAGAGAACATTTCTGCTACAAGTGTTTAAACTCATCAGACTAATATTTGCCTGAATATGTATCATTTCGTTTCCTTGAATATGGCTTACCTAAAATTCATAAACCAAGTTCTCCATTAGGACCGGTTATTTCTCTGATTAATACTTACAGATGCTCTGACGCCAATACAAAAATTCTTCACAACAATTTAAATAATTGGGTAAATTAAATCCGACAAGTCTATAAATAAGAACAGTGAAAATGTCACCGAACAAAAATGAATAATAGTTAATATCATCCTCCTGATGATACAAAAAGGATACTTATTCAGACAGATACCTTAACCTTTTTTCTAACCATCTCATTCAGCTTAAAATAGCTGTTGCAGAAAGTCTTATAGACACATCGTTTCAACTGTCACATGAATCCTTTCAAGAGTCGAACATCAATTGTATTCAAAATACTCCGCTTTTTAGACATTTTAATAAAATATCTTCTGAAAATCATCAAGGTCTTCATATCAGGTCTAAAGTATGTGATATTATGCCTTTCTCTCTATTTATAATAAATTGGTCACTCAGAAGCATAACATCGCACTTCACCATTCATCATATATTAAAGAAATTAGATCGATAAGAATTCAATGTGATTTTGAAGCTCCTCAGGATGTATGGGAAAAAATAGAAATTTTTTAAAAGATCCATTATATTAAGTGGATTTCGAGGAAATCGCGAAAAATGCAGATTGAACTAAAAGAAGTTTTAGCAATTTAATAAAATCCAGAAATCCTGGGCTCCTCGATAAGTAGATTATTTCAAAAAGTAACTTACTCAACATTTTGGTTTAAATTCTTTACACTAAAATCGTTAAAGATGCGGCGAACAGCTCCAACTGGAATTTCCTGGATTTCATCCGGGGTCAATGGGGTGATTTTCCCGCTTACCATGTTTATTTTTGCCCGTCCTTTACGATTTGTATCAGGATTATGTCTATATATTCCAGCTAGTGTATTATTACTCATCAATATTGCGAAGACATCACCATCGGATGTCGATAATACAATTTGTTCTTGAGATGGCACAAATTGTACATTTGTCGCAGTTGAGAAATACGTATAGTACTTCCCTGCAAAAAGGCAGCTATGGAAAACAAGAAAATGTCTGCTGCAGCCTCGGTGGCGTAATTGGTTAACGCTCCACTCATGGATATGCCTCAAATTTTCTACATGGATCACATTAAATACAACTTTTCCTTGAAGTAGTTAGCTGATACTGGAATATTTGCAATTCCAAATTCTTCTTTTACCCTTGCAATAAAATTTGTGTTCTAATTCAAAACAAAACTTTTACAAGTCACTTAAAGACTTAGTCCTCCTCCTTACTACTAATTATTCCATTCTTTGTCTTTGTCTCTTGTGTAAAATAGTTTTTTTATTTTAATTATTTATTTTAAACATTTGGAAAAGAGCGCAAATAATTTAATAAAAATGTTGTAGGTCAGTTCTCGTAGAGACAGGTAGAAATAAGAACACGAGTATTTAATCACCTATAAAACACGTTTATTTTATCGTTCAACTGCACGATACTATCAGGCGTAACCGCCGTACAAGAGACTACAGTCGATAACGCGCCCTCGTTGCGGGGTGGATTGGTTCAGAGGGGAAGGCCGCCATTTTACCATGACAAAAATCGTATATATAGATATATATTGTGTATCTGCAATCGTACGAAGTACGAAGGTTATCGAATGCAGTGTGTTTTTTATAAGTTTGCATTTATTTTCTCTTGTTAAACTGTAAGAAGTCGACAAGAGGAAAAATGGTGAATTGCGTAATTCCTCTTTGCAGTAATTATACAGGAAAGAGGAGTGAGGAAAGGTTGGAAGGTTACGTTTCACATGTAAGGAAAAAATATTTTTATTATTTTTATTAATTAAACCTAAATATATGTTAAATATAAATAAACGGGTAAAAGAAACCTGCAATAAAGGAGTTTTCCACTTAATGAAACCGTGTGAAATTATCTTATAAATGCTTTCAGTTATACATAGCCTATTAAACTTAGTGAAGCTTGATAGGTTATGAATAGGTCATGAACTGAGAAGTTCCTACTTGCTTTCTTTGTGATTTGTTTATTATCTTATGCTATAAGTTTTCAAGGTTTCCGAAAAATTCAGTTAAAAAATAAGAATGGGTCTTCAAAACTTCTATATTGTTCATTTATTGATGAAATTGATGAAAATTTACCTCTTTCATTTTTGGTTAAAAATTTTTATTCAACATGTAGTTAAAAGTTTATTTCTTTGGTTGTAAATGTGACTACTTTATTGAAATCGTGTGTGCGTGTGAGTTTCAATAATATCGCCATTACTTAAATACTAAAAAAAACGAATTATCAAGAGAAATTAATTTTTAAGAAAAAAAAAGAGAAGCGTTCAACTAAAAGTGATAGAATTCCATTTTAAGTTGAAAAAATACTTTCTAACCAAAAACAAATTTTCAACCAAATAGTTCAATATTAAAAGAATTATATTCCGGAAAAAAGTTATTTTTCTTTATCCTTTACCAGTTCTATATTATTTATTACTTACTAATTATCCTAATTTATTTTTTATTAACACTTCATATTATTTTTTATTTAAATATTTGATATTTTATTTAATATATATTTGATTGGTTATACATATATATATATATATATATACTACTTTTTCTGAATTATTTACTGCCATGAAAGCAAAGAAACTCTGATCCAACTCGGCAAACACCTTCTTCATCAAAATTCTTTATTCAAACAACATATAGTTAGCCATCAACATAATATAGATTCTAGGTTAAAAAATAATTTTTTTATTACTTTTTTTTGCCAAAAATATTATTTCGTTCAATTAAACTAGAATAAAACTAGAATTTAGGATAAAACTAGAATATACTCAAGTATAATTGACACTTCAAACAAGGCCACTTGAAAAAAAGTACATAACTTGACACTTGTAACTTGAAACTACAATATAATCAACTTACGTGTAGGTGGCACAAAAAAAAGTAACTTATGGCTGGAAATAGCAGAAATTGCCTTAAATAGCGGTCGTAAGTGTAACTAAAGAATACATGCCCCTCTCGTCTCACCCTAACCTCACTGGTGAGCGCCACATTCGACATTCCGAAAAGGCGGTCACTTGACCGCCCACACGAACGGAGGAAGGTTAAAGAATTTATCAATGGAATTGTAAGAGAGGAGTAGTCAGCGTCATGTTTTAGTTAGAAAATTCATTGTCTGCACCATGATTTAGTTAGTAAATTTCGAGATTTCCCAACTTATTATTGGATCTTACGAAATCGAGGACGTTCTACTCGTCACAGGCTTATGCCATTAAATCGTGTGTCCTGTGTATTATATACATATATGACGATATGATATGAATAGTACATGATATGAGGTTGGCAAAATTTTCCACAACTTTTCTAACATCTGTCGTTTCCCCTCTTTTGTGAAATAATGAGACATCGCTATTCAGCAGGTTGGGGAAAAGTCAGATGTCGTAAAAAAGTGGGAGCGGTTGTTGCTAACTTCATATCATCTCGTATGCCCTGCTACGCATTTCCACACTGTAAAAAAAGATTTGTGTAAAATTACAAAGTTTCGGAAAATGACATATTGCATCATTATAAATTTCACACAACTCATTGTGTTATTTACAAAAGTGTGTGAAATTACAACCTCTAGCGATGTAAAAAAAGGACCCTCGAACAGCAGTGTAATATTAAACACTAGATACAAACAAAATTACACATTCCATCGTACGAAATTTACGTTCGGAAGGAAAAATTCAGTCACAGCGTGTAAAAACACCATGGGTCGGTAAAATCGCATTCCTGAGATTAAAAATTACATCGAGCTTTTTAATTTTACCCTGATATCAACTGTAAGATTTTTGATTTATAATTAATTAAAAATTTAGAATAATTAATCAAATAATATGTGAATATGCAAGTGTCTCTCGTTTTCGTTGTTTAGCGATGAGTTCGTCCTCTAATTTTGGAGCATTTTGATCGTTGATACGAAGAAAATAGTCAACTATGTTCAACTTTTTTGACAGCTTTCACACAAAAATAGATAAAATGCTAGCTATTCCTATTTTGTCTTTTACATTGACTGCTATTTGAACGAAAAAATTCCGTTATTCAAAATGTATATTTCATATTTTTGTTGTAGAATACATGAACGGCTAAAAAATAGCCATAGTGTCTTATGTACTTTAGGTAGGTGGTAACGTGTCCGGCTTGTGTGTCTTCAATCTCCATGAAATTGTGCTAAGTTCAAGGCTTGCAAGCGATACTGGTCTACCTTCGTCACGTCCATCTTTATCTAGCCTGATTACACGCTTTCGACGAATATGAACATCTGTGGATTCGTCTGTAAGAAAGTTATGAAATAATTTATTATTTAGCTTCGTTAATAATTTTATATATTATCATAAACATTACTTTTTTTCTGGAATACATATATTTATATTATAATATCAATAAAATTTGAAAAGATTCCAAATTTCCACACAATATGGTGAAGCAATAGTTCTGTGCAGAAGAGTGTGAAAATATATGCTGTGTAACGCGACACCTAATGTGCTTCTCACTGTACCATGTGACTCATTCTAGAAACATTTCGAGGAACATACCTGCAGCATTTCTAGAATGAAATAAACTTATGATATTCTGGCGTATTAAAGTGAGAGGAAGAGTTTTTATAACAGAGTTAAATGAGCCTTAATGGTAACAGGAGAAGAATAAAAAAGGCGAGGTTCGCTGACGTGAGTTCGGGCTCTGAAAACTAGTATTTTGTGAATCCCATATTGTAGGACCGATGGTCTGCAGTCCCATTACATTAATTGCAGTCACTTATTCACTTAAATAATACGGATTATTTATTTAGAGTAAAAATGAGCTTAAATCCTGAAAAAGCAAGCGTTAATTCCGAAGGCCATATGGTGGCGGACTATTTTGGAGTTTTTAACCTTATTTAGTTTTGAAAATTTCAAAAAGGTTTACAGTTCTAGCAGTATTTGATTTGAGTCAGTGAAAGGAATAGGATGGAAGGGAAAGAGATTAGAATTCAACAAAAGAAGTGAATTTCACTTACCATTATTCGCGTCTAGTAAATCCGAAATTCCTTGCTTCAAAACTGCACAAAATATTAGAAGGCTCAAATAGGACTGCTTCTTCATTGTAACAAACAATTAATTATTAATTATTATCTATTATTAATTAAGTATAAATTTGCGGGATAGAAGATATTGGATCTATTTTCCTGTTCTGAATTGGGACAAGAAATAAGATAATACACTTTAATCATGAAACTGTTTGCGGCACTTGAGAAATAAGTACAATTTATAACACATGATTTACAACTTTATAAACGATTCCAGTTTTAATTACGAGGAAATTCCAAGATAGTATTTTATAGATTTAGCCGTATAACAAAGCAGGCCTCACCAAATTCAGAATTTATAAATTTAATGATTTTTCAAAATATTTTAAATATTTAAGTTTAAAATTACTGACATTGCAAGGATTTCGAATCCAAACTCAAACTTTGAAAAAAAGCTTGAAATTTGACATGTTTATTTTAAAAGAAAAACTCTTCATTTGGTAGTTCATAAGAATAAAAGACATTGCGCAAAGACCGCGGACAACCGTTTATTGCGACAACGATGTGTTAGCGTCAACAATGCATTAAATTCTTTTTTTTTCAAACAGATTTTACAATCGTGGACTCACAGCTAACATTTGAAGTTTCTCATTATGAGAGAAGTTTTAGGCTCCGGAAGCTACGATCATGGCTCCTTAAAGCAACCAACCCCGAAGCAATTGGAACGTGTACGTCATCCACTTCTGCTCCTTCTGTCCTAGAAGGTAAGCAAGAACGGGAAATTTACGCGAGAAAAGCTAACGTCGCCCTCCTTCTGGGAACAGGTCAAAGTGGACCCTTGAAAAAGGAGGCCGAAAACCCCTGTTTTTTGGGATGTTTTGCCCTCGAACTATTGCAAAAAAAATTTTAGGACAAAAGTGAACATATCGCTGCATTCGTAAGACCTTAAGCTTTCAGATGCTTTTTATTAGATATTTCAGAGATTTTTTTGTGCGAGTTGCAATAAGAAAAAGTGAAGGGCCTATACCTTTTGAACTGACTTCAGTTGTTTATATCAAAAGGAGTAAGCCAATTTCGACTATGAAAATAGAAGCTGTTGACTATTGGAATTCTGGAAAGAAATAGAGTTTATCTTTTACATCCGTTCATCAAAGGTTCAACAAGTTTCGTTCAGAGCGACAGTTGAGAAGATAGCAAGAGCAAGTCCAAATTGATGGTGACGGAGAAGATAAGCCATACAACTTTGAAAAATACACTGTCGACAATTTGAAGGAGGCTATTGATTCGAAGATGACAGTTCATGATATACACGAAAAAAAAGTTTATTAAACTTTCTTGAACTATTTCAAGAGTCGGGGATGAGAGCGAACCTTGAACAAATGTTCTGTATTCTGTATAACCTCGTGTATAACTGTCAGGCTTCATTGTAGAACAAATCTGGAATAACTCTACAAGAGTTCTGTAAACTTTATATTGAACTTCGATTTAAAGGAGTTCAATAAAATATATCGAGAAATTCATGGAAAAATGTTTAAAACTTTCGTCGAAATCACGATTGAGGTATTAAGAGTTTGTGATCACGTGATTATAAGGTGCAAATACCTCAATTCAGTCAAATTTATAGAACATTTTTTGAAAAAATGTTGAAAAATCTCATAGAAATTCGATTCGAGGTATTGAGTGTTTGTGACCTACTTCAATATAAGATCTATAGACTTTAGTTCTATAAAATGTAGCTGCGCAGTCGTTACTGTGCGCAGGCAGCGAAATTTTTCGCATCCCTCGCCCCCGGCTAATGCGTATGACATATAACCACGCCGGTTACTAAATAACAATTAGTGAATAATAATTTATGTTTAACGTGGATGGATTGAATCTGATTGAAGAAAGAGTGCTATAAGTATCTGACAAATTATTGTATTTTATGAGGATATATATAATGCAAGACTAATTACGCACTGGTAGGTATTTCACCGAGAGGTTGGGAATTCATCGGGTTCGAGATTTTAGATTTCAATGTGAAATTGAATTAAACAATTGCACTTGCACATTAGGTTATTTAAATAATATAACATTGAATTCAGTTCTGTTCTATTTAACGTTTATCACATAAATATTGAGTAAATAGCTTTTTTAAACATTAGATTGATCACTTTACACCGTTAAGATATTGATTTCTTTCAATACAAATAAATTATAGTTAAAATTTATTTTATATATTTTTGATCACGATTTTATTTTATTTTTCAACGTTAAAAATTGAAATCGATTCAACTTTTCTGATGTCATATCTTATTTAATCTATTCAAAAAATGTAGAATCTATAATTCAGCTTTTAAGATTGTTTTCAATGCAAGCTCTTGTATATAAAATTTGATATATTGTGATATATATATATATATATATATATATATATATACCCTTGGTACAGGGACCCTCTATCCGCAACCCGAAGACGCGTTCGGTGGCTTTGTCATAGGCCCTTCAGTTCTATTCGAAAGGATATATATATATATATGAACACAACAATAATATTATATAATACATATATAAAGATCAAAAAACCTCAAACAAATAATTAATTGATTATAACATCTCACAGGACAAGGTAGACTTACTGCAGTCAGGAAATTGCTTCCGGTGCTCTGTTACCACTTATAGTAATTATTGTTTCTGACTTTCGTCTGTAAGATGGGAATTAAACTAAGATGTCAATTTCACAAACATCTGTTTCATTTCATAAAATTATATTCACAAAAAGAAAGATATTTTCTAAAATATGATTATCCCTAATTTCTATTTATTATTTCTTCATAACTAAAAAGGCAAAGGAAAGTTGAACGTTTCAGATAAAACCGCAACTTTCTAGCACTTATCTAAGAGAAGATATTTATAAACAATAATCAATTGTTTCAATAAGAATGTGTTAACTTATATCAAATAGTAGCTCACTAAGTGAAAAGTGGACAAAGAGTTTAAGCAGGGCCGCATTTAGTGCGGGGCCAGCGGGGCCATGGCCCCCACAAATGTAACTAGCCTAAAGGCGGCCCTGAGCTTAAGAATTCAGGAAAAACAACATCTTTTAGCACTTGTTTAAGAGAAAATAGTTATAAGCAATAATAAATTTCTTAAAAAACTATGTTTGTTAACTTTCATTATGACTTACTTTGTTAAGTAAGAAGTGAGTAAAAAGTGAAACATTTCAGAAGAAGCCGAAAATATCTAGCATTATAAATAAGAAGATAGTGATAAAGAATAATAATTTGTTTGAATAATTATTTATACTAAATTTAATTATTAACTCTCTCCAAGTGACAAGTAGACAAATAGTTTAAAATTTCGAAAAAAGCCGCAACTTTCTTGCATTATTCAAATGGAATATTATTAAAAATAATAACGAATTGTTTACACAATTAATTTTGGTAATTCAATTAATTATTTACCTTACTCCAATTGAAAATTGGACAAAAATTGGAAAATAGTTGAAAAATTCCAATTTTCTAGCCTTATTCTAAGTAAGTATTATTAACAATAATAATTAATGGTTTCGAACAATTACTTTTGTTAACATTATTTAAGTATTACATCACTGTAATTGAAAATGAGACAAAAAGTGGAAATTTTTTTAAAAAGCCTCGACTTTCTTACTCTATTCTCGGATAAAATGGCTAACAATAATAAGAAATTATTTAAACAATTTATATAAGTATCTAATTATCAGTTTAGAATAGTATTTTGTGTGGTGAAAACAATTTAATAAAAAAAACGCAAAAAAATCATAATTATCGCCAAAAACTCGCAAAACCCATTTTTTCACTCATGCGTTTTTTTTCGGTACTTATGGGGATGGAATTTGAAAAGTTATATTTTATTCATATTCTGTGGCTGATTGTGAAAAGAAATTTAAGTTTCAACTCGATTCAGCTAATATTCACGATTCTAAATAAAATTTTAATATAATTTTTTTTGTCCGACCCCCCTTGAAAACGCGCCATTGCATGCACGTGAAGCAGGCGTAATGTGGCCGCTTTCAGCCCAGATGAGCAGCCCCAGACCGAGGTACAGAGATAAATATATGTAATATACACTTGATATAGTAAAGTTGAAAATAATGTATAAAAGTTCGCATTTTCGATAAAAGCGAGTGCGAAGCACGAGACACGTGATGAGGATGTGTTCGTTAAAGCCGAAGGAGCTTTAACAAAGGATAATTCATAATCACTAAATTATAGTTGTTGATGCTGTGACCTTTAATTTTAAAAGTGGGGAAAGTACAATGACCGAGCGCGTAGCGCGAGGTACATGCGTTATCGAGCGCGAAGCGCGAGAACCAACAGTCGCATGCCCTAGGCGTGCGACACTTGATGATGGTGAATGTAAATTTTGCGAAATACTTCACAAAATGGAGAAAAGTGGGTACAAATTTGAGATGTCCTGTGCATATGAAGACCATAAGACTGTAGTTGTAAGCAGGAAAGCAAACACGGCATACAGACCACCTGTCAAAATCGTGCTCCCATGCTCTGAAGTCCAAAATCAGTGATGCCAATGTGGGGCCCTTTTAATATTGCGCTTGCGTTCGGGCCGCGCACTGGTTGGCCGTAGCAATTCAAAATTGGATCTTTTGAGAATGCATAAAAAATATTGAAAACAGTATGAAAAATTATTTTGAATCACTTTTTCAACAAATTTCTTCTGAAATGAAATGTTTCGTGAAATATAAGTTATTCTTCGAAAGTCAAAGAAAATAAACTGTTAATATATGTGTTATACATTTTTTTCTTGTCTGAAATCATAAGTTATACATTTTATATACATTCTTGTGCATTTTTTAATTACAAGAATTGTTTTTAATTCCAATTTTGAATTGCATCACTGGTCCGAAACACACATTGCCACTCGTGAAATCGGGACGCCCTTCCTTATCGACCGCGAATCCAGCCTTCGAGTCTCAGCGGCAGTTTTGAATTGAGAAATAAAAATAAAAAATATGAATAAAAGTGACTACAAAATATTCAAATAGTTTTTGCAGACAGCATCTGCAAATGCACCAATTTTATGAATAATCCAATTTATGATTGTATGTAAATTCGTAAATTTATCCAGTTTGAAATTACAATTCGAAAATATTAAAATTATAATTTTGAAATTATAAATATATCAAGTCATCCAGCAATAAATTCAAAAACCATCAATTTCGAATGCTGAAATTTTAAAATTAGGCCCTCTGCAAATTTATTTATAAATTCCAAGTTTATCAAGTTGCCCAAGTATAGATTTCGATATTGCACAATTTTTCACATTGATAATTCCAATATTACAAAACTGGCAAGTCTTCACTTTCCTTTATAAATGATAAATTTCGCAGTTCGCCAAGCAATAAATTTCAAAACTACCACAAATTTCTAGTTTTGATATTTCAAAACTGGGCTTCGCTGCAAATCTATTTATGAATTATAACACAGGCCCACAAAAAAAAGTGGGTTGTGCGAGAGATCAGAGTATGGTACCTATACGTATTTTGGAGCGCTGAACACGAATCTGACATCAGTTTTTCCCCAGCACGTCAGGATTTTCCCCCAAATGTGGAAAATTCCCTAGTAAATCAACTTTTCTGGGTATAAATTACCCTTGGTATTAAAATCATCTGGAAACAGATCTATTATTAATCAAAGTAAAGTATGTGGCGAAAGCAGTTATAACCTCTTACTCCCTGCTGAAATACATGGGCACGCTGCGGCGCGGCGTCATGCCCCATATGTGACGGCTCAAGATTTAATTAATTTTAATCAATGTAAAACGTTTATAGAAACAAATCACGATACCAAAAGTTTAATAAAATACTTTACCTATTAAAATCTAACTTTTTCATGCTCTAAGTATTTCAAAATATGCTGTAAGTGCTTAATTTCAGCCAAAGACTCTTTCATCGGTTTCCGCCGAAACTGTTTTTTCATAATTACTCTTCTGACGCGAATTTTAAAAGAGAAATTGCATCAACTCACTATTTTTCTAAACAGACAAAAATATTTTATGTGAAAAACTAACATGAATATAAAAAAATACGGGCGTTATTTTTAATAGACACCGTACCCCGCACCGACAACATACCTCACTCTCCCTACGGAGATACGAAATCAACTTTAATCCAAGTTTTGAAAAATTACAAAAGTTTTAAAACTAGTTCTTCTAATAATTCCACTTATTTCCATTTCCAATAGGCCCTTATAATCAGTTTTATTGTAACATAAACTGTTAAATAAATTATAGATTTCAAAACCCTATCAAAATTAATCTTATTTCATAAACGCCATATTCAGAGTTTCAACCTTCTCAACTCAGCTATAATTTTTTTTAACGATTTATCTATATGATTTTTTTATAATAATACTTACAATAAATTCTGCTAAAAATCCATGCTTTAATAATTTTACCAATATCGTTGGTTTATACCTAACATTATTTATAGCTAGATCAATGATAATTATCGCTGATTTAGCTACACATTTTTTTCCACGTAGAATCTTTTATAAATGGAATTAAACAATTTCAAATTTAAATTGATAATTTTTTTATTTATCATTCTCAGGATTGCCACAGCCTAATTTACTTGAAAAACGTGACCTATTTCAACCGAAAAAGTAACTTCTACTTTTAAATCAAAAGAGTTCAAGATGAATTCACAAGACTTCAAAACAATTCAAGTTAAACTCAAAAGAGTTCATATGAATTGGAAAAATATTGAAAATAAAAAAAATTCCATTGATGTTTGTGAAATCGTTCCATATCTTCCGAAATTCTAGGAAATTCTTTACAACTGCGTGAAACTTTTTTTTTAATCCCTCAAAATCATTAAAATCTTGGATATCCCTTGAAATTTGTTTAATCTCTTGAAAATTCCTTGGAATGTTTTTAAATACCCTAAAATATATAAAATCCTTTGAAATCGCTTTCAATTATTTAAATCTATTAAAAACTCCTTGGAATCTTTTAGAATTCCCTAAACATTTTTCAAATCCTTTGAGATCTTTTGAAATCCCTCGAAACTTTGTAAGGCTCTTGACAATACTTTGGAACCTTTTTTCTCTTTTGAAACGCCTTAAAATTTTGTACACGGAGAAAATTTGTTTATTAAAATTTACCCAATTAGTTCGGTAAATGGAGGACATTACTGCATTTAGATAAAGTTTAAAAAGAGGTATGCAAAATCTCAAGTTCAAAAGTGAAAATTCTGATATGTAATAATTGATATAAGGGTTGTATTATTTTCATACCAGTATATCAATTTAAAGCTCTTACACTGAAACAAATTTTTGGAACCAAGTACATGTATTTGCTTGAATCCTATTTCTTAGCATTAAGTAAATATTCTTCAACAGTAGTAACTGCGATTTGAACCAGACACATATCTTTTGTTGATATAAATTCTTATGAAATAATTATTTAATTCAAACTAATATTCATTAAATAAAATTTTTGATTTATTTCTTGCAAAAAGCTCATACATTTATACCGATGATGCATTTATTCTGATGGAAAAAATATTGTGGTTACATAAACATTGATTGCTGCCGTTAAAGAAAATATTTAATTTGATTAGTAGAATTAAGTTATTCGTAAAAAATAAACATTTCTTTCAAGTAAATAATTATTTTTATCAATCAAACATTTATTATTTTGGCGTAATTTGTTTCCATTGGACACTTATTTAGTTTAAGAAATATGTTGTTAAATTAAATATCCATGTTTTTGATTAGCCCTAATTAGTCACACGGGGTGAAATTAAACCCAAAAATTTTCGAGCTCCTCGTGGAGGTGCTCGTTACCTTCACTTCACCGATTTTCGCAAAATGTTTAAACAATTAATTTTGGTTACAAAAGTAAACGATCATCTTTTCCAATCCTTGAATAATACCTAGCAATTTTTTCAGATTTTTAAGACTCATTGGGACCCAGTGTGACTATTATGCGATTCTACTGAAGTCTGGCTAATTAGGGTTAGAAGAAATATTTCGTTTGCATAGCCGCCTTAGAGCTTCCATGTTGCGGCTGCGCACAGTGGGCTGAAATAAAACAAAAAAACAAGGTTCAAAATGACATTTAGAACGCAACATTAGGCAGAAATTTTAGATCATTTTTTTTCTTGAAAAACTCAGAAATACATCTTTCAGAAAATGGTGAAAGTAAATTTTTTATTTGTTTTCTTAAATTTAATTTTCATATTACGGCAAACAGCGAGAAAGTGTCGATTTTTTACATTTCATTTTTTGATCTGCTAAACAAAATTTTTCTGATACTTCCCGTCAACGACCAAACAGAAACGTCTTCTTCATTCTTCATTATAGAGGAATAGATCATTTTATAAATCTAAATTTTCCTTGAGGTACTTACTGCGAGAACTACAAAATCAAAGAAAAGCTGAAAATTTCAGAGAAACATGCAACTTTGTAGCATTCCTCTCAGAGAATATTGTTGTAAACCATAATGAACTTTTTTAACAATTAAGCTTGTGAACTTGCACTAATAACTACCTCACTAAGTATGAAATGCACAAAAAGTTAAAGTTTTCAGGAAAACCCGTAACTTCGTAACATTATTCAAAGATAATATTATTAAAAATAATAATAAATTGTTTGAACAATTGTGCTTGTTTTTTTCGCTTAATTATTACCTCACTAGGATCCCTTACGAAAATATATGACAGGAAAAATATGACAGGCCTGTCATTTTTTTTCTGTCATTTTTTCCATGTAGTTTTTTCGCGACCACGGGAAAACGACAGGGAAAATGACAGGCAAAATGACAGCCGAAAATGACTGGTCCTCATTGGCCATAATTTATAATAATATCGTCTAAACATTATAAAGTAACGACGACTTGCAGATTTATTAGTGAACTATTTAATAGAAAGAGGAGAAGGGAGTACAATGTTCGGTTGCAAGAGAAGGAAAAAGAGATTAAGAAACTGAAAACTACCACTGAAAAATACAGGAAACGTGCATTTAGAGCCAGGACTAGGATTGAAAAATTAGAACAAAAAAGGGAAGATCGTGATTCGAATTTGCTTACGCCAAAATCAAAAACGAACAGAATCTTAAAACGAATTAAATTGACTGATGAAGAGGTAAAGAAAAAAAATTTGTTTGGAGAGGTATTACAAACTCAACTAACAGAAAATTTTAATAATTTAAAAACCGATCGAAAGAAACAAATTTTTACGAAAATGGTTGCAGGTCAAAAAATAAAAAAATATCGTTTGCAAAGGGAATGCTCCACATTTTTAACTCCAAAAAGAATTATTTCAAGTCGCGAAAATACTTCTTTCTTGATGTACGAAAGAAACAAAAAAAGGGATCATGGCTTAAAAGTGACAATCACAATATTTTTGGAGGAGGACAATAATAGTCGAATGTGCCCGGGAAAAAAATATTTTGTGCGCAAAGATAAAGTAGTTAAACAAAAACGACTTCTGAACGATACTTTACAAAATTTATATACAAAATTTATCAAGCCATACGTCAGTTTCAAAGTTAGCTACAAAACTTTCTGTAGACATCGTCCATTTTGGATTAGAAGTATGAATGCCTATGATAGAGAAACTTGCGCTTGTGAAAAATGTGCCAACTTTGAATTATTAGTAGAATCCATGTTCCGCCATGGAATAGTTAATAAAAGAACGCCAAATGATGTCATAGAAGCAATTTGCTGTTAAAATAATGGCAATGCAAAGTGTCTTCTTAGAGAATGCAGTAAATGCTGTCATCTATCGCTAGCTTTTAAAGAGTATTTTCCAAATGACACCGGCTATTATCATAAATGGGAATATGTAAACGAATGGTATTCTACCGAAAAATCTCAGCAGGAAAAAATATGCAAAAAAATAAAAAAGCAGAAGATTGATACTACCTTCGAAAATATTGTTCAAGAGTTCCAAGAAAACATTTTGGACTACATGCAGCACAGAGGAAAAATAAGACATCAGTTTACCGAAGTGAGGAAACTAAAGGCAAATTTACAGGCTAAAGAAGCATTGGTCCATATGGACTTCAGCGAAAACATGACTAATAATTATGCCAAAGAAATTCAGGCTGTACATTTTGGTGGATCTTGGCAACAAATTGCGTTACACACAGTCGTAGTTTATACGAAAAACGCTAAAGACACGCTTAAAACTCAGAGTTTTTGTACGATGCCAGAGTCGACTTAACATAATGTGCCTGCAATATGGGCACATCTTGAGACTGTTTTGAAACCTGTTTTTCAAAATTCAGTTACTCATGTAACCCGATTGCATTTTCTGAGCGACAACCCAAGCACGCAGTACAGAAATAAGGCTATGTTCCATTGTCTGGGTGTGCATTTAAAAAAGCGGTATCCACACGTGCTAAACTTCACTTGGAACTATTCAGAAGCTGGCCACGGTGAAGGTGCTCCAGACGGAGTAGATGGAGTTGTCAAGCGAGTAGCAGACAGATTTGTCGCCGAGGGAAAGGATATTGTAGAATTTGAAACTATTCTTCAACGGAAAATGGGCAGGTGTTCCGCGCGCTTAGTTATAGCGGTCTCGCTCAGGTATACGAAAACCACGTTTTCGACGCTGGAAAAGTTTAGTTCCTGTTTGGCTGTCTTTCGGAAAGCATAATAAATACTATTAGTATAAATTTTTAAAAGACTATATCAAAGAATTTCTTTACATAATTTTGTAAGTTTGTGTATTGTGTTTGAAAAGACTGAGTATTAATGCAAAGATCTGCAAGTTGCTCCATTATTAGGAAATAATATAAGTGCAATAAAAGGTACATATACTATTTATATATACTATACCATACACTATAAATTATTTATTACATACACATCATAAAGTATTTTAAAATTTATGGCGGGCGAGATGTTACAGACACGGTACACGAGCGTAAGTGTGAAAATGAGAATGTTACAGGAGGAACAAAAAGCTGAGAAATTTTTGCCCATTTAATTGAAAAAAAAATTAAATAATAGTCTTGAAGTACTACCAGGGTACAACAAATGATAAGAAAGTAGTAAAAAAAAAGCAACCGTTTCAGAGAAAATCGTTGTAAAAATAGCCACGTTTCCCAAAAAACGCCGCGCGTGACTGCGGAAAATCTGCGTTTGTTTTCTCCTATTGATTTGCAAAAAGATCGCCTAAAAAAAACAACCACCTCTGAGAAAATCCTTATCAAAGCAACGAAGGGTCCCAAATAATGCCAGAGTTGACGTATAAAAAACTGCATAACTTTTTTTTTAACTCAAAAGAAAACCCATAAAATAATCTCGAAGTATTATTTGGTTCTATTGAATCGTAAGAGAATGTGTCGAAAAAAATCAACCGTTCACGAGAAAATCCTTTTTAAAGGAACTAATTGCCTCCTCTACAATTGGTATACGATATTTTGAAACCTGAATAAGTTTTGTACAGTTTATTAAAAAAGAAAAACAACAAAGTACTTTCGACTCCATTCTTACCTGTGCTATACTATTAAAAAGACACTTTTAGAAAATGAACCTCTCATGAAATAACCCTTATGCAATTGCGGCGTACCCCCAAAAAAGATGGACCTGTGAGACAAAATAATGTATAAGTTTCACATTTTTTATTTATAAAAAAAATTTCAAATACTTTTTTGTCCCCATCAGGCTGAACTAAATTGTGCAAGCAGCAAGCTGGAAATAACAGTTCACAATTAAAACAATTATAATTTGTTTAAGCAACATTGTTGCTCTCGCAAATCGTAAAACGTTACTCTGTTTCGTCATAAATGATATATATCCATATAAGATATAAACGATAATACACTTTTAGCAATTATTTAAACAATATTAATTAGTTTAAACTTTTTTTTCTTCGTAAAATTGTAGAAAATTATCATTTTCTGTAATTCATGACAAAGTTAACAAATGCAGAAAGTAATACATTTTTTATTGATGTTTGGTGATTATTTAAACAATTTTCATATATAAAAAATATATAACAATTTTTTTATTGAGAAAAAATATTTTTTTTTTATATTGTATTTATAAAATAAGTGTAAGAAAAATTTATTTATACAATTCAATACTGTTAAAGTAACATGAATAACATGAATAAACAGCGACAAATTAGACTTTTCTCCACCTTCGCTGTAAGGGTTCGAAAGTTCGCTCAAGAACTAAGGATCTTCAATCATACACTGAACAAGTCAAAGCTGCTGATAATCAAGCAGTACATTGTTGAGAAAATACGGGTGTTATCTGACGCAAGGAAGAAAATACAGAAGAGGGAGAGGCGGACCAGGGAGAATCAACAGTTTCTCGCTGACCCATCTCGCCTCTTCAGTGATCACCCTGTTTCTGTCGAAAATCCACCCAGGCCCAACGATGTAGAGACTTTTTGGAGAGAGGTATACGAGATCCCAAAAACACTGGAGTTGAAAGAAGTTACTGATAATATCATCCGCTTCAAGGAGCTTTGCGAGAACCTCATAACATCTGAGGAGGAATGTCCATCAATCACTGCCGAAGAGGTGAAAAAAGCACTTAGAAGCACGAAGAACTTTTCCGCTGCAGGACCAGATGGTGTCAAGAACTTCTGGTGAAGAAGTTTACTTCTACATGCCAACATTTGGCCCGCATATTCACCTCATATTTAAAGTCGTATACGCCCATTCCGTAGTGGCTGGCATTAGGTTGCACTATACTCCTACCGAAAAAAGGCAATTCGTCCAACCCAGAGAATTACAGGCCAATAACTTGTTTGAAAACGCTGTATAAGATCTTTACAGCTATCCTGAAAAACAGGATTGTCCAAAGAATTAAGCTTGTGCGTCTGTAAAGACGCTGCAGCCCATCAGTGCGTCCTGTCAAAGGCCTGGAAACCGGAAAGCTTTCGATTCAACATCTCATAGACTTATCATCTGTCTGTTGGAAAGCTTGGAGGTGCATCTACACATAGTGAGATGCATAGAGAGATTGATGACCCTTTGGCAAAATAGATCTACTATTTCATCTGGAAATTATCGTGTGACAAAGAACAGCGTCACCTCCCAGAGGGGCGTCTTCCGGGGCGATACCATGGGCTCTTTGCTTTTTTGCATCACACTTCTGCCTTTATCTCTCGCACCACGAAATTATTCTCGATACCTCTGTGGCGACACTAACCATCGCGAGCATAAGGCCACTCATGTATTTTGTATTGATGACCTGAAGTTCTATGCCTCTGGTAAAAGCAAACTTCAAACTGCTATAAATATAGTCAAGAAGTACACAGAAGAGATTGGGTTGAACTTTGTATTTGATAAATGTGCCAAAATTTATCTCAAGAAAGGAAAGATTGTTGGCGTTCCCAAGGACCCTGAACTTGTAGATATAAGTGTTATTAAACATCTTAACACTGGAGAGAACTATACATACCTGGGCGTGCCTGAAAGCCGTACTCAGGACTCAACATCAGTTAAAGAGTCCCTCCGAAGCAGATATAAGCATCTTCGTCAGATTTGGTCTTCAAATCTGTCGGCGTTGAACAAGGTATCCGCGACTAACATGCTTGCCGTCCCCGTTCTACTCCACTCGTTTGGGTTGGTTCAGTGGACGAAGAACGAGCTTACGGCCCTTGATATCACCACACGTAAGATCATGCATATGCAAAAAAGCTTGCAGATCAATTTGTCTGTTCCGCGATTATACATCTCACACCGTCAAGGCGGACGCGGACTTCTGAATCTCCAATGTCTTCATAACCGAATTGTTCTAAGTACAGCTTACATCGTTGATGTCCAGGTCTCAAACTTCAATTTTCAGTCGACGATTACTGCTCTCGGCCGCGAAAGCGGTGATCGCCGAGAATTTGTCAGATTTTGTTTCTTAACTTCAATTTGTGCTTTGACTTACTACGCTGATGGAAAAGAACTGAAACTGACAGGACGTAATCTGTGACTTACTATTGTGGGTTAAAATTCTGTGGTAAATAAACTGATAGTACTTGAGTTTTATCACAGAAACAAATTCATACAAAATTTTGAACATTTGTTTGAGTTTGATTTTCCGGCCAAAATATTGTTAGATAATCATGGACGTTGAGAATGATTGAAAGAAGTCCTGTGATTTTTTTCAGATTTTTTCAAACGATAGAAACAGAGATTGTATGCTTTTAAATGCCTGACTCAACATTTGATTCCCTTTAGGCGAATGTTTTGCATGCTTACCCGGCTATACCCTTAGCAAAAAAATTATAAAATAAAATATTTTCTTTTCGTTTGGCCTGAGCGTCGGCACAACTCTGGTCTAAGATCGTTACAGAACAGTGTGACCTTTATGTTCCCTTCCTGGAATACGTGTGAAATTCTAGTCACACAAAAGTTCTATCACTCTGTTCTACATTAGTTGCATTACAGAATTCCAGAACTGTTACATATCCTTACAGTAACAGCGTTACAGAAGAATGTGACCTATATGTTCATTTCTTGGAACACGTGTGACATTCTAGTAACATAACAGTTCTATCACTCTGTTCTATATTAGATACATCACAGAATTCTAGAACTGTTATATCTCCTTACAGTAACAGTGTTAGAGAATAATGTGACCTATATGTTCCTTTCATGGAACACGTGTAACATTCTAGTGACATAACAGTTCTATCACTCTGTTCTATATTAGTTACATCACAGAATTCTAGAACTGTACATATCCTTACAGCAACAGCGTGACAGAACAATGTGACCTGCATGTTCCTTTCTTGGAACACGTGTGACGTTCTAGTGCCATAAAAGTTCTATCACTCTGTTCTACGTTAATTCCATCACAAAATTCCAGAACTGTTACGTATCCTTCCAGTAACAGCGTTACAGAACAGTGTGAACTTAATGTTCTGTAATTGTTCTGGCACACGATTGTAACAATTTTATGTATAAATGTTCCCTTTTTGTTTTGTAACATTTACAGAACGTGTCTGCTGGGATTTGTACACGTGGCCTTGTAAGTTTAAAATCTGATCGTATTAATTGAGACGTGCACAGTTGAGAGAGTACCATCTGTAGACGTGGAATTGAAAGTTGAAAAACTAATCGCATTAATCAAAACGTGCACAGTTAGGAGAGTACCATCTGGGTACGTGGACTTTCAAAAATTTCTAATCCTGTTCATTGATGCGTGCACAGTTGGGAGTCTCCCATCTTTGCAAGTGTAGAGTTGGGAGTGTCCCATCTGTGCACGTGTACAGTTGGGAGTTTCCCATCTGTGCACGTGGACTTGCAACTTTGAAATCTGATCGTATTATTTGAGACGTGCACAGTTGGGACACTCCCAACTGTGCAAGTCAAAATTTAGACGTGCACAGATGGTACCCTTGCAACAGTTCACGTGCACAGATGGGAGACTCCCAACTGTGCACGTCCAAATACGTTCTTAAAACGTCTCTGGAACATTGTATGTTCAAGGAACGTTATTTGGACTGACTTAGGACGTTTTTTAGTCGTTCTAATGACGTTCTTCAACCTTTCTGCCCACTAGGCTTTTACTGCCAATGTTCTATTACTGCTTTTTACAGACGTGAAATTATGGCCAATTTTTTAGGTACTGCTCTATAGCCGCGTTTTACTCACCTACGAGATATTTCCACTTTTTATTATCAGCAGCTGAATTATGTGAATGAAAAAATTTATACGAAAAAAAAACAACAGATTATAACATTCTATTCTTTACAGATGGTTTAAAGGTACAAAAACGGAAGTCGAATTGTCTTTAAATTACAAAAAAAGAGTTTAAGGAACGTTCTCTCACTGGCATACATTTTAACTATAAAAGGGTCATTTTTAATAATTCAAGACCGAAAATATCTAAAGTATAGATACAGGTTAAACATTTTTTTTCATTTATAAAATATTGAAAAATTATTTTTAGTCCAAATAAAAGAAAAGAAGGGGCTGAGGCAACAGCGACATTAACATTTTTCTTGGCCATTCTACTGAGCATTCGCAACTAGAAATGTTTGCCAAATGCGTTATTTTAAAATTGGAAACGTTTGAAAGTGACAAATACTGAATTAAGTAACTGGAACCTAGAAAGAAGAACAGTTTCGGGCTCGGCTTGCAGTAGCCTTGATCCTAAGTCCAGGGAATCCAAATGTAAGCATTTAGGGCCGCATGAACCATTTCTGTTGTTTTTGGACGCATGGTCGCCTCTCATTCGGTCCCGCGATCTCGGCATCATCAAAATTCCGAGGACATCATTTCTATGAATATCGCAAATTCGGAGTTCTTAGCTACAGGTTCCAGTATACGTTCAGAATTGAAAAGACCAAATCACCAAAATAAAAAAATTCTAAAGAGAACCTTAAATTGTGCAATTTGAAATTGGAATCAAATTATAACGTATATTACAATAAGTAAACAAAAATGTAAGACTTAGAGTTTAAATGATGCTGTGCAAATGATACTTTCTCTTGCCATCCATTTCCTTAATTAGTGTACTTTTTCTGTAAATTAAAATACCCGAATTCAAACTTGAGGGCCACTGAGAATATTGTAGCTAACTCTAGTTGCCAATTAATTAAACGCTTCTTACAGATACCTGTGTCGGTATTAAGAGAAGGTATTCGCCATGAAATATTCCCCTCGTACAAAAAGGCCAAGATGCCGTCGACCCGTAGGATCTACAGTACTATTTCCGGAAAGCACAGGAGATTTAACCGGACGACGAGAAGAGTGTGGTGTGCAATGGAGACGAACTACACCGAAGGGGAAGAATAAAAGGGGTGGAAAAGTGGAAAACATAGAGGGCTAAAAGAAGAGTCACAAAAAAACGACAGCTAACAATTTCTTGTTTTATCAACTGCAGTTCCATTTGTGTAAAACCTGTCTTCCGTCACATTTTTAGGTGTCCTATATTTACAAAAAATTATTTTTTTCGACAGCTGCATTCATGAGAATTAAAAAATAACACAGTAAAAAAAATTGTTCAAAATGATACCGAAATCAACATCATTTTGATATGCAACAAAAATGATACCGAAATCATCGGCTAGGTACATACGGGTTAGGTAGTTTAGGTAGGGTTCGAATCCCCAGCGAGTGCGATTTTTCAACGGGTTTGAGCGTGCGATTATATGTGTAGGGGACCGTGCGTGAAATTGGATTATTCAAAATATAAACTAAGTGCAAGCAATAATACTAAAAACATTTTTTGTCACATATCGTTGTAACACTGTTACGGAATTGTTACAATAAATGCGAAAACGTTGTAACACCGTCATGGAATTGTTACGCATCGATTACAGAACAAATTTACATCGTAACACTGTTACATATTTGTTACGGCACTATTACAGAACAATGTTAGTTTGTAAACCTGTTCCTAAATTGTTCTAAAAATATTTGTTCACATACAGCGCTGTTCCAGAATTATTACAGAACCTGTTCCTTTGTTTTCTAGAACTGCTACATCATAGTTATATAACATTGTCCGCTGGGTATTCATTAATTTTCAGTGACACGAAACGTAATTTTGAAGTTAAAGTTATCGAAATTTCATAAAATTGACTGAATCCTGATTCAATCGCTTGTACATAAAATATTATTGGTGGCTGATTAAATTTCACTGTTGTTTACGTAAATTTTGTAAACATGCAACGAAAATGAAGTAACATTTTTTATTAAATTCAATAAATCTAAATGAAAATATGAACAAGATTTAAACATAATTCATGAAACTAAATTTAGAAGCTTTGTATGTGATATATTTTTCTATTGATTAATACATTTTTTGCTATTACATGTACAAAATTGTTTTTACTTTGTCATTTCGAAAGAAGTATTTTGATAAGATTTGTTATAATTAAAAAAACGCAGTGGATATTCACAGGAAATATTGTATCAAAGTGAGTGCCCGATTTCATACATTTGTGAGTTTAAGTATTTGCAGATATGAGATGTCATGGTAAGTATAATTTATTATGTATCGTTAACGTTTACGAATTTGATTTTGAGCTAAGAAGTGACCTTTGGGATTGATTGTAAAATAACCTTAAAAATATAACGTTGTGAATATAATACTAAAAATGAAAGAAAAAAAATTTCTTAATGACTTTCGCTATTTAAGTTTATAGTCAATGAACTAGAGCTGTGAAAAATTTATTCATGCTCACTTTTAAAGACTGACTGAACCATAAGCTCTGAACTAAAAATTCTTTTTATCGTTTTATTGAATAAATATTAGAATTAGATACTTTTCGTAATGTAGCGATACTTCTATTTTAAATATAATTGGGTTTACAGAGTGTAAAAATAACTAGTTTTAATACTTTTTCCAGAAAACAAAAAGTTCGAATTGTAACCCAAACATTTTAACTTTTCGTTTTCCGCAAAAAGAATTAAAATTGGACACTTTTTCGCACTTCTATATAAAATAGAAGTATTCCTAAATCGTAAAAAATATCTAGCTCTAGTATTATTTACAGATGGAGTAGCAGGGAAATTAAATGCAGTAAAGCAGAGTATATTGTAAGGAAAATTTAGAACTACCCGAACGGCACCAGATTCTCTGATCGAATCAGAAAATCATAACGATCCTGTACAAGAGCCTCCCAAGAAGAAGCGTTGCTTTTGAATTTGGTTTCTTTAGAATAAAGTTTATGTTTTCCAACGCTATTCCCCCAATGGGTGCTGGGAGGAAGGCGCCGAATCATTAACTAAAGCACCTATAGAAATTACAAATGAGGAAAATGATATCAAAATTCATCTCAGTGGGAATAATATAATTCCTTCGATCATGGTATCTGCCGTTGTTCTAAAAGGCCCGGCACGTACGATGATCGACATTGGTGCTGGTCGAAATCTAATTAAAAGAAGTGCAACTGACCCCGAAATAAAAATAAATAAAAATGAAGCACAACTTATCCTTTTGAACAATCTGGTGTTATCACAATCCCAGCATGAAGAATTTTTGATTATTATGTAAAAATAGAAAATACAGAACAAAGTGAAGGTTATATAACTTAATTATCAATTGGAGAAGGAATTTCTGTGAATCAAGCCATTGTAAAATATTGTGGAGGTAAAGCCTACGTCAAATATGCGAATGTAAATGAACAACCCGTAAAAATATCAATTCCCAGTGTTCAATTACAAGATTTTGAACAATGCGAACTCAACCATTCAATGAATGAATCTAATTTGTCCGACAATGAAAATGATGAAAATTTGCCTGATTTAATATTATATAGTTGTTTGAAATCTGATGAAAAATCTAAACGTTCCTGCCAATTGTATGAGATCACAGGTGAAGAAAGAGTATAAATTATCAAAAAACTACTACGGTTAGATTATTTGAATATGGAAGAATATGAGCACGTTGAAAAATTAATTACTAAAAATGCAGGTTGCTTCCACATTCCGGGAGAATACATTGAACCT
Source organism: Andricus grossulariae (assembly GCA_011634705.1). NCBI lineage: Eukaryota > Metazoa > Arthropoda > Insecta > Hymenoptera > Cynipidae > Andricus > Andricus grossulariae. The sequence goes on along the minus strand of JAABKJ010075445.1, from coordinate 163,087,730 downwards.
ACAAACATACTCGAACACTCAATACCAACAACAAATGATTGCCATATTTTTTCACGACAGTATCGATCTCCTCCAGTTCACAAGAAAGAAATCATTCGCCAAGTGGATGAATTACTAAAAAAACAATGTGATAAAACCCTCCCAGTCACCTTACAATACACCAATTTGAAATGCTCCTAAAAAACAAGACTCACAAGGAAAAAGGAAATGGCGAATGGTACTTCATTTTAGAAAATAGAATGAAAAGACAATTGGTGATTCATGTCCTCTACCCAATATTCACGACATTTTAGACCAGTTAGGATCTGCACGCTATTTCTCTTTTTTTTGATTTAGCAATTGGTTTCCATTATATATAAATGGATCCCAAAGATGCACACACAACCGCATTTTTAAGCCCTTATGGGCATTATGAGTTTGACAGAATGCCTTTTGGTTTAAAAAATGCACCAGCAACCTTACAACGACTAATGGATTTAGTTTTAATAGGACTTCAGGGAACAGCACTTTTTGTTTATCTAGATGACATTGTGATTTATGCAAACCCTTTAGAAGAACACGAATCGAAGTTTAATGAACTAAGGAGCCGATCACGAAATGCAAATCTTCATTTACAACCCGACAAATGCGAATTTCTACTACAAGAAGTAGGATATTTAGGGCATATAATAGATAAAGATAAGGTTCGACCTGACCCGACAAAAATCATGGCAGTGAAAGATTTTCCGACTCTTAAAAACCAAAGGAATATTGAACAATTTTTAGGTTAGCAGGATATTACCGTAGATTCATAGAAAATTTTGCTAAGATAGCAGCCCCAGTAAATCAGCTGCTTAAAAAAGACATGGAATGAATTGGTGGGAGAAAAGAGAATAGAAATGGGATTTGAGGAAACAGATGGAGTAATGACGAGAATGGTGAAGGTAGAAGAAAGGTGAGGATAGTTTTCATTTACAGAAGAAGGTTGGAGTGTGATTAGGGAATGGGTGGCGAAAAAGGATGATGGTGATCTGAATGCGAGGACAGGGGAACAGGGAGGGGAAATATGGGATGAAGAGAGTGAGACTTTCAGGAGAAAATCGAAACAAACAGGTGGACCAGGAGGGTAGGACTCTGTTGGAAATCCTGGGAGAAACAGGGTGATAAATTTGTAATGGGAACGCGGAAGGGGATGAGGAAGGCGAGATTACGTTTGCAGGAAAAGGGGAAACAATAATATACTACATTCTGAACGAGAAAATGATATGGAAATTGTTGGAATGAATGGAAGAATGGAAAAGGGGAAGCAATAATATACTAATTCTCAACGAGAAAAGGATATGGAAATTGTAGGAAAGAATGGAAGTAGGGAGCGAAACACGGTCAGAACACTTCCCGTTCATTGCAGCGTTGAAATGCGGGAATCAGAGAAGAGAGGGAAGAAAGAAGGAGGGAGAGACAGAGGAAAAAGCAAAGATGGGGAAATGGGGAGTTAATTAGCTAAGAGAATATACGGAAAGAATGGATGAAGAGAATGTTTGGATTGGAGATGGGGGAGGCGTGGATGAGATGTGTAAGGTGAGGGGAAGGGTAGAGAAGATAGTGGAAGAAATTAGGCCAAGTGAGGAAGAAAGAAAGGAGACGAGAGGACGGTGGGATGCGGAATGTGTAGAGAGTAAAGAGCGTAAGAGGAGGAGAAGGTGAGGTATATGGTGGAGGTGGCGAAAACAATAAAGGAAGGAAGAGAATGGGAGGTGATCAATAGAGAAAGGAGTGGATAGAAAGGAATCAATGAAGAGATAAGTATGGATGAATGGACGGTATATTTCAAGAAATTGCTGCGAGGGGTGGATAGCAAGGTGAGGGGGAAGGTAGAAAGATGAAGGAGGGAGGAATGGGAGGTGGCGATTCGGTGACTAGAGAGGAGGTGAATCAAGCAATTGAGAAGTCAAAAAGAAACAAGGCGACAGGAGAGGATGGGATGGAGAATTAAGCTTTGAAATTTGACGGACGAAGGGTTAGAGAAGAGATTTGGGAAGTATGTAATAGAGTATGGAGAGGGGAAGGGTGGCCGAAGGAGTGGAGAACAGGTTTGGTAGTTCCTTTATTAAAGAAAGCTGGGGGTAGAAAAGTGGAAGGTTATAGAGGAATCACTCTCATGCCAGTAACATATAAAATTTACGCAGAGGTACTTAGGAAGAGATTAGAAGAACAGGTAGAATAGAAAGGATGTATTCCACACAATCAAACAGGATTTAGGAAGGTGATGGGAACAGTGGACAACATTTTCGTACTAAATTATCTAGTCAACAGGAACCTATGACAGAAAAAAGGATAACTGGTCGCACTCTTCGTAGATTTTAAGGCAGTTTTCGACGCGGTGAATAGGAAAGTTTTGTGGAAGGCAATGCAAGAGAGGGAGGTGGACGAAGAGCTGATTGAGAGGATAAAAGAGGTCTTTACGGAGACGAAGACAAGGGTGAGGATCTTACCTTATTATTTTAGCACTGTCTATGGTTACGGAATTTTCCGTAACGTTAGCCCTGAACGAGCTGGAAAAGGGGTTAGAGTTATGAAAAATTCTGTAAGTCCTAAGAATCTTAATTTTGTTTACAATTCTTTAACCTAGTGGTGTTATAAATGAAGTGGTTACTTAAAATTTATTTTATTATTTATTTGATTTATTATTATTTGTAATTATTTAAAATTTTATCGCGAATCTTATCCGATCTTGCTCGTTTTCTGAGATTCTCGACCAAAATCACGAGATACGGGACAACTTCTCGCTATCGTCAGTCGGAATCGTTCCCGGAATCGATGTTTTCTTGTCTCGTCCCGCCTGAATGCATCTCGAGCAATTGGTTTTTTCTCGTCTCTTCTCTTCAAGTTTCCACAGGCCGGTGATGATTTGTCGCTTCCTCTGCGCTGCCTTGTGAATGGTGGAGTTTCGCTCGGTTCGCCCTCTGCCGTGCTGCCAGATCGAAAGAAGGTGCAGGGTCTGTAGGGACTGTAAGGACTGTGCAGTTAACTGTAGCCTGTAACAAAATAAAAATATCTACGAAGTAGATTCGTACAAATCTAGGAGAACCAGACCTGGTTTGCATCCCATCGCAGGAGTCTTGAGTAGGCAGGAATCTCGTCCTTTGCCGTAGCGTCAAGGGCCCTGTAAGGGGATGAGAGAAGACTTCTGCAGGCTCTACATGGGTATACAGAGTGGGGAGAGTGGGGATGTAGACTCGGGTGGGGTGAGAAGCTGTTGCATGGAACGCCCGAGGGGTCGTGTGAGTCGTTCACTTAGCGGAGATACAAGTTGTACGTGCTACGCACGCCTGTTGTCAAACCAACGTATTTGTATGCCAATAATTGGTATTGTTTTACTTAAGTTAACCATGGAGTTGTTTCTCTCTTCCTGATTCCACTTTAATAGGCTAGTGCTAATCAGGAAATTTAATTGGAAACGTAAAAGCCTATATTGGTGACCCGACATCTCTGGAAAGTTTGACTTGGCTTGGCGTCACTTGTAAACACGCACACTCTTACATACAGTATTTGAACCAAATGGAATGGAACGGATTAATTTTAATGGATTTCTAAAAGGATACAGGGCCGGCGACGAAGTTTTATTGTAAATTTTATAACGTTTGACCAATTCCTGCACCTCCACTGTTTGTTTACTCAAGGGCGCTGTGTATACATATATATATAGTCAGCCCAGCTGATTTTGTTTTGGAACGCAAAGCACTCAACGCACCATAGCAAAGAAGGCAGAAAGATGCCAATTACCGGTTCAGAAAACTAAAAACGGGTAGTAATGTATGCAGTTCTCTGCTGGTATCATGATCAATTCATGGAATCAGCATTCAAATGTTACGGACCGTGCAAGATGAAAGACTCAGTTATGTCTACAAATAAAACCGCGAGTACTAAAAATTCGGAAAACTAAATAAACCTACTGTTTCGGAGGCGGGCAGTAGGGTTAAGAACTCTGTCCGGCTCCACATTAAAGATAAAAATTCCGGTCAATTATTTCCTGTAGACACGGGCGCAGAGGTATCACTAATACCTACCCCCGCGAATTGCACCAGGAAGCCTATGGGGCTTAAGCTGTAGATATACGAATATCAACGAAATAATAGATTTATTACAAATGAGAGAACTAAGTTTTAAGTATAGCATCAGGTTTCAACTTCGTTAATGTACTCGTTATAGTACTGCCCCGACTCACTGCCTACAGTGAATTGGAAGTTAGAAACTTGAGACATTGAGCTATTTTTAGTATCGTTAATGGGTCATGGTGCCAGCCAGACGCCATAAAAAACCGACCCTTGAACCTGCAACAGGAAACCTTTACTCAAAATGATTGACGTGCATCCTGTAGAAAAGTCAAACTTTGGACCCAAGCCCTTGAACTGTCACTCACTTTAATTACCTACAACTGGTAGGAGGAGTAAAGTGACCTCATTTATGATTGGTTATTTGGGACTTAAATTGAGTGACTATAATTTCAAGTTAAAAGTTTATTTATATGCAATCATAAGAAGTATATTCTATATTAAGTTATAAAATACTGAAATTCTATTATAATTTAAACTTTGAATTACGTGAATAAGAAATGAAAGGTAGCAGTGTAGAATTAGATATCGAACATTCTTACGAAAATGCGTTTATTGCATACAAAACTCTTTAAAAATCAAATACACTCTTTTAACATGCTTCATCGGAATTCCCATATATAGGAAGTAAGTTTTTATTTTGGTTAAAAATTGAAAATTCGATTTTTCATTGGCACCAAAACCCGATTTTCAAACCCACGGAAGTTCCAACCTCAAAATTCTTTCACAAATGACTAGAATTTCGTTAACTTTTTCAGTACAAGAATTTTTTCCCGCGTCCAAAAACTTAATTCCTCGGCAGTGGAGCATGTCTCAAACTTTGGCTACTGATTTTGAGCCTTTTAGCTCTCCAGAAAAATTCCGATTTTGTTGGTACGAATTCAACTCGTCGAATTATAAAGAAGCAATATAATGTTTCTTTGCTCAAGCACGACATGTTCACATTTGAAAAAATCGCTCGCAAGTTTGAGCGCGCCTATGGCGCGCGACTGTTGGTTCTCGCGCTTCGCGCTGGATACTATATTATCTCGCGCTTTGCGCTCGATGATGAAAGAATGTTCAACATAATAGTTACATTTTCAACCAAAGGCATGAATTCTTAACCAAACATGGGATAGTTCAAGTTTCCGTAAAAAAAATTAATTTTAAAAAAAAAAACATAATTTTCATTAAAAACTGAATAAATGTTTAGACAATTATTAATTTCGAAATTTTTTTAGTAAATTTAAGATATATTTAGAAGTTTTAAAAAGATTCCAAAATAATTTAAAGCATGAAAAGGTTTCAAAACATTTAGAACAAAAAGTAGATTTTTGAACATTTGGAACACAAAATTTAGAAGCTTTCTAAGCATTTTCAAAGGTTTCAAAAGAATAAAAAAATTCTATGAAAATTCATGTTCCCAGGTAATAACAAAATTTGCATTAGGATCCGAGAAAATTTTTAATTTATTTTTTCAAACAAATTTTAAAAACAATATTTAAAAAATCTCAGAACAAATTTTGATGTAGAAATGATTGTTTCTAGCTTAAAATTGCATCAAAGTATATTATTATTATTATATCATTAAGCCGTTTCCCTTTCGGGGTAGGCGTGAATTGCTCGGTGGTAAAGTAGTCGAACCCTTTCCGTAAACGGCCTACCAGATGTTATGTAGTCAATCACACATTGAACACGGGACGCATTCTGTCTTGCATATCCAATCTTCTTGTTCAGTTGATGCAAGCGTCTTCTGGTCTTTTGATCCATCGTCGGTTTTAGCCTTCGATTTGAGTCAGCTAAAGCTCTGACAGCACCATAAACTGAACAATTAATGGTACAGAGGTCGGACTCTTCGAATATATCCTCACAAAGAGCGGTATTCATTTCAGCCAGATCTTGGAGCTTAGGCGAAACCTGGATGTTAATGTTCCCTCTTGTCCTGAAATCGCGATCATCTCTCAGGAGGTGTTTGCTTTTCGCGGTTGGTCTTAATGTCAATTCCTCCTCTGCGTCTGCGGCTTGTTCATACAAAGATTGTGGAAGTGCTCCGCTTACGTATATTTTCTTCGATAGGCAGTCGGCACCACAGAGTGTGCATACGCGTCATAAAGCCTCCGTGAACAGGGATAATTCTTACATCGTAGCAGTCTAACAAGTCATCCTTGAGTTGATTCGGTCACTCAATGTGGGCGTTTCGCCGGTTCGTCGACGTGTTTCCATCCAAACTATTTTCAGCAAACCGAATTCTAGGGTAAGCGGCACTGTTTGCCGACCCATCGTCGGGTGCTCTGCGCGTTCGTTCGTTTTGAACCGCATCTACATCTTTTTCGTAGTTTGGTGGTGTCCTAAACGGTGACTCAGAGATACCGGGTGATCTCTAGTAGTATGCAGCCTTATCTTTGCATGCGCGGCTCTACAAGGATGGACGAACCCTTTTTCCTAACTGCTCGTGGAAACAACAATGATAGCATCAAACATAGTTGTACTAAGTGCAGTTCAAAACAATCAAAAGCGCAGGGTCGCACAACAATGACCACCACCCTGGAGTTGGTGGAGCCAATCAAGACAGAATCATTGCGATGGACCAGCAAAATCTCAATACTTTTGCGTGGGCGGATCGACTCCGGACGACCTTCTTGAGGGCTGCGATACCAGTATGGCCCCTCAGCGAGAAGGTTACATAGTGCGACTGCATGCTCTGTGGTGCGAGAAACACCCAAAGCTCTCCTATTTTTCGCATCAACGTCTGCGAAACCGTGCCGAGAAAGAGCCGAGAAAGAGAAGCAATACTAAGACCAAACGCGGGCAGGCATCCAATAGAGAAAGAGCCATGCAGCAAGTACTTTGGCGGGTGCAAACCGTAAAACAAAACCAACGGCTGATTATAAGACCAAAGGACGAATGCATCAACTCAGCACCAAGATAGGCTGGGCAAGACAGTACGCGTCCCGCATTCAGTGTGCGATTACCTACACAACATCTGGCAGAAATATCACTCCCAGGGTCCGACAGTTCGCTGGTATTAGGACGCACTATACCCGTACCGAAAAAAGGCAACTTTTCCAACCCACAGAATTACAGGCCAATAACTTGTTTGAACACACTGTATAAGATCTTTATAGCGTCTGTAAAGACGCTGCAGCCCATCAGCGCGTCCTGTCAATGGCCTGGATTGACTTTCGGAAAGCTTTCGATTCAACCTCTCTTAGACTTATCATCTGTCTGTTGGAAAGCTTGAAGGTGCATCCACACATAGTGCTTTAGTTTGGCTTCACAACGTAAAAGACCCTAGTTCAAGATTTCTTCGATGGAGATTACGCCTTGAAGAATATAAATATAAGATATTATACGTAATAGGAAGAGAAAACAAAGCAGCTGATTGTTTTTCAAGACTGCTCCCACTTCAAGATCAGGAAACAGTTAATGATTTGGATACCACGCTACCATTAGACAGTAGTGATTCCGATACTGAAAGTGATGGTAAAGAACCCGCACAGAAAAACTCTGTGATTACGGAACAAAGAGTATTAAGAGATAGAGAAAAGATAAAAATTAAGGAACCACCAGAAGAAGAAGAAGATTACCAACTATATAAAGGATTTTTAGAATGGAAAGAAAACCCAGTAACGAACAATAGAGTTAAAACTAAAAAAAACGCTGATGGAAAACTTTGGAAATTAATGAACAAATCAGACATGCCAGATTATAATGAGGAAAATTGGATATGTTACTTAGGATTATTAACCCCTTCACTGTGCAGACCGAAAATCGCAGTGACCCAAAATGTGTGGGACGTTCTACATGATAGATTTTATTGCAAATTGGTAATAAGAGGTTATTTGGGTCGCTGAATACGAATTCGAGGTCAAAATTTAACTTTTCGGAAATACTGGCGCAGTACTTTTCCAATATGGCGAACCAAAATTTTGAAAAAATTAACGAATGCACCATATTGGATCAGCAATCTTGAATTTTTCATTTCCGACCTCAAATTCGCGACCCAAATAACCCCCTAATACCAATTTTCATCCAAATCCGCCAACTCATTGGATATTTCAAAATTTCTAATTTCGACCTCGAATTCGTATTCAGCGACCCAAATAACCTCTTAGTACCAATTGTCAATGAAATCCGTTAAATCATCAGGAACTTTCCTCCATGACGTGTATACACGTCATACGCAGTTTAGGCATATCTATTCCATGACGTGCATACACGTCATCCATAGTGAAGGCCACTCGATGTAGCTATTCGTGTGAAAATAAGTTTACAAAGAAAAAAAGTGTCGGTAAGGTAGGAAGCCGGTCATGTGACCCACTCGTCACATGGCCTTAATAACAGCATTTAGAGATAGGGGACTGACAATAGTAAGATTTAATTTCGATAACCCAACCTTTACACCATTGTAAAAGGAAACTCTTTTGGAAATATTACAATACTTATCTAATTATTACCCCAAAATAGGATTCCATATAGGTTTTCACAAAATCAGAGAATTAACTAAAGAAGAAAGGCATACTATCGTTAAAAAAGCTCACGTTAACCACCTTGGACAGAAAAATACAATTCAAAAGGCAAGAGAAATTTTTGAGTGATAAAATATGGATGAAGAAATTAAGAAATACGTAGAAGCATGCCCTATTTGTCAATTGCAGAAGACAAGAGTCACTAATGAAGCACAATCAATCATTCCGGACACACCTACTAACCCTAACGAAAAAATCGCGTTAGACGTTTTTGGTCCCTTGCCACACACAAAACTAGGAAACAAATACATCTTAAGTATTCAAGACAGACTAACAAGGTATACAGTTCTGGTACCTATGAAGAACGAAACCGCAACAACTGCAATTGACAGCATGATTGATCATTATATATCTTCTTTTCGAGCTAAGCAGGCTATACCAAGGCTACAAAGTCCATCTTGTAGTTCTCATAATAGGCTGTCTTGGAGGAATGAAAGCTTCATTTCTTAGTCAAGTCAACAAGATTCCGGCTCGCCAGCGTCAGGCCCATTGTATCGTGAACTGGATGCAAAAGGCTGTTCTTCTGGGATCACTTTAAGTAGTCCGACAACACTGTTCCTCATAACATTCCACAAAGATTGGTAGCCCTACAAAAGTATCCAGAGGTGAAATTTTCATCTCCAACTGTCCCGTCTGCCACGTAAGGTCATCCGCGGATAGCGACCTGACTCCGAGGAACAGTGTTAAACGATGTTTTCTCGCGTAAGTTTCCCGCTCTTGCTTATCTTCTAGGATAGAAGGAGCAGAAGTGGATGACGTACACGCTCCAGTTGCGTCGTGATTGGTTGCTTTGAGGAACCATGATCGCAGCTTCCGGAGCCTAAAACTTCTCATATAATAATAAAAATGAGGATAATAAAAGGTGTAAAGTGATAGTATTATTGCAGAGGGACACTCTTGACATCTATAATGCCGTTATCAAATATGTATGTAAGCTAATGACTACTTATGTATATATTTGTACTTTGATGATGAAATGTATCATTTATTAGTCACAGTTGTTAACCAAATTACTCACTAAAGCACTAGTCAGTTTTTCCTCTACTTTGAGAAAATGAGGATTGTCTATACTTTCGCTTTCACTTTGGCGGCTTTCTTCAATTCATTTGGTGAATATAATAATATTATAGCCTACAAATATGAATTTATTAAAAGATAGTTGATTTATCAACCTAAAGAAAAGGCGAATTTGAAAAAAAAAATTTCAACCAGTGATGTCCACGAGTTGAACTGTATCGATTATAATCCGATTCGAGACAGCTGATAATTGAGATAATTAAATTGATTCATTAATGTCAAAACCAGAATGTTCAAAATATGGAAATTCCTACTTCACGAAATCTCTGGGTGAGGGGGAGACCCCACTCCTTGAATCCGCCATTGTTCAAAGCACGTATTTCGATATATTGGCCCATGACAGGTATCGTTTGAAACATCGACATTTCAGTCGATATTTTATCACGTTTTAATTAATTATTGCAAATTATTGAATACAAAAAACTAAGTTTCAATTTCGCATTCAAATTCTATTGCAATTTCGTAATTTCTTCAGAAATTTCGCAAACTTTGGACACAAATGTCGTGAATTTGAGATGCCGTTACGTGTAAAAGTATCGGGAATTTCATAAAATATTCCGTTACTGTTGTAAAGTACCATTTACAGAATATAACGTTACAGAATTTATGTTTGCTCTCGTCCAATATACATCTACAGATTACATCTCTACCATAAGAGATAAATCTATCAAAAGAGATGGAATTTCTGACCTCACAACAAAATTACATCTTTGCCATATCCCCATAATATCTCGGAAGGATATGGGATATCCTGAAAAATATCCTAAAAATTTCCCGGAATATCCGTGGTATATACCAAGGATATCGACAATTCCGCCCCGTACGATATCCACTCAATGTCCTGTGCGGGATATACACAATTTTGGCAATGGAATCCAATATTTCTGAAATGCATAGTCTTGCTTTTTCATTCATAATTAAACCGACCCCTTGACTACCATGTGATTCACTACCTACTCCTGACCAGATTTAATTTAAGAAAAACTCTCACTAGAAAGAATTTAGTGTATCTTGACATAACATCTTAATTAAAATTTTGATTAGGACCAATCGCTTATTGACTTTACTATTTGAGAACTTCTGTGAACTTTCATTACACGTCACTCCAATTTAAATATTATTTTCGTCTGATAATTTTAATAATGTAAATCAAAAAATTCGAATTATTTTAAAAATACCAGTGAAGAGCTTTTGATATGAATAGGTACATTACTGCATTTCAACAACGAATATGTTTATGAACTAATTTTTGCTTCCTCTAAATTATCATACTAGCATATTATTTATATTAGATTTTTATACTGTATGCAGTTATATAATTTAGAAATTAGGTGGTCTAAGCGTGTCACCAAAGGAACATACACCAACAAAATGCAGGGATTCCAATGGAATGAAATAATAGTATATGATGCGCCAAGGTTCACAAGGAGAGTCTTTACGCGACGAGCGGCAACTCTCGCAGGACGATCGAAGCCGAGGCGAGATGAGTCCTGTGAGCATTGTAAGCGAGTCGCGTGAAGACACGAATTGTGTGCATTGGCGCATATACTATTTTATGTGACGACGGTGCATTTACAAGTTTGGTTGCGACACCGTAGAGTATCGTGATGTTGTACATTACGATACAGCGGAGTGTAATGTGAAGTGTGATCGTCCACTGTATCGTAATGTACAGCATTAAGATACCCTACACTGTCACATAAAAACGCGTTTATGCACCGGAGTCACATAAAATATTATGTTTTATTTTGTTACGTAACATACAGTGTAGTTTCGTTTGGTTTCTTTATAGCATACCAAAAACAAAAATAGAGAAAATCATTAATTTTCTTTAAAAGTAACGAAATTATTTTATTCGACAGCAGCTGAGATGGAACTTTTAAAATTGGTAAGAATTGTTCATCGAAAAAGCCCAAATGATTGTGATTTTGTTAATTTACTCGCATTTTAGAGATAATTAGTCTGTAACTAACTAAAAGGGTACTGTGCATGTATCTCTATGTAATTAATGCATATATATAATGCATTCATACAAAAATATTAAGGGAATATGGCCCATCTTGTGCCATATTATGGTGTATGTGACAAGACAAATGTATATGTAGTGGGTAAATAAAAAAATTAGGGTTTTGGCTAAAAACTCAACGCAGGAGAATAGGGAAATCTTCCATTCAGGTATTACCTTTTCTCTAAATCCCTGGTTTATTTAGGAACTTAGAACACATTAAGGTAATTTCTCTAAATTCTTAGAGCATTTTAGGTATTTTATGTGACTCCGGTACATAAACGCGTTTTTATGCGACAGCGTAGAGTATCGTAATGCTGTACATTACATTACAGCGGACGATCACTCTTCACATTACACTCCGCTGTATCATAATGTACAAAATTACGATACTCTACGCTATCGCAACAAAACTTGTAAATGCACCATCGTCACATACATGGAAAAAATTAGTTGTTGAAATTTTAAATGACTGAGTCAACCACTCTAGGATAGGGCCAAACGTATGTCATAGCCTCCGGCTTATGCTGCGAAATTCACACTCGCACACAATCACCTATTTTGCGCACTTGTATCACAAATAACTATTAGAACATTTATTTGCTGATCTACTAATTGCAAACCATCAAATATATTATTTAACTTGAAGTAGTGAAACAACTCTTGCCTTTCTTCAGTTTGAAGCCTGTCTCTATCACGTAGGAATTTTGTAACTCTATACTTGAAAAAAAAATGGAATGTGCTTGATAGAAGTTGTTAACTTTCACCCAAAAATTCTGCCAAAGTTGCTGCAGGCATCAAGGTTTTGACTGTAATTTAGTGTTCATTTGCGTAATCGTTGGACGTAAATGAACTTGAAATTCAATTTTCTCAATGTTATTTTCAGCATCAGTCTCCTCTCTATTGTTGATCATGATACTGGCCTCCAGCCTCAACATTATTTTAATTTTCGTTGTCTTCGAATTCACCATTGCTTTCTACAATATTTTCAATTGCGATTCATAAGTGAATTCATTGAATGTGTTTACGCAGTGAATTGAAGAGTGCAAACCGCTTGTGATATCCACTTTGAGCACACCCAAGCCTTCTATGGCCATATTCTCGATTAGCTGTTAATCCATGACTATATTGGAGGTAACGAGTAAGTCCATTAATACGATCATCCGCGTATTGTCTGCACTCAAAAAAACTTACGCTCTCCATGGTGAAAAACAAACTGCTTTTAACAAACAGTAAAAGTGCCTGAAATTTAGTTTCATATTTCTGATTTGGCATAAAAAAGATGAGATTCCAAAGTGTAATTTTCTTTTCTAGTAAAAATACGAAGAAATAATACATCTAAAAAATTAGTTTACGATATTTTTCGACCCTGCCTAGTACATTATAACTGTTATTATAAAAATTTTACAGCGAAGTCGTCATCAATATGACAAATTTAAATTCGTAATCAAAGTAGGTAGCCGAAATGTTCCAGTAGTTTTAAAATATCTTTTGAAAGAGTCGTCTGACGATCAATACTTTGTATTGCTATGAAATTTGGCAAGGGTTGTGTAAGAATCTTGAAATACAAATAAGATTGAAGGAGAAGAATATTATACAATGTTTTCCAGCTGAAATATTTCGAAATAAATAAAAGTAAAGTTCAATTGCTTTAAAATAATTCAAACTATTGCTTGGAAGAAAGCCGAAAAGCACAAAGAACAATTAGAGCAAATTAAAATCTGTCACTTAGAATAAAATATACAATGGAACGAATACTTAAGTGAATTGTTTTTTTTTAAAGAACATGGATGGGATTTTCGTATTTTTTAATCTAAGTGACACATTTTATTCAGTTCTCAAAATTTGAATAATTTTAATCTGCCAACGGTTAGAGAAATACTTAGATGGGAAAAAGTTAAATTTAAATATAGAAAAGACAGAGATAATGAGGTTTGGACAAGGAGGGGGAAGAAAGAAAGAATGGACGGGGAGATGGAAGGAAATAAAATTAGAAGAAGTAAAAGAGTTTAAGTATTTGGGATATACCTTGCAAACAAATGGAGATCATAAAGCCCATATAAGAGAAAGGATAAAAAAAGCAGCAGGGGTAATGAAACAGATATGGGGAATAGGAAAAAGAAGGTTAAAAAATTAAAAAATGAAAACTTTGGATCATGGTTGTCTCGTGACATCCTTCAAATGAGTCACACACATGCAAAGTGTGACAGTTTGTTTTTCCATTCAAAAATTGTTTATCACATACATGAAGTGTGATTTATTGCGTCTTTTTCATTTTTTCTTTTGAAATCAAAGCGTTTGTGTTTTATAGGGGAAAGGTGTTCAAAGATCTTCGCTTTTTACAATTTCTGGAAAAAAGAGTTTTCACTCTTACATTTTGCATCATATACAAGAAATAATTACGTGCATACTGTATACGTTTTTGATTCCCTGTGGAACCTTTCCCCTAGACATATTTCTTCCAGTCACACGCATGCAAAGTGTGGCTGAAAACACTTTTCTGTCACAGTGAGTCACAACCAACTTTAACCTAGAAGATACCACAATAAGTTTTTTTTCTGAATATTATTCTTACGCAGTATGTGCATATTTTTCGAAAAAAAAAATAATAATCGCGCTTTTTTCGAAATTAAAAGTTTTGATTAACAAAACCAATTTGGATGGAACAGTTTTTTACTCAGGGATTGTTAAAAATTAAATATAGGCTTAAAACAGTTCAACCAAATTTTTTGTAAAATTATAACTGTTGAATTTACAAAGGTTATATTATTTTGTGCAAAAGGTTCTTAAAAAATTATATTTCTAGACTTTTTTGCAGAATTTTCTCCTCGGATGATCGGATATTTTTGCCATGCAATTGAGAAAATGGCGGGATCGCTTTTTTCCAAAAAGAATTTTCATTCTTATTTCTTTAATTTCTGGATTTTAAATAAAATATGTTTGTTTTTGCTTGAAAGGTAAGTAAAAAATTATTATGAAATTTTGTTCGAAAATGAGAATTGCATAATCTACAGAGGGTTTTCAATATTAAAAAAAACCTTATATAGCAGCGAAAGTTGTTGAAACATTTTTTAGTCACCAGTTGACCGCTTCAAATTTTGAAAAAAATGTGTAGAAACAATTTTGTGTCGTGAATGTGTTCTTTTTTGTTGTTGTTGAAAAGTACTTTTATGACAACATAACATAGTACCCAGTAAATATCATACAACTTGAAGGATCTTTCGGTTAGAGTTAGTTGAGGCTCACCGTCCTATGCAATTATTCTGCAAGACACACTAATAAAGTCTTCATTTTTCAAAATACTCTTTGCATAGCATAGCATAGTATTGCATAGCATAGCAACATTTTCATGAGTATTGTCCATAGGGTTCTCACTATTTTTCCTCGCATTAGAAACAAAACAAATTTTCATGCAAAATATGAGATCGGTGGACCTAATAGTTTCCAAGCTAGGACTGTGCACATGATCATTTTGAGTAAAAAATGGCTACATTTTCATATTTTTGCATAACAATGCTATGATCAGTATTTTCCTCTCGGTTATACATATTTTTCTTCGCATTAGACACGTAAAACACAGTCCCATCCGAAAAGTGTAATGAAGCACATTATTTTATAAGTACTTTTTAATATTATCGACTTTTTTACACCAGACCTTCTTAAAAAGATATTTGCAAATTCATAATAGGTCGGTAAACCCAACAGTTTCCGCGCTGGGCGTGCTAGCGGACGGGCAGCCATTTTACCGACTGATCTGGACAACCAGGATTAATTTTCAGTACGACGAGACCCTTATAAAAACATCCAGGTATGTTCAATTTCAATTCTCAAAAACCTTCCTCGGGGAAGATGTATTTTTAATACCTGGACAACCAGGATTAATTTTCAGTGCGACGAGACACTTATAGAAACATTCAGGTATGTTAAATTTCAATTCTCAACCAAACTTTCTCGAAGCTGACGTATTTTCAATACCTGGACAACCGCGTTTAATTTGTAGTACGACGAGACCCTTATAAAAACATCCAGGTATGTTCAGTTTCAATTCTCAATCAAACTTCCTCGGGGAAGATATATTCCTAATACCTGGACAACTAGGTTCACTTTTTGGTATGACGAAACCCTTATAAAGTCATCCAGGTATGTTCAATTTTAATTCTCAACGAAACTTCCTCGGGGAAGATGTATTTTCAATACCTGGAAAACCAGGAATAATTTTCAGTACGACGAGACACTCATAAAAAAATTCAGGTATGTTCAATTTCAAGTTTCAACCAAACTTCTTGGGAGATGAATTTTTAATATCTGGACAACTAGGTTTAATTTTTAGTACAACGAAACCCTTATAAATACATCCAGGTATGTTCAATTTCAATTCTCAACCAAACTTTCTCGGGAAGGATGTATTTTCAATACCTGGACAACCAGGATTAATTTTTATTACGACGAGACCCTTATAAAAACATCCAGTTATGTGCAATTTCAATTCTCAACCAAACTTTCTCGGGGATGATGTATCTTTAATACCTGGACAACTAGGTTCAATTTTTAGCACGACAAAACCCTTATAAAAACATCCAGGTATGTTCAGTTTCAATTATCAACCAAACTTCTTCGGAGAAGATGTATTTTTAATACTTGGACAACCAGGATTAATTTTCAGTACGACGAGACACTTATAAAAACATGCAGGTATGTTCAATTTCAATTCTCAACCAAACTTCCTCGGGAAGGATGTATTTTAAATACCTGGACAGCTAGGTTTAATTTTTAGTACGACGAAACCCTTATAAAGACATGCAGGTATGTTCAATTTCAATTCTCAACCAAACTTCCTCGAGAAAGATGTATTTTTAATACCGGGACAACTACGTTCAATTTTTAGTTCGACGAAACCCTTATGAAGACATCCAGGTACGTTCAATTTGAATTCTCAACCAAACTTCCTCGGGAAGGATGTATTTTTAATACCTGGACAACCAGGATTAATTTTTAGTACGACGAGACCCTTATAAAAAGTTCCAGGTATGCTCAGTTTCGATTCTCAAACAAACTTCCTCGGAGAAGATGTATTTTTAATACCTGGACAACCAGGATTAATTTTCAGTACAACGAGACCCTTATAAAAACATCCAGGTATGTTCAATTTCAATTCTCAACCAAACTTCCTCGGGGAAAATGTATTTTTAATACCTGAACAACCAGGGTTAATTTTCAGTACTACGAGACCCTTATAAAAATATCTAGGTATGTTCAATTTCAATTCTCAACCAAACTTCCTCGAGGAAGATGTATTTATAATACCTGGACAACCAGGATTAATTTTTAGTACGACGAGACCCTTATAAAAACATCCAGGTATGTTCAATTTCAATCATAATTAACCCTACAGTACAGTCGCTAATGACCCTGGCAGTTGATGCGACTATAAACATTCAACTAATAAAAAATTAGAAAAGGCTATAGATTTCAACTATCTTCATACAAAACCAATCAATATCTTATACGATCAAATTTATCTATCAAATTCTTTTGTCTTACTTTCTACCCAGCGGTCACAAAGTCCTAAAGTTGTCATATAGACATCTTTTGGCGGACGTCTCAAGCAGGTCCTGCTGAGGTCCTATTAAAGACATGAAAAGATCCAAAGCATGTCCTCAAGATGTCAAGTCACATGACATATAAAATGTACATTCTAAAGACGTCTTCAAGATGTACCAGTGTGTCATTTTCACGCATACCAATTTTAATGTTTTAATTATATTCTGCTATTATCACTTTGATATCACATTTTGATATATAAATCAACTGAAATCTCTCAATATTAATTATTAACTATCAGCATGTACTGTATGTATTATATTTTGTATTTAGGTATGACGTGCCCAGTTAAGTACGTAGAAAATTTCTCCCGGCGGCAGATTATATGGGAATAATTCTGATTTGCTTACAGATTTAAAAAATGTTCTAATAGTTACACATATATGAATATTATATATTATTATATTCACCAATATGAATGAGGATAACGGCCAAGGATAGGACCAGAGTATAGACAATCTTCATCTTTTCTGATTTAAGAAAAAACTGATAAATGTACTGCTATTGAGGAAGAATTTTATCAACGATCTTACTAATGTCTGCTTCAGTGATTCATCAGTTTATATAATCTGTACTGAAGTTCTTATCTTTCAAATTGAAGGCATCAAGTATACACTTCTGAGATATTTGCATTTGATAAGAGTCAGTTTCAAGGAAAAAAATTTGGTTACAAATGCAATTAAAATTCATTTCACCATTTTTGTAATATCTTAAGTTTTAGGGAGCAAAAAGTATTTTTTATTTTACATCAACAAAACTCTGATCATTTGGTGAAAATAAATAGGTTTCAGATTAAAATTTCATATAATTTGACGTCAGTACAGTTTTATTGTATATTTTCATCAGCTTTCGAAAATGATAACCTCGTCGTCTGAATCTAATTATTAATATCAGTATTATACCTGAAAGATAATATTTGTGCTAAGGCAGTTTTCGTGCAAAAAATAAAGTTTCTGAAAACCAAAATATTATACAATTTCATGAATTAAAATTATATTATCAGTCAACTTTTAAAAAATAGTTGAGTTTTCATGAATCCATTGTAATATTTTACAAATCAATTAGATTAATAGTTATTATAGGATAAATCACACATATATTATTATAACATAAATAAATAATATATATTATACATATTCATATCTATATATATATATATATACAATTAAAAATAAAAAAGGCTAAACAACCATCGCAACTGCAATCTAAAAAATTACATCGGCTCCAAGTACAACCATGATAAATCACACTTATAGGCTCGTCTCTCGACCGTGAGATGGGTGGCATGATGAAATTACGACGACAGCCCGGCGAAACGCTTGGCAGTGATGTTGTATTCGGAAGGAGCCGAGAATTCGATCACGAATATAGTTCGTTTCTCGAAGTCTTGGAAAACTGTTAAATTAAACCAAAAAATACAAATTTTCAACGAAAGGGTTGAATTTTCTCCGAAAATGGAATAGTTCAATTTTTAGTTACAAAAATTAATTTCCAATTTAAAAAAATAATTTCAACCAAAGAAATAGAATTTCAACCAAAAAGATTCAGTTTCTAACGAAAAAGAATAATTTTTAATAAAATACATGAATTTTTAACAAAATATTTTTGTTTTTAATGGAATTTTCAACCAAAAAGGTTTATTTTCTACAAAAAAAATACAAATTTTCAACAAAGTAGATGAATTTTCCACTAAAAAAAATAAATTTTCAAGAAAAAACAAAAACAGATGAATTTTCAACCAAAAAGATGAAATGTCTACGAAAAATGGAATAGTTCAATTTTTAGTTACAAAAATTAATTTTCAATTTTAAAAATCAAATTTTCAACCAAAAAGGTTATTTTTTTACCAAATAAAGAATAATTTTTAACAAAATACATGCATTTTTAACCAAATATTTTAATTTTTAGTGGAATTTTTAACCTGATAGTTGAATTTTCAACAAAAAAAGGTGAATTAGTCACCAAGAAGAATAATATTCTACTGCAAAAGACAAAATTAAAACAAAATACAGAAATTTTTAAACAAATAGTTGAATTTTCAACTGAAGAAGATTGATGCTCAAACAAACGTGATATAGTTAAATTTCCAGTTAAAACATTAATTTTAAATAAAAAAACTAATTTTCAAGCCAAAGAAATCAATTTTGAATCAGAATGACTAATTTTCTACCAAAAAAGATTAATTTTGAACGAAATACATGAATTTTCAACTAAAAAGGTGAATTAGTCACCAAAAACATTAATTTTTTACAACAAAAGACAGTTTCAACAAAACACAGAAATTTTCAACCAAATAGTTGAATTTTTAACTGAAGAAGATCAATTTTCTAGCAAAAATGAAATAGCTACGTTTTTTAGTAAAAAAATTCATTTTCAACAAAAAAAAAAGAATTTTCAAAAAAATTGGTTAAGTTTGTAATCAAATAAATTAAACTTGGACTAAAATGATGCATCTTTAATCCAGAAGATAACTTTGTAACTAAATTGTTGAATTTTCAATCCAGAAGATGAATTTTCTACCAAAAAAGATCAATTTTGAACTAAAAAAGATCAATTTTTGACAAAAAATAGAATAGTTTAATTTTAAGTTGAAGAAATAAGTTTTTAACCAAATCAAATAAATTTTCAAAGAAACAGATGAATTTTCAACAAAAAGATTAAATGTGCATCAAACAAAATTTCGATGAAGAATAGAAT
>JAABKJ010075445.1:162981130-163067741 GCA_011634705.1 Andricus grossulariae | reverse complement strand
AGTTAAATTTTTAGTTAAAAAAATTAATTTTCAGTAAAAAAAAAATTATTTTCAACGAATGAAATGAAATTTGAACCAAAAAGGTTAATTTTCTACAATAAAAAAAAAAACAATTTTCCAACAAAATAGATGAATTTTAAACTAAAAAAGATCAATTTTCAAGAAAAAACAAAAAAAAGATGAATTTTCAACCAAAAAGATGAAATGTTCATAAAAAAAATTTCTACGAAAAATGAAATAGTTCAATTTTTAGTTACAAAAATTAATTTTCAATAAAAAAATTTTTTTTTTCAACCAAAGAAATCGAATTTCTCTATTTTGTGTTAAAAGTTTATCTTTTTCAGTTGAAAATTCATATATTTTGTTAAAAATTAGTTTTTTTTATAGAAAATTGACCTTTTTGGTTAAAAATTCATGTGTTTTGTTAAAAATGATTCTTTTTTGGTAGAAAATTAATCTTTTTGGTGGAAATTTCATTTCTTTGGTTGAAAATTAGATTTTTTTATTGATAATTAATTTTTTTTACTACAAATTTAACTATTACATTTTTCGATGAATTTTTTTTCTAGATAATTAATCTGTTTGGTGGAAAATTTGAATATTTCGATGAAAATTTGATTTATTTGATTAAAACCGTATTTCTTTAATTTAAAATTAAACTGTTCTATTTTTGTTCAAAATTAATCTCTTTTAGTTGAATTATAAAAATTTATTTCTAAAAAAGAAAATTTTGATTGTAAATGATTCTTTTATAATAAAGACAATAATTCTGTTCTTGACATTTGAACAAATTTTTTAAAAATTACAAAAGGATACAACAAAATTTTATTTCAAACAAAATGCAGATATTTTAAGATATATTACAAAGTTTTCGCAGTTTTTAAAAGATTTCGATTTTTCTTTAACAAAATGTAGATTTTTAAACATTTTGAAATAAAATTTTGAAGCTTTTTAAGGATTTTGAACGATTTTAAGATAATAAATTTTTTTTCTTAAGATTACAGGAAAAATATAAATTGATTCTTCATTTTGAAAAATGAATGTTAGGAAAATATTTATAAAGTGTTTAAAACATTTAAAATGATTTCGTAAATTTTCGGGAAAGGATGTAGATATTAAAACATTCTCAAACTTTTCCAAAATTTCCAAAAAATAATATGCAATAATTTAAGGAAATTCTTTTAATTTTGCAAAAAAATGTTAAATTTAGGAAAAATTTGAATCATTTTAAAAGATAACGTTTCAAAAATAGTAAAAATAATAAATAGTAAAAATTTTTTATTTTCTAACGATTTTGACAGGTTTCAAGATAATAATTTTTTTTTAAGATTCCCGCGAATATTTAAAGTTATTCTTCATTTTGAAAAATTAATTGTAAGAGAATATTTGAAAATATTTGAAAACATTACAAAAGATTTCAGAAATTGTAAAAAAACGAATCCGGAAGATTTGAGGATAATTTAAGAGTAACTTCAGTCAGTTTGAATGATATTGAGGAAATATAGAAGTTTTGAAAAGAACCAAAATATTGTAAAATTTTTGAAGATTTTCTAAAATTTATTAAATGTTTTTTAATTTATTCCAGATGTCAAAAAATCCTTAATAATTATAACACTGGCACAAATATTTCTTCAATTTTATAAAAGTCTGTAAAATAAAATTCTTAGAAATTTCCAAATACTTTTTCGACAAAAAGAATAAATAGTTATTCGGTATTTTCATTTTGTATCAAACATTTGCCCCTTCAAACTACAATTTGTGTAAAGAAAATTTTCTTCCTTGACTGAAAAATATTTTTTGGTATAAAATTCAACAATGTCGAAAATTTTTTTTTCTGCTTTGTAAATTTGTAGAAATCTGATCTTTTTTTAAAATTAAAATTAAAACTATTTGGTTTTTAATTAAAATATTTTTTGGTTGAGGATTCAACTAGTGTACTTAATATACCTGGATGAATTCTAAATGCATTTTCAAAAGAAGAAAGTATAGTAAACATATTTATAAAAACCATGTGTTCATTACCATAAAAATATTTTGAAATTATGAGCCATGTTTTTCATCAATTCACTAAGTCAAAAACATTTATTAAATAAAATATTTTGTTGAAAAGTAAACAATTTTGTTAAAAAGTTATCCTTTTCGAATGAAAATTCGACTGTTTTGTTGAAAATTCGTCTGTTTGGCTTGAAATTCAACAATTTAATTGAAATTTTTTCTTTCTTGACTAAAAAATTTATATGTCTTCTTGGTTTAAAGATTCATTCATTTTTGTGAAATTTCATATTTTTTAGTTAAAAATTCAATTGTGTGGTTAAAAATCAATCTATTTCGGTTAAAAATCAACTTTTTGGTCGAAAGTTGAACTACTTTGTTAAACATTTTTTTTAGTTAAAGATTCATCATTTTAGTTAAAAAATTTTTTCTATTGTTGGACATTTAACTATTTTATTTTTGGATGAAAATTTATAATTTTTAGTAGAAAATTCATGTATTTTGTTAAAAATTCGTCTTTTTGGGTAGAAAATCGTTTTTTTCGGTTGATAATGCTACTCTTGGGTTAAAAATTAATCTGTTTTAGTTGAGGATTCACGCCTTTTGTTCAAAACTACGCTTTGTTGGTAAAATTCAAGTTTTTGATTTTAAATTCAAATAATTTTTGTTGAAATATCAACTATTAAATTTTTTGTGAAAAATTCATTTTTTATGTTAAAAAATACTTGTTACAACTATAAATGTAAATATTTGGTTGAAAATTCAACTTCTTTGTAGAAATTTGTCTTTTGGGCTCGAAAATTCTGCAATCTGTTAGAAAATTCAACTATTTGGTCTAAAGTTGAACCGATTTCTTACAAATTCATTTTTTTAGTTAAAAATTAATTTTTAGTAGAAAATTATTGTATTTTGTTAGAATTTTATATTTTCTGGAAGAAAATTAATCCTTTCGATCGAAAATGTGTCTATATTGTTGAAAATTTATGCACTTTGTTCTAAATTCGTCCTTCTGGGTAGATAATTAATTTTTTGCCATCAAAATGCAATTTTTTGTTTAAAAAATATTCTGTTTCAGTTAAGGATTCAAGTATTTTGTTGAAAATTCGTCTTTATTTGTTAAATTCAACTGTTTTTTATTTGAAATTAAAATCTTTTTTGGTTGGAAATTCATCTTTTTATGTTGAAGATTAATTGTTTTGAATAAATATTTGACTATTTGGTTGAAAATTCAACTATTTGCTTGTAAATTAACTTTTTTGTTGACAATTCATATTTGCCGGTTGGAAATTGAACTGTTTTGTAGAAAATTCGTTTCTTTTTAATTAAATTTTGTTTTCAATGAAAATTTAACTATTCCATTTATGGTTAAAAGTTCAGCTTTACCAATTTAAAAATTCAACTATGTGGGTGGAAATTTATACTATTTGTCGAAAATCTGTCTTTTTTGGTACAAAATTAATCTTTTCGGTTGAAAATGCAACTGTTTTCTAGAAAGCTCGTATTTTAGACTTGGAAGTTCAACATCTTGGAATAATTTCTTTTTCTTTATTGCCTGAAAAATCCAGTTGTACTATTTTGTAAAAAAATTAGTTTTTTTTGTGTGCAGATTTATCTGTTTAGTATAAAATTTAACTTATTTGTGAAAAATTAGTTCTTTTTCTGGTTGAAAATTATTTTTTTACCTAAAATGTAACTATTCCA
Organism: Andricus grossulariae; assembly: GCA_011634705.1. Classification (NCBI taxonomy): domain Eukaryota; kingdom Metazoa; phylum Arthropoda; class Insecta; order Hymenoptera; family Cynipidae; genus Andricus; species Andricus grossulariae. The sequence continues at coordinate 163,064,048 of JAABKJ010075445.1, read as the reverse complement.
TTTTCGTCTGAGAATTGATCTTTTTTAATTGCAAATCCAAATATTTGGTTGAAAATTGATGTATTTGTTATAAATTAATTATTTTGGTTGAAGATTTCAAATTTTAGTTATAAATGTATATTTTAGTTTCAAGCTTTGTTTTTTGTTTGAAAATTAATTTTTGAACTTGAAATGAAACAAACTCATTTTTAGTTGAAAATGGATCTTTTTAGTTGAAAATTCAAGTAACGTATTTAAATTCTCGTATTTCAATGAAAATTCGTCTTCAAGTGGAAAATTAATCATCTTGGTTGAAAATTCATCGGTTTATTTTGAAAATTCAACTATTTGGTTAAAAATCATACTATTTTTTTGACAATTTGCCTTTTTTGGTTGACTTCAACTCCACTCAAAATAAAATAAAAATCTTTTTTGGTTTTAATATCAATTATTAAATGTTTTGTTAAAAATTCATCTCCATTGGTTGAAAATTCAACCATTTAGTTTAATTTTGAATCAGTTAATACTTCGCTTTTTTTAAAATCAAAAAATAATTTTGCAACATCCTCTTGGTCGAAAATTCAACTATATTTTCGAAAAATTGCCTCCTTTGATAGGAAATTCATCTTTTTTTATTGAAAATTTATCTTTTTTGGTTGGAAATGACATTTCATGTTGAACATTTAACTTTACGGATTGAAAATTCATCTTTCGTTTGTTGAAAATTTAACTACTTTGTTAAAAATTGCACTATTTTGTTAAAAATTCAACTAATTTTTGTAAAAAGTCATCTTTTTGTTCGAAAATTCAACTTTTTGGTTGAAGTTCTAATTTTTTCTCAGAAAATTCTAGCAGTTTTAATAATTCAACTATTTTATTGAAAACTCGTCTAGATTGCTTGAAAATTCATCTATTTCGTTGTAAACGCAACAGTTTTGTTGAAAATTAGTTTTTTAGTTAAAAACTCATCTTTTTTGGTTAAATATGAACTTTTTTGTTAAGAATGTATATTTGCATGTTTAAAAGTAAACTATTTTCCAAAATATTCGACTTTTTGGCTTAGAAGATCAATTCTGTTGTGGAAATTTGTTTAAAATCCAATATATTTTGAATTGAAATCTTAGGAATTTGAAGCGTTTCATATTAAATTCAATATTTGGTACCTATATATTATTGTTATTTGAAAAATTTCAAATTAATTAATTTATTTTGAACAAAAAAAAAAACAGTTTTCTACCATAAAAGATTACTTTTGAACGAAATGATTTAATTTTTAATAGAATAATTAAATTTTCAACAAAATAATTGAATTTCACTTTAAAAAGATGATAAATTCTCAACAAAAAAGTGTATAGTCGATATTTCAACAACAAAAAAAGATGAAATTTCATTTAAAAAACATGCATTTTAAAACCAGAAAGACGAATTTTCAACAAACAAAGATTTTTCAGTCATGAAGGGAAAAAAAGTTCACCTAAATTGTTGAATCTTTTAGCCAAAAGGGAAATTTCAAGATTTTAACATTTCTGAAGGAATTTAAAATGATTTTGAAAAAAATACACCCGATTTCGAAGATTTCAAGAAGTTTTTGCGATATTTACCAAATTTTTTAATGAATGTCAGGGATTTAAAGCATTTTAAAATTTGTCCAGGGCTTTCTAAAAATATTACGAGATTTCAGCATATTCCAAGGGATTTTCATAGATTTCAAGAAGTTTGATTTGTTTTCAACAATGTTTTTAGCTTTTTTGAAAAATTTTAAGAGATATCAAAGAGTATTTCAAAAATTTATACATTATTAAAGGGATTTTAAAGGATAATTCATATTTAAAGAGTTTGTACGAGATTTCAAAATATTTTTAGGGATTTTATATGATTTTAGAAATTTTGAAAAATCCACAGGCATGTAAAGAATATAGTATATTTAAAAAGGAATTTCGTGATATTTCAAAGAATTTCGTAGGATTGTAGAAAATTTCAAGATTTTAACATTTCTGAAGGAATTTAAAATGATTTTCGAAGAAATACAAAAGATTTCGAAGATGTCAAGGAATTTTTTCGGTATTTACAAAATTTCAAAGGATTTCTAAAAACGTTACGAGATTTCAAAAGATTCCAAGGCATTTTCATAGATTTTAAGAAGTTTGATTTATTTTCAACAGTGTTTTTAGCATTTTTGACAAATTTTAAGAGAAAGCGAAGAATATTCAAAGATTTAAATAATAATAAAGGATAATTAATATTTAAAGCGGTTGTACGGGATTTCAAAAGCTTTCTAGGGATTTTACATGATTTTAGAAATTTTAAAAATTCCACAGGATTGTAAAAAATATAGTCTATTTAAAAAGATCCTGAGGAATTTCGTAATATTTCAAAGAATTTCGTAAGATTGTAAAAAATATCAAGATTTTAACATTTCTAAACGAATTTAAAATGATTTTGAAAGAAATACAAAAGATTTCGAAGATGTCAAGATGTTTTTGCGGTATTTACAAAATTTCAAGGAATTGTACAATATTTTAGGGATTTGTAGCATTTCAAGAAGTTTGATTTGTTTTCAACAATGTTTTTGACATTTTTGAACACAAAATAAAAAAAATATTGAAGAGTATTTCAAAAATTTTAACATTATTATATAATTTTAAATGATAATTAATATCTATTATTGATATATATTAATATATTTTATTTATTAAAAATATATACGTGATTTAAAAATAGTTCTAGGGATTTTACACGATTTTAGAAATTTTGAAAATTCCATAGGATTGTAAAGAATATAGTCTATTTAAAAAGATTTTGAAAAATTTCATGATATTTCAAATAATTTCGTAGGATTGTAGAAAATTTAAAGATTTTAACAGTTCTAAAGGAATTTAGACTGATTTTCAAAGAAATACAAAAGATTTCGAAGATGTCAAGATGTTTTTGCGGTATTTACAAAATTTCAAGGAATTGTACAATGTTTTAGAGATTTGTAGCATTTTAAGAAGTTCGATTTGTATTCAACAATGTTTTTGACATTTTTGAAAAAAAATTAAAGAGATATTGAAGAGTATTTCAAAAATTTAAACATTATCATATAATTTTAAAGTATAATTAATATTTATTATTGATATATATATACCTCCAATTCAATTTTCAAGTGTTTTGAGATGTATGTATATACACCGACTTTCGATATGGTAGGTCACGAGCCATGGTGATAGTTCAAGACTTTAGCCGCTAGGTGGTACCAGTGGCTTCAGCCTAAGAGCGCGAAAATTCAAATTGAATACAAGAAAGAAGGTTCTTTTTTACACAAATAGTTGATAAATTTTTCATTTTAAACGTAACATGAAACACTTCTGTTGAGCAAACTAATTTCGAGCCAGAAATAAAAAAAAAATTTTTATCAAAACAGGTTAATTTTCAAAGAAAAAACAACGAATTATCAACTGGAAAAAAATTTTATGAAATGATTTTGTTCATCTGGATATTTAAATGAAGTAATTAATGAAACTAATTTATTTTTTATTTTTAACGAAAGAAATGCATTCTTAACTCAATAGTTCAATTTTAAAGGAAATCATTGAACTCATTTATTTCTTTCGTTGGAAATTGAAGAAAAAATAGTTTTATTATTACATTGTTTCAATATCTCGATGAATAAAATTATTTTGAAAAATCTTCTCTTCAGTAGAAAATTAATCTTCTAATATAAAAATCCATTGTTTTGTTGAGAAATTCAACAGTTAATTAGACTATTTCATGTTACGTTTGAAATGAAAAATGTTATCAATTATTTGTGTAAAGAAGAACCTTTTTCCTTTCATCCAATTTGAATTTTCGCGCTCTTAGCCTAAAGCCGCTGGCATCACCTAGCAGCTAAGCTCTGCAACTATCATCGTGGCTGGTGATTACCTACTATATCGACAGTCGGTGTATATACACACATCTCAAAACACTTGAAAATTGAATTGGAAGTGCCTTCTAAATTACTCTTACCTCGTAGCCGCAGTAATAGATGAATATTGAAGTATTTTTCAAAAAGCCTTGAAGGACAAGAGCATTATCATTTTGATTTTCTTAATCAAACCATTAAAAATTTCCAAGAATAAAATCAATTAAAAAAATCGTTTTTTAGTAGAAAATTAATGTTCTTATTTAAAAATGTATCTTTTTGGCGAAAGATTAAACTTTTCTTTTTTAACTTTGATCTTTTTTGGTTGGAAATTTACTTTTTCAATCCTAAGATTCAACTAATCCATTTTTGGTTGAAAATGTAACTTTTTGTTGAAAATTTGTTTTTTTTTTTTTTTTAGAAAATTAATTTGTTTTAGTTGAAAATGCATTATTTTCGTTGAAAATCAAACTATGGTTTTGAAAATTCAATTTTTTGTCTAAAAATGTATCTATTTCATCTATTTTTTGATAATTTATCTCTTTTAGTTGAAAACTCATTTCTTTGGTTAAAAATGTAGCTACATATTATGTTAAAAATTGTTTTTTTGTTGTTGTTAAAAATTATGTATTTCATCCAATTTGAATTTTCGCGCACTTGGACTAAAGTCGCTGGCATCACCTAGCGGCTAAACCCTTTACCTATCATCGTAGTTGGTGATTACACCACTTGTGACGTCATTTTAAAATGTCCGAATACCTCAGGAGAAACATTGCATCGCGTGTATTTTCTTAGTTAAAGAAATGTGTGTTGAAGTTACCATTTGAAAATTTCATTTTACGCAAAAATGATTAAATTAAACAATTTTTCTGAGGGAAAAATTTTTTCCCAAAAATGTCAAGAGCACTATTGGCTTCAATAAAAACAATAACATTAAAAATTTCAATGGTAAATTTTAAGAGTGAAAATTTTTTTCAGAAAAAATTGTTTTCCAAGAAAGTCTAAAGCACTATCGGCTTCAATAACAACAATAACATTAAAATTTTCGATAGTAAATTTTCTGAGGAAAAATTTTTTAATGAAACATTTTTCCAAAAATGTCAAAAGCAATATCGGCTTCAATAACAAAAATAACATTTAAAATTCCGATGGTAAATTTTCTGAAGAAAAAAATGTTTCCCAAAAATGTCAGTAGTGCTATAGGCTCCAATAACAACAATAACATTAAAAATGGCAATAGTAAATTTACTGAGGAAGAACTTTCTGCAGCAACAATTTTTTCTCAAAAATGTTCAAAGCGCTATCGGCTTCAATAACAACCATAACATTAAAAATTTCAATGGTAAATTTTCTGAGTAAAAATTTTCTTTTCAAATTCGGTAGCAAATTTTCTGAGGAAGAACTTTCTGAAGCAAAAATTTTTACCCAAAAATGTCAAAAGCAATATCAGCTTCAATTATTACAGTAATATTAAAAATTTCGATGGTAAATATTCTTAAGAAAAATTTTCTGAAGGAAAACTTTGTGCCAAAAATGTCAATAGCGCTATGGGCTTCAATAACAACAATAACATTAAAAATTTCGATAGTAAATTTTCTTAGGAAAAATTTTCTGAAGATAAAATTTCTTCCCAAAAATTTCAAAAGCGTTATCGGCTTCAATAACAACAATAACATTAAACATTTCGATGGTAAATTTTTTAAGTAAAAATTTTCTGAAGAAAAAATGTTTTCCCAAAAATCTCAAAAGCGCTAACGGCTTCAAAAACAACAATAACGATTAAAATTTAGATACTAAATTTTCCGAGGAAAAATTCTCCAAGAAAAAATTTTTTCTCAGAAATGTCAAAAGCTCTATCGGCTTCAATAACAACATAACATTCAGAAGTTCGATAGTAAATTTTCTGTGTAAAAATTTTCTGAATAAAAATTTTTTCCCAAAAATGTCAAAAGCACTATCAGCTTCAATAACAACAATAACAGTAAAAATTTCTATGGTAAATTTTCTGACGCTAAATTTGCTACGGAAAAAATTTTTTCCCAAAAATGTGAAAAGCACTATCGGCTTCAATAACAAAAATAAGGTTCAAAATTTCGATAGTAAATTTTCTGAGGAAAAATTTTCTGAAAAAAAATGTTTTCCAAATTATGTCCAAAGCGCTATCGGCTTCAATAACAAGAATAACATTAAAAATGTCGATAGTAAATCTACTGAGGCACAATTTTCTAGAGAACAAAATTTTTCTCAAAAATGTGAAAAGCACTATCGGCTTCAATAACAACAATAACATTCAAAATTTCGACATTAAATTTTCTAAGGAAAAATTTTCTGAAGAAAAAATTTTCTTCCAAAAATGTCAAAAGCACTATTGGCTTCAATAAAAACAATAACATTGAAAATTTCGATAGCAAATTTTCTGAGGAAACATTTTCTTAAGAAAAATTTTTGTTCGAAAAATGTCTGAAGCACTATCGGCTTCAATAACAATAAAAAATAAATGTTTGGTAGAGATTTCTATTTTGTATTTTTAATTATTCCACATGAATCTCCTTTGCTAAAAATTCATCTGTTTAGTTTAAAATTCAACTATTTGCTTCCAAAATTTTTGTTTTTGGAAAATAAAAATAAATACTATTTGGCTAAAAGTTTCACTATTTTGTTGAAAATTTTTTTAACTGAAAATTGAAATATTCCGTCATTGGATAAAAAAATCTCTTTTATAGTTGTAAATTCATGTATTTTGTTTCAAATTCATCTTTTGGGTTGAAAATTCGTTTATTTTTTTGAAAAGTCGTTTTTCTTGTAGACATTTAATTTGCTTGCTTAAAATTCATCTGTTTGTTTGAAAATTGGAATATTTCGTTAAAAATATATTTTTTCTTGTTGAAAATTAAGGTATTTACTGAAAATCCAACTATTCTATTTTTGGTTGAAAATAAATCTTTTATTCTTGAAAATTCATGTATTTTGTTAAAAATTCGTCGTTTGGGTTGAAAATTAAATTTCTTTGGGTTGAAAACTCAATTTTTTGCAGAAAGTTTTTTTTTTAGTTATAATCTCAATTTTGTTGAAAAGTCGTCTCTTTTTGTAGAAATTTAATCTTCTTTGTTAATAATTCGTCTGTTTAGTTTAAAATTCAACTATTTGGTTCAAAATTTTTTTTTTTTGAAAATTCGTTTTTCTTGTGTGGAAAATTCTATTCTTTGGTAGTAAACTGGTTTTTTTAACTTGTTAGGAAATTGAACTATTCGGTTGACAATTCAACTATTTAGTTAAAAATTTCACTATTGAAAATTCGAATTTTTTTTTGGTTGAAAATTTTTTAAACTGGAAATTGAAATATTCCATTATTTGATTAAAAAAATGCTTTTTTATAGTTGTAAATTCATGTATTTTGTTGCAAATTCATCTTTTGGTTTGAAAATTTTATTATTTGTTTGATAATTCGTGTATTTTGTTGAATAGTCGTCTTTTTTGTAGAAATGTAATCTTCTTGGTTAAAAATTCATCTGTTTGGTTGAAAATTTAACTATTTTGTTGAATGTATATTTTATTTGTTTAAAAAATAATATTTGGTTTAAAATGTAACTGTTTCGTTGAAAATTGGTTTCATTTGCTTGAAAATTACTTTATTTACTGAAAATTTAACTATTATTTTTTGTTGTTGAAAATTTCTATTTTATAGTTAAAAATTCATCTTTTTTAGATGAAAATTCCACTATTTGGTTGATAATTCGTGTATTTTGTTGAGTAGTCGTCTTTCTTGTAGAAATGTAATCTTCTTGGTTAAAAATTCATCAGTTTGGTTGAAAATTTAACTATTTTGTTGAAAATTTATTTTATTTGGTTAAAAATTAATTTTTTCACTTAAATTTAACTATTATATTTTTAGTTGAAAATACAACTATTTAATTGAAAATTTGGGTATTTTGTTGAAACGTCTCTTTTTGTATAAATTTAATTTTCTTCGTTAAAAATTCATCTGTTTAGTTTAAAATTCGAATTTTTTTTGTTGAAAATTTTTTTAATTGAAAATTGAAATATTCCATTATTAGATAAAAAAATCTCTTTTATAGTTGTAAATTCATGTATTTTGTTTCAAATTCATCATTACGTTGGGACAAAAAAACTCAAAATGATTAGATTTATTAGTAACGAAAATATGAAGTCTTTTTTGTAACATCACAAACCAAATTTTCAAAAGAAGTTTTGAAAAATTTCTCATCAATGGGCTTGTCGATTTGAATGATTTTCGAATTTTTAATTTTTTGTGTATGGAACAAAAAATTTTTTACATTTTCTATCTGGGTAAAGTTTATGGAATGTGAATGACCTTAGATTCAAAAAAAAAAGAAATTGTATATTTTTTCATTTTTGAAATATTATAATTTATTTCTATTTGGCCTGAAATTCAATAATTTGGTATAAAAGTGAACTACTTGGTTAACAATGATCTCTTTTGTTGAAAATTTGACAATTTGGGTAGAAAATTCAACTGTTTATTGAAAATTCATTATTTTGGTTAAGGATTTCACTATTTTGTTGAACATCTGTCATTTTTTGTTGACTTTCCATGGTTGAAAACACACTTTTTTATAGAAAATTATTTTGTTGAACCTCAAATTTAACGATTTAATTTTTAATCCCAAATTTATCTTTTCTGGTTGAAAATTCTTTTTTTTTTTTGCTAAAAAATTAATCATCTTGATAGAAAATTAATATTCTATTTTGCCAATTTATCTATTTTTGTTTAGGATCCAACTATTTTGTTGAAAATTCGTTTTTTTTGGGTTATTATTATTTGTTCATGATGCCAACATGAAACTTTGCAGTGATATTATTAAATAATGATAAATTAAAAATTTAATTAATGATAAATTCAAAACAGAAAATTGAATGTTCTAGAATAGAATATCGTACAACGCTTTTTAATAGTCCGGAATCCACCGGTATATTCCTAATTTTTTCTAGATTGATTTATGTAATTTTACTGGATATACTTTATTCAAAAAATTCTATAAAAATTGGAAATTTTTTTTATAATCCGTACTGCTACATAATGTATTAGATTCTTCTAAAATTCCAAAATATTCTCAAATTTTTTAGACTATTCCAAAAGTTTTTTTATCTGAATACTCTAGAATGTTCTGAGATTTCTCTAGAATATTCTCTTATTTCTAAAAGTCTCCACAATTTTGAGAAAGCTCTCGAAATTTTTGATTTATTCCAGAATATTCTAGAATATCTTTGAATTTTCATGATATGCAATAATGTCTGAAAAAAAAATTGACAGGGTTTCAGTCGGCGATTACGACTGTCGGCCAGTCTGGCTGCTTAAGGGACTTGACCGCGACGTAGATGCGCTTGCACATTTTTAGTCATATCTCGGGAACCCATCAAGATTTTCTAAGTTTTATGGGCTTAAATCAAAGATAAGACTTCAGAGAAGATTTCGCATAAATTTCAAATTATTTTTGTAAATTTCATAGGTGATATCATCAGTTGCAATCAAGGTACAAAATTCGAAAAATTCTTTCATTTTTTTTTTAACTTCTCACATGATATATTCTCTTTAAAAGGTCGAAAATATCTCTATGAGGTGTCATTCGAAGCGGAAATTCATCAGCTTCTAAAAGGTTCATGAGAAAAGTTTATATATTATTTTGTGAACGAGTAATCACGTTTCAAAGTCATCAATGATTCATAGTACCGCTGTAGATGATTTTCCAGAAAATTTATTGAATTTCTATTGAATTACTAAAATCCATTGAAAATTCCTTTTCAACTTTAGGAATTCTCTTAAATATTTCAAATTAATTTAAATTCCATTAAATTATTGAAATCAGTCGAGGATTCCTTAAAATCCCATTAAATTACTGAAATCAATTGAAAATTCCTTGAAATTTAAAAAAATACCCCAATATATTTTAAAATGTTTAAAATTCCATTAAATTACTGAAATCAATTGAAAATTTCTTGGAATTGAAAAAAATACCCCAATATATTTTAAAACCTTTAAAATTCCATTAAATTACTGAAATCAGTTGAGAATTCCTTGGAATATTTTGAAAAACTCTAAAATATTTCAAATCTTTTGAAATCCCATTAAATTACTGAAATCCATTAAAAATTCCTTGTGATCTTTAGAAATTCTCTTAAATATTTCAAATCAATTGAAATCCCATTAAATTACTGAAATCAATTGAAAATTCCTTGGAATTTTTTAAAGTACCCTAAAATATTTAAAAACATTTTCAATACCATTCAATTATTGAAATCAGTTGAGAATTCCTTGGAATCTTTCAAAATAAACAAAAATACATCAAAACCATTAAAATCTTTTGAAATCCCATTAAAATACTGAAATCAATAGAAATTCCTTAAAATCTTTTAAAATTTTCTAAAATATTTCAAATCCTATGAAATCTTTAAAAATCCCATTAAATTACTTCAAGTAATTAAAAATTTCTTGTACTCTTTTAAAATTTCTTGAAATATTTCAAACCCAATGAAATTTGTTGAAACCTCTCTAAATTTTCTGAAGCACTTGAAAATTCCTTGTAATTTTTAAAAATACCCTAAAATCCTTTAAATTAAATCTATTTCTATTAAATTACTAAAATCAATTGAAAATTCCTTGGAGATTCTTAAAATACCCTAAAATTTAAAATCCCATTAAATTACTGAAATCCGTTGAGAATACCTTGGAATATTGTAAAATAAGCATACGATATTTCAAAACCTTAAAAATATTTTAAAATCCTATTCAATTCCTGAAACCAATTAAAAATTCTTTGAAATCTTTTAACATTCTCTCAAATATTTTAAATCCTTGGAAATATTTTGAAATCCTTTGAAACTTTTTAAAGCAATTGGAAATTCCTTGGAATTTGAAAAAATATCTTACAATCATCAAAATTCATTGGAATCACTGCAAATTATTGAAATTTCATAAAAACGGCCCAAAATATTTAAAATGTTTCAAAATCTGTTGAAATCCATTTTAATTGTTTAGAGCTCTTGAAAATTCCTTGGATTTTTTAAAAATACCATACAAATCTAAAATTCTTGGAAATATTTTTAAATCTCTTGAAACTTTTGAAAACTTAAAAAAATTTCTTGGCATTTTGAGAAACACCCTTAAATCTTTAAAATCCTTTGGAATCACTTAAAAAGATTAAAATCTATTTAAAATATTCTGAGATATTTCAAAGCCTTTAAAATCTTTTGAAATTCATTGTATTTTTGTAGAGCTATTAAAAATTCCTTTAAGGCTATGTGACGAGTGGGTCACGTGACCGGCTTCCTACCTTACCGACAGTTTTTTTATTTGTAAACTTATTTTCACACGAAAACTAGACCGGAACACACGCAAGTTGATGACAATCCATCGAAGTCGTCATGCGAGATCTTCCGTACAGCGAATATACCTCCCTCGAAATATGGGGGGTAGAGGTTTGCTGAGCGTGGAATATCTTCATCAAAGAACGGTTCTGGCTATTGTCTGCTCAGTTCTAAACAGCACAGGTTCTCTTATGCGACTCGTACATCAACATTAAGTCCTCAATGCTGCGGCACTTCTATAGCGTGCCGCAGATAGGGCCGCAGAGAAGCTTGGTCTCCTATTTTATTCTAGCGACACTACACATGGGCTAGCATGACTAACTCCTTGTGTGCTCAAAAGTCGTCTACAAGATGCAGAACATTCGCTTTTACTAAGAGAACATGCTAACAAGCCCCGCCATGGTAAATTCTACGGCACTATACGTGGACAAAAGCTATCGATGAATTTGTCCAACATGTTTCTCAAGTCCGCTGGATTGAGATCGGAGATTTCCTTTTGCCTGTCCAGACGGCGTTTAAAACACCGCAGTTCACCGCAAGCACATAATGAATGTACCTGTAGACGATACCAACTGCCGAACGTTCAAGCAAGAACCAGCTATACTTGGACATGTTCTCATTGCATGTTCAAAGTATAAATGCTACGGGTACATGGAGAGACACAGTGCGACTCTAAAAGGGTTGTATTACTTACTATCTCTAGCACTTCTATGGTGGTGATCTAATTCCCGTCCTGCCATACGCCCATGTATGGCAACGTATCGTTTCTACAAAACCTGATATTAACTTCCAAGATCAGAAGACAAAGATCATTTGCGTGATGGAATTCTCGGCAACAACGGATGGTAATATCACAGCGAAGGTGGAAGAGGAACGGGCTTAATATCAAGCACTTCTTTTTGAGCTCGGCAGGCTACAGAGTCCATTTTGTAGTTCTCATAATGGGCTGCCTTGGAGATATGAAAGCCTCATTTCTTAGCCAGCTCTCCAAGATTCCGCCTTATCAGCATCAGGCTCAGTCCATCGCGAACCGGATGCAAAAGGCTGTTCTTCTGACATCACTTCATGTAGCCGATCAACATTTTTCCTTATAACATTCTAGAAAGATTGGTAATTTAAAAAAAATATACATGGGTGAAACCTTTATCTCCAACTGTCCCGTCTGCCGCGTAAGATCACACGTGGCCAGAGACCGGTCTGCAAGGAACAGTGTTGTACGACCTGATCTCCCGTAAATTTTTCGCGTTTGCTAACCTTCTAGGACTTCAGCTTCGCGCGTTTATTAAATTAATATCGAATTTAAAAAAATTTTCATTTACGTTTTTCGTTATAAAAGGGTCTCTAATAATCTTATAAATAAATTCTTGATTACCTCTGTTATTTAATTATCACAAATGATGTCGTTTTGATGAAAATTATAGAAAAAATAATTTCTCAATGTATTTATAGAAATTGGTACCAAAAATTACCAAAATTCTTATTTAATGTTTCGTAAACACTAATAACTTGTTTTGAGATTATTTTAGTGAAAAAAGGGCCTTTTGTGCTTAGAGATTATACATTCAACTTTTTCTTCATGAAAATGTATATAACAATCAGATAAATAAATTTAATATTAATATATATATATACGCAAACACCAACGAAGCTCTTTTATATGTACAATGAACAATTAAATATTCAACTAATAATGAAAATAAGTACTTACTACAAAATTGATTACGAATTGATTTTCGAATACTTTTCTTCGCACATTAGGGTTCCATAATTTATTTCTTTATAAGTCCTGGAAACATTATCCTCATCGCCTTGAATGCCCTTTTCTAGACATTTTTCCAGTACATATTTAAAGTGTCAAAAGTTTTAAATCGTTTCTCGTATGAATTTCTCATCAGAATGTAATCATACGCTTTTTTAAATTCAAATCAACTTAACTTGAATTCATGCATGAATTTTTGCTTAATTTAAGTTCATATCTGAATTTAAATACGTCACTGTAAAAACAAAGTATAATTGCAGGGATAGTTTCAAGTATTACAGTAAGACTCAGAAAAGACTGTCTCGAGTGGTACTAAAATGATATCACCACTGGTGGGAACCCAAATTCATTTATTTTACATAGAAAATAACAGCATCATATTATTATATTTAAAAACAGGACACAAAGGAAATGATACTATAAAAAAGAGATCTCTAGTTTTTGAAGTGTATTTCCCAATTTAAGATGTCACATTTTTATGTCTGTTAACATAGGAAATTTTGATGATAAACTTATTGCTTAATGGTAGAATTCTATCTTCATTGCTTAAACTTTAATTTAAAGTACTTTTTAAAAAACTAATTTAATACCTTCTTTGCAAAATAAAATAAAAGTTCATTTAAAAAATATATAAAATATATAAATTGCCAACTCCAAAATTTACTTTTTATCTTCAAATGTCATTAAACATGATTTAAAAGAATAACTATTTTCCGAATTAACTTCAGGAATTAATTTCGGCTTCGAAGCATCCTACAATGAGTTACAAAGAGTTCAACTTATCAAAAACAAATAATTTATACACTTATAAAATAATAATTGGCTATAACTGCCACGAATAGAACTATATAAAAATGTTCTTAGAAGTAAGAAAATGATAAAGTGAATGTACAAGAAAAAGATAAAATGGGAAACACCACATATCTCATTTGAATATTATAATTACATAATTACATATATGCATAATTACATATGCAAGTGTGTAAAACAGTTATTTTATATTCTTCCAAATTATACAATACTGCACTTTGAGGTTATTCCTCGTACACGTCATAAGAAAATGAAAAGTTTACTCAGCCGGACGCAGAGCTTCTGTACGGCAGACCGCGCCCACTGCCGTGTAACCAATAAGAGCAATCCACCGGATATCAACATAGCTTCCGGCACCGAACATCTATACACAGCCAAATTACAAACAGACTACTTTATTGAGTGACTTGTTGTTTAGGTCCATATACTACGAGCTAAAAGTGTGGAAAGAAATCCTAATGCAACTTCTTGATGTAACCTTGCTTCTGGCTAAAAGAGGTTTGGATTCCCGCGGAGATACTAACGGAATTGGGGATCCTTCCAACGGTAACTTCCTTTGTTTCCTTTGTTTGTTCAAATGAAATAATAAATTGCATTCCTCGAGAACGCACAATTTACGCGTCAGCAAAAATGACTGCAGAATGAATGCAGGTGTATTTGAAACAAATAAAGATTCGAGAAAAACGTCGCAGACTGGCCACCCATCTCACGGTTGTGAGACGTGGTTACAGCTGAAATTTTACCGCGATTTCGCTTGGAGCGAGTGCAATTTTTAAGATTAGCACCTGCTCACAGCGAAATCCTGCGGTTGTCCTTATGACAAACTTTTAACTATATATGTTCTTGTTTTTCTTCTGATAGAAAATAGATAGCTTCGAGGCACTTATTCATTTGTTAAAGAAAAGTTTGTATAATCCTATAATTGGCAAATGTCTGCGAAACTTATAGCTCATCAAAAATATGTAGCAGTGTAATTAAAAGTTATTCCCAGAAAAATTTAAAACAGATAACAATATAGAATATCACTAACTGCTAAATGCCCCATATAAATCGTCTATGACCAACTATTACATTTTATTTAGAAAATATGATTATTTTTTTACATAATTTAAAGAAAAAATTGTTTAAAAAAGTAAAATTTATTTAAGCAATTGAAAATTGTTTAAAAAGTCATGAGGGATGTTTAAATTGTCCGTATCAAGATTCCCTTTTAATGAATGACTCGACTCTTTTATTTTTAGTAAGATATTATCTTATTTTTAAAATATTGATATTATTAATCAAATAGGAATAAAATACTAATTTAAGCTGCATATGTTCATAAACATCAGCTTTTTCATGTAGAAAATGAATTTTGTACGATTTTCCAAATAATAAATTAGAAACTAATATGCATTGCCTTTAACAAATATATTTTTTAAATCAAGACTCATTTTTACGAAATTATCTTGACACTTTTGTTTTTAGAAAGATGTTATAATATTGTAAAGATATTCCACGCAAATTTTAAATATATGGATTCAAATTGAAAATGTTAAATTGTACTTTTTTTTGATAAATTTCTAAGTAGTAAAATATTATTATATCCAAAGAATTTTAAGAGATTTGGTTTCAAAAATGTTTAGAACTCTCAGTATTCGAAAATTTGTCATTATGCATTTTCAAATAGTTTGTTTTTGATCAAGTGAAATAAACAGTTTCATTTGGAACGAAAAAATTGGTTTTGTACAAGAAAAAAGACGAGTTTTCACAAAAATGTGCAAATTCTTAACCAAATATACATTTTCTACTAAATGGTTAAACATTAGAACATAAAGTACGAATTTTCCACGAAACAGTGGAATTTCCAACAAATAATTTGAGTTTTTAACGCAATATTTACATTTTTATGTACAAATAATTATTTTTTAACAAAAAAAGCAAACGAATTTTGAACTAAAATTATGAATCAACCAAAAAGCTGAGCTTTTAAGAAAAATGGTTCAAATTTCAACCAAGGATCTTAATTTTCAAACTAAACAGATAAATTTTCAACAATAAATGTAATAGATATTTGAACCAAAACAAATATTTTAATTATAAATTAAAAGCAGCTGGGTTTATCCAACAAAATCAAATTTTCTATTACATTGTTAAATTTTAGAACTGTAAATATGAGTTTTCTTCAGAAAAGTTAAATTTTCAAATAGAAAATTAATTTACTACCAAAAAAGATTAGATTTTAACAATAAGGTTGCAATTTTTACTACAAAAGGTGAAATTTCTACAGTAAGAGATGATATTTTAAACCAAAAAGATAAATGTTCAAAAACGACACTAATTTTTTATTAGCCAAAAATTTCTAAAGTATTTAAAATTTTGGTTAAATCTTTAAATTTCTGTGAAATCTTTGAGACATCGTTTGGAATCTTAAAATATTTTTATAAAAATATATTTTTATTTATTTTATTATTAAATTAAATAATATTATTATATATTAAAATATTCAATATTTTATTTTATATTAAATATTAAAAGTCTTTGTGAAATCTTTTGAAATCTTCTAAACAAATATAATGGTTGAAAATTTTCAAAATGTTTTGAAATCTTTGAAATTTGATATGCCCTTCTTGAAATCTTTGAAATTCACTGAAATCTTTTGAAATGCTTGTGATTTTTTTTCAATTTTTGTGAAATCTTTAGAAATCTTCTAAAAATGTTCGGAATCGTTCAAAATACTTGAAACGTTTTGAAATTTGGTGTATTTGTACCCCTTTTGAAATCTTTGAAATTCTTGTATTCTCTTGAAATCCTTACGACATTTTTATGAAAACTTTGAAATATTTGTGAAATCTTTCTGAAATATTTTGTATTAATGTAAAATGATTAAAATATTTAAAACCTTTGTGAAATCTTTTAAAATCTTTCAAAAATTTTGAAATGATTTCAAATCTTTGAAATGTTTTGAAGTCTGTGTTTTTTTAAAATCTTTTAATTCCTTGAAAACTTCTGAAAGTTTAAAAGACTTTGTAAAATGTTCCAAATCTTTATAATCTGGTGTACAGTGTCTTTGAAATCTTTGAAATCTTTAAAATCTTTAAAATCCTTGAAATATTTGTAAAATCTTTTTAAATCTTTGTGAAATCTTTTGAAATATTTGTGAAATCTTTCTTAAATATTTGTTTGTGAAATCTTTTGTATTCTTTGAAATCATTAAATTATTTGGAATCTTTGTGAAATATTTTGAAATCTTCTCAAATGTTTTGAAACCTTTTGAACCTTTTGAAACCTTTTGAATGATTACATTTTCTTTAATCTTTGAAATTCGTAAAATCTTTGTGAAATGTTTAAAATCCTTTTGAATCTTTTGAAATCTTGAGAAATATTTTCTAACCTTTTGAAACCTGGTGCACACTCAAAAACCGAGTGGTTAAGCCCTCGAAAAATCCGTTGTATGACAATAGCCCATCCTAATTATGAAATTGAATTAGCATCGAAATTTTCAACTAATAATTTTAATAGCTTGAAAGTTAAATATCATAAAAAATATATACTTCAACATTCTATATCTTGATAAATAAAAAACTTTTCAGTATCAAGATTTCTTTTAAGTGAGCTGTTTCTTTCACAATAGACTAGAAGATTTAAATTACTCTTCGGATTTCAATATAATAGCTTTTTTAAAAGCAACAAAAAATTCCAATTCAAGGTTCTCGTGAAAAATTCAAGGACATTTCCAGGTTTTCAAGATTTAAAAATAATTCATTCCAGGTTCTCAAGGTTTTCAAGATAGGTGGTACCTTATTTTCAAGGTCATCGCCCGACTCGCACCCGCTGACCAGCTAAGTATACCCCCACCATTGCGTTAACCCAGTTACCCCTTACTTGCTTTTACCAAGCATATCTGGCGTCGGATTAGAGGCGGACATACCTGAGATCTTGAAATTAGGGTTTTAAATCTCTAAGAAACATCGAACTTGTAATCGAAACCTTCACAGTAGCTTCCCTCGCTGGTTGCAGTGCTGTCTATGGTTCTAAGAAAGTTCCCGAGTTTTGGATTCAAAATGACCAAGAACTCAATATTGATGCCTCAGACATGAAAGCTTTGTGGCTTTCACTGTTCTACTAGAAATTCAAATTCTTGTTAGGTTCTACTCACAATAGATAATATAACAGCTATCTGTTACATTCACTAAATTGTAGGCATTCAGCATGTTCATTTAAATAAGACGGCTAGAGGAATTCGAAAATGGTGTGAAGAACGAAAAACTTTCATATTTATCTTTTATATTAGCTCTCAAGAAAATTTCGAGGCTTATCGCGCATCCTGGAAATTATTGCCTGAAACTGAAGATGAATTAGCCGATTTTGTTTTTAGATAAATAGCTAAACAATTGGAAACGCCAAATAGAAATTTATTTTCTAGCTGAACAAATAATAAATGTGTGCCTTATGTAACGTGGAAAAATGATCCTAATTCTGAAGCAGAAGATACTTTTACGTTGTCTGGGACAAGATGTCTTTTTCGTGCCTTCCCAACTTTTGCAATTATTTTAAAGGTCTTTGACGAAACCGAATCTGAGGAATCTGAGGGTATTGTGATTATTCCAGACTAGCCTATTCTTTCTCAGCAGTCTGTTTTTCAAATATTGCTGATCCAAGAATCAATTTATTTTGAGCCAAAAATGAATCTTCTACTTTCTTGTAATAGGGAACCACATCAACTTTGAAGACACCTTAATCTGATGGCCAAGAAGTTGTTCGGCAAGCCTTGAGGGGGAAAGTAATTGGAGAAACCTCGTTGAAAAATCTGTGTTTGCTACTAAAAGCTCATCAATGAAGAACTATGATGTGGCTCTTAAGAAATGGCGGACCTTTTCCCTAGGCAACTCTATGAATCCTTATAAGCCAGAAGTTCTTGAGATTCTCAAATTTCTTACTTAGGAGTACGAGAAAAGACTATTTATATAGTATGATGATATATATTATACGACCACACTTAGAATCCGCAAATAATTCTGAATTAGTTTCCTTTCTAAGCGTCTAATGAAGACTTACATCTTTAGGATTGGTCCAAGAAGCTTGGTAAGCTCCTAGCTCTTACTGCAAGTCATGGAATGCAAAACTTTGCTTCTATTAATATCAGTAAAGTTAGAAAGACTCCAACTTATGTTGAAATTCCGATTACAAATCAGATTAAAATTTCGAATTGCAATAAAGAGCAACCGGCAAGCAGAATGGACACCTAAATAATTTCCAAACATAGTATGCGACATGTAGCTACTTTTACCGCCAAGAATCTTGAAGTTCATTGGGATTTGATTAAAAGACAACTGTCTCATCTTCAAAAATAGTGTACAATTCGTTAATTCGATACTAAATTCCCATACTTAATTCTATCTTGATCCAAAAAGTTTTTATTTAACTTTAATATTTTGTTATAGAAGTATCAAATATCATTCATGTTCCTCTATTGTAAAAAATAAAATAAGCCGCCGTAATTCTTGTTGCTTTCTCAATTGTCAACAGTTGAAGGGCCAAGGAACAAACCGTCATATCCCACAAATTTTTTTTTCTAAAATTCCCTGTTCCAAGTCAGATAAATGAGGAATAAGCGAATAAGACGTGATAAATAAATGTTTTGAAAAAAATTGAGAAAATGATTTTTTCTGTATGTTTGGGTTATCAAAAAGCTCTCAGAGAGCAACCAATTTGCAAAAGCTTTTTCCTATAATGGAAAAAAGTACAAATTCTTTTTCTCATAAAGTATAGATATATTAAAAAAATTTCAAAATCAGACTCAATGAACGTTACATTCTTTAAATCGTGTGATACGCTCTCTTTTTAATTAATAAAAAGCTAGCGGTATTTTCTTGGATTTATACGGTCAAATTGTTAAATTTATTTTATTCTTAATTTCAGATTGCAATAAAAACTCTTTGGATGCATGAGAACAATTACTAACTAATGTCAACAAGAATAAGTACTCTTAAACAATAATAAATTAGAATTCAATTAGAATAAAACTGAAATAATGTGAAAAATCTAAGATACATAAACCGCGAAATAGTAAATAAATTAGAGTAGAAAAAAGTAGAAAAAATAGAAATCACTTTTCTAAATTTACAAAAATTATTAAAATAATGAAAACTTGAATTTTGCTACGATCAGAAGTAAATTCTCGGTTATTTCATTCAATTCCCAGTTATTTCCCTATTTTTCCGCTCAATAAATATCTCGGTTATTTCCCGGTTTCCCAGTCAAGTCGCCACCCTGCCAACAATTGTGAGAAAATAGTGTCTTTAGTGTAATTTTTTTCGAAATAGTAACAGAATAGGGATTAGGGACTAAAAAATACCAGATTATGAGGCCTATATTATTAATTAAATTAATTTACCTTTAATAAAGGCACTGCATGTAACGGTTGCTCTCCAACGCAAACTAAATCGCTTCCCACTCCGTTGTCTATAATCCTCTGCTTAGTTACGTTCGTTAATTCTCTATCCACTTCAAAAACGCCCACACCTGGTGTTATCACCACTGATAATTGTCCAGTTCTATCGAAACTCCGGTCCAGGTAATGTTTCTCGAACACTAGAAAAATATTTTTCATTCAAATAAATATTCATAATTTTACTCGTCCAGGATAACCACTCTAATCCCGGTCAAAAATTTCCTGTCAGTAAAATTTCTAATTTCTTTTAGAGAGGAAAATTTCTCCAATTGTATTGCTTACCAGACTGCACACTCTTTCCCCTATTACCCTCTTTATCCCTTTTTAAAAGAATTCCTTTTTTTCCTCTTTTTCAAGAAACTTCCCCTTTTTCTCGTTTTCTCGCTTAAATGCGAACTGATTTAATAGAACCAAATAAGAAAGTCCAACTATTTTCCCTTGAAAGTTAATTCTTTTTAATTGAAAAGTCTACTCGTATATTTTTGGTTCAGAATTCATCTCTTTTGTTTGAAATTTTATTGAAAATTCAACTATTTGGTTTAAAATTAACTTTTTTGATGAAAATCCATATTGTTTGGTTGAATTAAGGGCATTGGTTCAATCCGACTTGGAATTCTTTTTGTATAGGTACGTAACTGACTCAATATATAATTTTTCTCAAACATTTGAGAACGAAAGAAAGAAAACTTGTCAAATATTTGGGGTTTTGCGAGATCCTCGAATCAATAAAATGTATAGAGCAAATACGTCAATTTGAGTGAAAACTAGATTGTTAATAACGCTGTAGCTTGAAAACGGTCAGTTGTACAAAAAAAAAGCAGACAGAAAAAAGTCATGCATTTGTTCAAATCTTCCAAAAAATCTTTTACCGAAGATTTTTTCATGCATAATATATTTGTTCTAGAGAATAGTTTAAACGATTGCGACTAACCTCTCAAAAAAGTACTTCTGATATTTGCACTACCAGGGGTCTCATCACAATTTTTAACCTAAAATCTCCTCTAGGCCTCGGAGTGCATGTTGAAGTATTAGTGGCGGTTCGATTATACGCATTCGGGCCACCTCGGGGAAGAAATTTTAGATTTTTTTTGACTATATTTGGTATTCTAATTACCTAGCGCAATAGAATTTTGACCATTTTGCACAGTATTTGAAACCGGCTGGCCAGAGGGTACTTGATTATTGCGTTCAATAAACGATTCTGTAGAAGAAAAGATAGATATTTGTTATTATTTTATTGGGTCGAGTGGTAACCTTGTTGCAACAATTTAGGAGTTTCCTTCATTAAGTGTATGTATGATGTGTCCAAAAAAACAATATTTATCGGAAGATTTTTAGTCCTCTGAATCCGAAAACGACATCGGAATTTCTCCATCGCCTCAGGTTTTTGAGGTATCCTAACCTAAAATTGCAAAAAACACGGGTTTTTGTTATCTTCGGGGTTAAATTACATCGCGAATTAATTTTTCTTTCTAAAAACTCGTTATTGCATTTTAAAGTTCTCTCTCTTCAAAACCGATTTAAAATTTTTTAGATATCTTTTTTTTTTTCGGAGATATCGTTCAATGAATGTAAGTAATTTACCGTTTTCGTGAATACTTTTCTGTGAGTACTTTGCTGTTTTCGTGAACGATATCTCAAAGAAAAAAAAGATATCTGAAAAATTTAAAAAGGTTTTTGAGGGTAAGAGTCGTACTTTCAGATGCCGTAACGAGTTTTTAGAAAAAAATATTATTTCGCGATGTAATTTAACCCCAAACATAGCAAACCACCGTGCTTTTTGCACTTTTAGGTTAGTTATGAATCCGGCGATAAACATGCAGACCATATTTGTTTGAATCCACAAATTATTGCGCTTTTTTTCAAATAACCGAAATTATTTTAAAACAGGCAGGCACTAAGCTTCAAGTTACAAAATGGATTTTCAGGGAAAATTAGGCGATGCATGTTTTTTCTATTTGCAAACAAAACAAAAAAATTTGCGCAGTTATGCGTGTTTGAATTTTCTGATTTGTTTTTCAGAAAACCTCAATTTTTTTCTTTGCACCTCTGTAACTTTTTATTCAATCGAGATATTTATCATTTACTAGCTGATGTTGATATTGATCATTGGCGTTTTTCGAAATACATCGGTAAACTCAAAAAACGGTTCAAAATTAACAAAATGGCAGCGGATTTTCTGAAAAAGTTAAAAGTAGATTTTTCTCAAAAAACCCGCACTACTATTATTTGCAAATTTTTTGTTAACTTTGTATTTTCATATACATCTGTCTCTTTCACAATGTCTTGTATCGTTTACGAGAAAAATTAGAAAATAATGTTCTCAGGAAAAAAATTCTGCTGGCCTCAAAAATGGTTTAGAGGTCACACACGACCCCCTTTCCAAGGAATCATGGTGGGGCGGAAAAACACCCCTGTGACTGTTCACAGAAATAACTTAGGTCGCACGCACCACCTTTTTAACGCGTCGTAGGGGAGGGGGTGAGAAGGCACCCCCATGACTGGCCACAGAAATAATTTAGGTTTCACTCGACCCCCTTTCCAACGAATCATGTGGAGGGGGGGCGGAGAAGCGCCCCTTTGACTAATCATAGGAATAAATTAGATCACACACGGCCTCCTTTCCAAAGCGTCATTGGGGGGAGGGCAAGAAGGCAACTCTGTGACTGACCACAGAAATGATTTAGGCTACAGATGGCCCCCTTTCCATCGAAGCGTGGGAGGGGGCGGAAAAACACCCCTATGACTGGCCACAGAAACAACTTAGGTAACACACGACCCCTTTTCCAACGAATCATGGTGGGGCGGAAAAACACCCCTGGGACTGTTCACAGGAATAACTTAGGTCGTATACGACCCCCCTTTCTAACGCGTCATAGGAGGGAGGCGAGAAGGCACCCCTCTGACTGGCCACAGAAATAATTTAGGTTACACTCGACCCTATTTCCAACGAATCATGGTGGGGGCGGAAAAACGCCCCTGTGACTAGTCACATGAATAAATGAGATAACACACGGCCCCCTTTCCAACGCGTCATTGGGGGAGGGGGCGAGAAGGAAATCCCGTGACTGACCACAGAAATGATTTAGGCTACACAAGACCCTATTTTCAACCTGTCATTCGGGGAGGGAAGGCACCCCTATTACTGGCCAAAGAAATAACTCAGGTCAGCAACATCTTCCTTTCCAACGTCTCCCGGGGGGGGGGGCATTGCTATCACTGGCCACATGAATAGTTCAGGTCACACACGACCCCCTTTCCAACATCTCGTGGGGGACAACCCTATGTCTGGCCACAGAAATAATTTAGTTCACACACGACCCCCTTTCCAACGAATCATGGTGGGGGCGGAAAAACGCCCCTGTGATTAGTCACAGGAATAAATTAGATCCCACATGGCCCTCTTTCCAACTCGTCATTGGGGGAGGGGGCGAGAAGGCAACCCTGTGAATGAGCACAGAAATGATTTAGGCTACACATGACCCCCTTTCCATCGAAGCGTTGGAGGCGGCGGAAAAATACCCCTGTGGCTGGTCACAGGAATAACTTCGGTTACACACAACCCTCTTTCCAACGCGATATGGGGAGGGGCGAGAAGGCAACCTATGGCTGGCCACAGAAATAACTGAGGTTACAGACGACCCCCTTTTTAACGTCAAATGGGGAGGCACCCCAATGACTGGCCACTGAAGTAATTTAGGTCACAAACGACCCCCTTTCTAACGTCTCATGGGGAAGCACCCCTGTGACTGGCTACAGAAATAATTTAGGTCACATCATAGCCCCTTTCCAACGTCTCATGGGAGGCACCCCTATGACTGGCCACAGAAATAACTTAGGTCACGTACGACCCCCTTCTCAACGTGTCATGGGGGACAACCGTATGTCTGACCACAGAAATAATTCAGGTCACACACGACCCCCTTTCCAAGGAATCATGGTGGGGCGGAAAAACACCCCTGTGACTGTTCACAGAAATAACTAGCCACCTTCTTTGAAATATGTAAATAACGAATTCTTCTTCCCCTCTTGACTTTCTTTAGTGTCATCTTCAGAAAGTGAAGGTTCATAAGCCACACACCCATAGCAGTCTGGATTCTTGCCATACCTGGTGAGTTTGACAACTCTTCTAGCTTCCTCAGTTTCTGTGTCATCCTCCAATCTTGTACGCTTTCCATTCTTTGGTGTTAAAGTCAGCTTAATGAGATACCTGAAAAAAATTATACTATATTTGATGCTTGATTTTGAAGTTACTCATATTGCAAGTTTGGATAATTTTCAAGTCCTTTCTCTAAATTTGAATAAGAAGCAAAATAAAAGTTTCTGTATACGTAATTTAGTCGTTCATAAATGGTTGTTCTCAAATCATTCACTCCGTATGAGTACGAATCTCCGCCCTTCCATGTGAAAATGAATATTGTTTGCCTACATGGCAGGAGATCCGAACGGTTTATTTTCAAATGAAATGAGTCTTGACGAGGGAGTATAGCAGCGACTTATAGGTGAACTGATTAATGAAGGACTGTAGTATACCATCAAAACTGCATATATATACTTCAGCCCACCATTTAGTTCCTTTGGGAATTATTATAAACAACTCATCTTTTTTTGCCAAAGCAACCATAGTTTTGAAATCTTGAATTTCTCCTCCGTCTTTTGCAGTAAAAATCAACAAAAAGATAATTCCACAGAAAATGTAATAAATGTACTTGACGCAAAAATTTACCTCCACGATAGCTAAAAATATATATTTTAAAATTATTGAGTTGCAAATAAAGCTTCAAAATCATGATATAATATTTAGTTATTGAACATAAATGGGCAAGCTGCCAAACGTAAAAATGTATTTTATATTCTTTGAAGTCTAATTTCATAGACAAGATATTGGGGTGTCCAAATAACTGAGGCATATTCTAAATTTGTTCCAACCAACGAAAAGTACAGGGTTTCAAGAGTTAACGGATTCTCGAAATTTGAAGCATTTCTCGTGACAAAGCCCAAGGACCTGAGTGCCTTTTTTGCCACCTCTGACACTTGATCGTTATGCATTAGTGACTTGTCCAAAAAGAGTCTTAGGTCACGTGCCCGCGTCACCCTCTGCAATACTTTCCCGCCCAGTGAATAATTTTGTGCAGCTGTTAATATTTTCCGCGAGAATAATATTACTAGGTATTTTTTAATATAAAGCAACATTCCGTTCAGCGAAAACCATTCTGGCAACCTATCAATATCACTCTGAATTTCAAGACAGTCTTCTGAGGATCGAAAAGTTTTAAAAAGATTAAGATCACCAGCAAATAAAAGAAACAGACAAAATTTGAGTGGATATCGTTAACATATAGGATGAACATGAGGGGACTCAGATTCGAGCAATGTGGCACTCCCGACATTGCTCTGAAAATCTCCAAGTACTGCCTATCAACACGAAATGAGTGCGGTATGTCGCTGAGATAACTTGTTAGCCAGTAGAGTAACATTTCAGGCAAACCCACAGCCCTGAGCTTTGTCAAAAGAGTACAGTGGTCAACCTTATCGGAAGTTTTTGAGAAGTCAGTGTAAATCCCATCAACCTGTACGCCCTTCTCCAGGTTTTTAATGAGGAATTTTCAAGTATAAAAATACCCTTCTTCCAGCTTTCCCTGACCTGGGTATTAACCTGCAAGTGTAAAATACCTCTTTTTTAGTTCTTCCTAACCAAAAATACTAACTCCCAAGTAAAAATTAACCCTTTTCCAGCTCTCTCTGATCTTGAGTACGCACCCCTAAGCGTAAAAATACCCCTTTTCTATGTCTCCCTAGCCTTGAGCACTAACCCTCAAATTTAAAGTACCCCTTTTTCAGCTCTTCCTTTCCTGGGTATTAACCTTCAAGAGTAAAACACCCCTTTTCCAGGTATCCCTAGCTGGAACCTTGTATAGTTCGTGTTCATGATAAATTTTCAGGGAAGTCGGTAAATGTCGGCAAGATGAATCTGTATTTAAAAGTGACAATTTCGATGGATTCTGGAAAAGTCGAATATCATCCTTAAAGTCGACGAGTGCGTTTTTCGTCATATTGGAATCGCACCCTCCACGAGACGGTCTTTCTTCGAGCAAACATCCTCCCCGAACCCACCCACCGCAATATTCGCTTTGAGACGGCCCACAACTTCCGCCTACTTCAACTGCGAAAACCCTTCTAGGGCACGCTTTTGCCGCTCCTCCAGTGGGCCAATGAGAACGCGCCAACGCGAAGAATAATGTTCGACGGGCGAAATAGACGAGAAAAACTTTTCCGCGACCAGAAAAAGGGAGAAAGGAGATGAAAACGGGGAAAGGAGAGAGAGAAAACTAATTTTTCGACTTATCGACAGAGTCGCCGACAGTAGCGTAGAAACGATGAACCGAAAACGTGTGTAGAAAAAATAATTTAAAATAATATATTTATGAGGGGGCTTCAGATTGATTTTTCGGATAAATTTGTCTACAGGTCACAATTTTTATCCGATTTATACTTTTTTAAATTGAAACTGAATAAATTCCCCAGTGATCCCTTGAGGCAAATTTTCTTTTTGTTTTTGCAAAATTCTTTGTAAACAACAAACGTAGAAAAATGTTGTTTTCTGGAAAAAAACAACTTATTTTAACTCGGAGTTAAAATGCTTTGTCTTAACTGAATATCAAATCAAATCAATGCATTTGCAACTACACTACGTAAATAATCAATTTGATGAGTAAATTAATTGTTATAAACAAATTTTATAAAAAATCGTTCTGATGTGCCACTTTAGCACGGCAATTTTTTTGTGTATTTTTTGCGATTAAAGTCATGTTTTTTTTCTGAAAAAAAAAACAACATAAATGCATCAAACATAAATTACATTTATTGTTAATAAAAATTTCTATAAAGAAAGTCCCAATCAACACTTCCGAGGTAAAAAAAATCCTTAAATTACAGTTATAATTATTTATTTGTAATAATTAATCAACAGAATTTGTTACAAAAATAATTTATATGATTATTATAAACATTTTTACAAACGAAAACTTAGATTTCTCATTTCCACATACAAAGAGACGTTCTTTTCACATACATGAAATTACCTGACAACATAAAGAATTTAGAGAAATTTTAATTAAATATTATAAAAATTTTCATTCATAGACTTCATAATTTATTCATTAATTCCAACCGAGCAATTCACGCCTACCCCGAAAGGGAAATGGCTTATTGGTATAATAATAATAATGGCCTTCCGCCATCTTGTGCAATGTCAGTTTTTTTAAAAGAGCTGCTTTTCGAGCGGGCCCTTTTGATTGATAGATGGTGTGCAGCTTCATCCACACAGAATTCGCGGTCTCACAGCCCTTGATCTGCTTTAATTCAGATAGTTGGATTGCTGATATTAAGTCCGAGTGTGCTTTCCTGTCCGCGATGTCCCATTCGTGTGCTGCAGCTATCGAAGCTGCGTTTTCATCTCCTTGGACAATCTACGGTTTCACCTTCTCGCTGCTGACATACTCCCAAGCATCATTCTTCACTAGTAATGCCTTCACTTGTAGTTTCCACGTATCGAAGTTATCCTTTTCTAGGGCTTCGATACGCGTCGAGTGCGTGGAACTCATTTCGCGAAAGTTTATAAAGTCCGCACGCTTCCCCTCGAACTGAACGAGACTACTTTCGGCACAATTTCTTTTTAGTTATTTTCAATCTCGATCGCGAACGCGACGACCTGGGCCCATAACCTGTGGGAACTAGAGGGTGAATTGCGATCAAAGAAATACAACCCGATTACTATAAATAACGCTTTATTGGAACAGGAAATTAACGATCTGACGACTCGATGACTTTCTAGAGAAGACAGACTAACTCACGTCGTAGACAAAGGAAAGCAGAAAAAAACATACATAGTTGGCTTCACACAACATACAGGGGTGTAGCTTGTAAATGGTCTAATATCTAATAAAAGGTTATAAATTACATTTATGAAAAATAAATAAAATATTTTAATTAATTCATATTTTAAACCAAAAACATTTGTATATTTCAATCTAAATGCAGCTGAAAACATTGAGTTTAAAATGCGTTGAGTTCAAGATATATTTCAAAAAGAAAACTGAAAGCAGAGGATCGACTTTCAAAATAAGTGTCTAAAAGTAAGAAAGTGACTCGCCAGCTGGCTTGCAATAAACATTGAAATCGCTGTATTTTCACATTTCTAACGTTTAAACTTCAACTTTTGATTTTTTCGCGTTGTAGTAATTTCGAATCCCAGAATTTGTTATTTCTGACGTAACCTATAACTCATAATTAAAATTATGAAAATTCAAACAATAAGCCTGCATTCTGAAAACGAGACAAATTTTAACATTAAAATTCAAGTTGTCAAATTAAAGCCTTAAAAATTGAAAAAATTACAATTAGTGCTTTGTAAATTGTATTAGAATCCTAAAAGAGTATAATTAGTTCGGGATCGAAAGACATATCTTTGCATACGGCATAGTTATCTGCCCTAAAAAAATGTTTCATAAATTCTTGTTTGCAGAGTTTTTAACTTTTTCGGAATAAATAAATACCGTAGGAAAAAATTGACAAGATCCAGGTCTTGAAATTATAATGACAGCAAATTTTCTGTACTTCTGGGGACAACTGAAATATCCCGAAAAATAAAATTCCCGACTCTGTAAATTTCCCAAATAATTAAATTCCAAAAATAATAATATTCCCGCACAGTTTATAATATTAATAGATTTAATACTTTCACGATGATTCATTATGATCAATTTAAATTTAAAATTTAAAGCTTTTTCGGGTTTCAATCGTGTGCAAAACTACGAAACTTGCCTACGTTTCGTGAACATTGCAGTTCACTTACTCTAATTCTTTTGCATTCACACTTCTTAAGGAGCGAGAAAGACAGATAACCTAAGTTCCGCCGGCCCTGCCTAGAACACTGTATTGAACATTTTTAAATTGAGGAAGGTTAATTAAATGAATTAAAATTGTTTGTAAAATGTTACCATTACAAAGCTTTCTCTATGAGGAAGTAAAATATTAATTTTTTAATTACAAAACAGAGGCATTAAGTCATAGACTTTTATTTCGCTCGTTCAAAGTTCAGTTCTAAGTCAACTCGATAATTTGTACTCAGTATAAAAAATATATTAAAAATCATTTCACTGCGTCTTAAAAATATCCCAATATAGGTGATCCACTTTATTATTAATTATCTAAAGCTTTTCATTTTAATGTCCAATCGTATAATTGAGTTAATTTGGAAATCTTTTAGAAATTTACTAAAAATCACGAACTAAACTTACGGTTTAGGTAAAAATTTGATCCGAATTTTTTAATCTATTGAGAAAAAAAAATTTTTTTCTATTTTTTTCAAGTTTTCAAAATGTTGAAAAGCATATAACTTTTTTAGTTTTTAATTAATTTAGAAATGTTATGAGAAAAATTTGCGAATCTTTTTGTCGCCTACAAGAAAATATGATAAAAATTCTAAAACTCTTTAAAAAAATTTGTTGAAAATGTTGAAAATACTCTAAATTTCTTCTTTTTGGTCGGAAATATCTGGTTAAGGAACTTGACCTTCACTTCTGGGTCCTAAAAAAGTTCATTAAAGGCCGACTCTATTTTTGGAATCTGAAAAACCAAAACTTAAAGTACGTTGAAAAACAGAGATAAAAAATAGTTGAATTTTCGAACCAAAACTACGAATAATCTACAAAGCAGTAGAATTTTCAACTATAAAATGTGAATTTTTAACGAAAATGTTAATTCTCAACCAAAAGTATCAAAAAGTACTCAACAAGTCAGTATCATTTTTACCCAAAAAGATGAAATTTCTATAAGATGAGATAAATTTTGAAACCAAAAAAGAAAAAAAGGTTGGATAAAATTGTTGAATTTTCAAGCCGATAAGACGAATTTTCAACAAAGCAGTTGATTTTTCTACCAAGTAGGATGACTTTTTTTACAAAATTGTTGAATGTTTAACTAAATAACAGCATTCTAATTTTAAAATATTAATTTTTAACCATACATTTGATAGTAGACTTTTCAACCGAAAAGAGTCAACTTTCAATCAAAAATAGTTAGAATTTTTATAATTTGTAGACTTAAGATTGAAGAGTGAGACTAAACATTAAGGTTTATTTTTAATACTTCAAAAATATTAGGTTAGAAAAGTGGAAAAATTGCTTGAAAATAAAGTTAATTTTCCACTGTTCCATTGCAATGTGTCTGACCTGTTCTACTTCATATATTAAATGCCTTGCTATAAATGACTGTTACTACTTGAAATATATGGTGCCTTACCTAAAATAGCATATACTACTTGACATCCCGTATGCCTCAAAAAAATGATTTGTACTACTTGAAGTACGTACACTGATAGAAAGAATCGTTCACGGCAAACGAATGGTTCGTTTGGAAAAAAAATGGAGGTGACTTTGACAGAAACGAATATTCGTTGACTATTAACAAATTTCACAAAATTATTATTTACTCTTTAACAACGGTTTGCATATAATGAAAATCATCTCAAAGCGATGCAAGAGTACTTCCAGAATACAAATAATTTGATTATTGTCAGTTTTAATTGTTATAAACAAATGCCATTAACAAAGAGGCAAATAGTGTAATTTTTGTTGCAAAAATTGTTTGCGGGTGAATATGTTTTAAATTATATTGAGAGTGATTGTTAGTCACAATTTTTATGAAACATCAATAATTGTAAATGTTGTAAACAATTTTTTGCAAAAATTTTGAATTTTTTTCTTCCTTCATTATCTGAAATTATGTAGATATTCGGGAAAATGATATATGTTTCGTTATGTGTGTTCAAAGACAACAGTTTTTGATTTTGTAAGAAAATTAAATAAGTAAATATAAAACTTTGTACGGGAAAATAATTTTTTTGCACTGAAACTGCTTCGAATGTTTGTGAGAGAGATTTGCAGTAACTTTTTCTATGTAAAATTCACAAGAAACAGTTGTTATTATTTAATTTTAAATATTGCGATTCGTATGTATTTAACAATATTGTAATTTTTATTGAAAAAAGTTTGTTCTCTGGAAATAGTTTGAATTATCGTGAGAGTCATTGTCAGTAACAATTTCTATAAAACATTATACGCAATTTGCTTTGAAAATTGTAGAATTTGTGCTTTTTCAATTTCAAGTTCTTGGTGGAAATTTGAACTACTTTCTTAAAAATTCAGTTTTGTGGTTGAAGGTTCTTCATTTTAGTTAAAAATAATGTGGTTGAAAATTTAACTATTTTCTTGAAAGTTCTTTTTTTTTGTCCATAATAGCTTTTTTGAACTGAAAATTTAACTTTTCCAATTTTGATTAAAAATTTGTCTTTCTTAGTTGAAAACTCATTTATTTTTTTGGGATTTCTTTTCTTTTTTTATACAGAAAATTAAGATTCCTGCTTGAAATTTCATCTTTGTTAGTTAGAAATTAACGTAATTTGTTACAAATTCGTGTTATGTAGCAGAAAATTAATCCTCTTGCTTGAAAATTCATCTTTTTGCTTGAAAATTTGAATATTTTGGTAGGATTGGAAAATTTTGTTAATATGTATTCTTTTTTATTGAGAAGTCAACTGTTTGTTAAAAATTCGTCTTCTTAGTTGAAAATTCTTCTTTCTTTTTTTGGTTGGAAATCCATTATTTTAATATAAAATTTAACTATTACATTTGTGGTTGAAAACTAATCTTTTTTAATTCTTTGCAAAAAATCTCTGAAAATTAATCTGCAGTGAATCAAATTGTCAACGACTTATTTCAATTTTCACCGAAGTGATGAATTTTTAACCAAGTGTGGCTCAGTTTTTATTTAAAAAAGATTAATTTTAACAAAAGTTCCCATATCTTACGTGTGAATGAAACTTTCATTCCGCACAATTCCAAGTTTTGGTACTTTGGCCTGAAAAGATATTTTTTTAACTCAAACTGCTTCAAGTTTGTGTGAGAAAAATTTTCAATAACTATTTGCATAAAAAATAAACAATAAAAAATTGTTATAAGAAATTTTTGTAGCGACATATTTAAATGAGCGATTTTATGAAATTTGGACTCCTCTGAATCATTCAAGATAATTACATGCTTGTTTTTAAGGAGGGGGACAAAAAGTATGGTGTGTATCAAGGGCGTAAAGCTATTTTGCCTCGTGTGACTTGCCGCCCTAGCTTCGCTCAGGCAGCAAATTCACACTCCTCAAAATAGCCTTCTTTACGCCCTCGATACACAATATACTATTTTATATAATTTGCCACTTAAATTTTCATTTCACCTTCATAAAATGCAGAAACGACACTTAAAAATTACTTTTTAGTGTCTTCAGGGGTGAGTTTTGGCAAAGTTGGAGGTAAATTATATATTAAAAAAAAAATTGCAGCCTTCATACTGCTCATATGGCAGTTTTACATCATCGTTGTAAAGTATTTACGATTCTCTTTAAAATTCAAGGACTTACTGAATTTTTAACGATTTGGGATACACTCGAATTCCAAAGATACGAGTTTGTTTGGAATATAAAATACGTTAAAATTTTTAGAAATTTTCATTAAAAGTCGGACATATTTTTGCAGAAATTCTTCAAAATTTTCATATAGGTTCATACAAGGTTTTGTGTCATACCATAAAAGACTATAAGCATGGAAAAACTATTCCATGCCCGAGATGCATTAATTTCATCAAAATTTTCGTTAAAATTCTTCTTAAATTTTTCATCAAAATCTTTAATTTTTGTATAATTCCTAACAGTAAGATGACCCTTGTTCATCAAATCATAAATTCTTGAAACTATAACCTTGCCATTGCCATATCGTTAAACATGAACATGAACAT
This sequence comes from Andricus grossulariae, assembly GCA_011634705.1. Taxonomy (NCBI): domain Eukaryota; kingdom Metazoa; phylum Arthropoda; class Insecta; order Hymenoptera; family Cynipidae; genus Andricus; species Andricus grossulariae. Next base: position 163,030,998 of record JAABKJ010075445.1, on the reverse strand, counting down.
TCAGGACTATACAATTATAAATATTCAAAATTAAAGAATTTATTCAATTACTATAGTATAATTTTCACGAAATCTTTCAATCAAATATTTTTCAATTTTTAATGATTAATTTTTTTTAAATCCTCAAATAAAAATAATATAGATTTTTATATTATATTAAATGGAAAATTGAAAAGAAGAATTCAAAGCACGATCACTATAATTCCAATTTTTTAAATTGCACAGTGTGAAGCTTTTGAATTTGAAATATCTATTTTTTTTTAGTTTAGTTTGAAATGTTCAAGGTTTTGGAACATTCTGAAATAAAAAAAAATCAATTTCTAATTTGTATTTATAAAATCTTCTTCTTAAGGCCATGTGACGAGTGGGTCACGTGACCAAGCTAGTCCTCAACTTTTCATTGTAAACTTACGTCCAAAAGAAATAATATATCGCGCTTAAAGTTTGGGAAATTGAAGAGGAGACACTAAAGATCACGGCTCTGCTCTTTTTCGGTGGAAATTTTGAAAACAAAAAATTTCCGACTAAAATAAAACTGGTAGCTATATCGATACTTTTCATTGTAAACTTACGTCCACACGGAATGACATATCGTTTTGAAATTTTAGCACGTTAATTAGAAGACTCTTAGGAATGCGGCTTTGGTCCAAAATATTTATACTTGTGAAATTTTTTTTTAAATGACTAATTACAAAGAAATTAGTCTAGCATACGTATCCGCTGCCTCAGAGCAGCACTATCGCAGCAAGCAGACTTTACAAAAAAAAAAAAAAAAAATACATTATGGCGATTGAACATAAATTTTCTAGTTTGGAAAGGAAAAAAAATTTTCCGTGGGTCTGTGGGTAAAGCAGATTGCATGATTGTCATTTAAAGTGACTCAGCAACTAATTCCAGAACCATCAAATTTGAAACTGAAATTTCAAAAGAATTAGGTTCTCTGCAAATTTATTTCAAAATTCCAAGTTCGTCAAGTCGACCAATTATGAATTACGACATTACAATATATGACACAATGATTTATCCACAATTACAAAACTGGCAAGTCTTCACTTTCTTCATAAATTATAAACTTATCAAGTCACCCAGCAATAAATTCAAAAGCCATCAAATTTGAACTCTGAAGTTTCCAAATGAGGCCCTCTGCAAATTTATTTGAAAATTCCAAGTATATCAAGTTGCCCAATTATGAATTGCGACATCACAAAACTTTCCACCATGATTATTCCAACATTACGAAACGGGCAAGTCTTCACTTTCTTCAAAAATGGTAAATTTATCAAGTCACCCAGCAATAAAATCAAAATCCATCAAGTTTGAACTCTGAAATTTCCAAATGAGGGCCTTCTGGAAATTTATTTGAAAATTCCAAGTTTTTCAAGTCTCCCAATTATGAAATACGACATCAAAAAACTTTCCACCATGATTATTCCAAAATTACAGAACTGGCATGTCTTCACTTTTCTTCATAAATTATAAATTTATCAGGTCAACCAGCAATTATTTCCAAAAACATCAAAAATGAACCCTGAAATTTCCAAATGAGGCCCTCTGCTAATTTATTTGAAAATTCCAAGTTTATCAAGTCGCCCAATTATGAATTACGACATCAAAAAACTTTCCACCATGAGTATTCCAACATTACAAAACTGGCAAGTCTTCACTTTCTTCATTAATTATAAATTCATCAAGTCACCCAGAAATTAACTCCAAAACCAACAAATTCGAATTCCATGATTATTCCAATATTACAAAACTGCCAAGTCTTCACTTTCTTCATTAATTATAAGTTCATCAAGTCACCCAGAAATTAACTCCAAAACCATCAAATTCGAATTTTCAAATTTCCAAATGAGGCCCTTTGCAAATTTATTTATAAATTTCAAGTTTATCAAGTCGTCCGACTGTGAATGACGATATTACAATATAATCCACATTGATAATTCGAACATTATAAAACTGGCAAGTCTTTCCTGTTCTTCATCAATTATAAATTTATCAAGTCACCCAGAACTTAATTCCAAAACCATCAAATTCGAATTCTAAAATTTTCACATGAGGCCCCCTGCAAATTTATTGATAAATTTCATGCTTATCAAGTCTCCCGACTGTAAATTACGAGATTACAATATTCTCCACATTGATAATTCCAACATTAAAACACTGGCAAGTCTTCACTTTTCTTCATAAATTGAAAATTTATCGAGTCAACCAGCAATTAGTTCCAAACCCTTTCAATTCCTGAAATTTCCAAATGAGGCCCTCTGCAAATTTATTTTAAAATTTCAAGTTTATCAAGTCGCCCAATTATGAATTACGATATTACAATATTTTCCAACATGATGATTCTAACATTATAAAACTCGCAAGTCTTGACTTTCTTCATAAATTATAAATTTATCAAGTCACTCAGCAATAAATTCAAAAGCCATCAAATTTCAACTCTGAAATTTCCAAATGAGGCCCTCTTCAAATTTATTTGAAAATTCCAAGTTGAATCTTCAACTGGAATAGTTGAATTTTATACCAAAAAGATGAATTTTCAACCATAAAGATTAATTTTCTACAAAAAGGCGAATTTTTCACAAAGTACATATATTTTTCAAAAAACAGCTGGTTTCATTTCTAAATAAAAAATATCAATTTTCAACCAAATAGTTGAATTTTCATTTAAAAAATATATTTTTTTAATCAATTAAAAAAAATAAACTAGAAATAACTTTTCTAAATTGACAAAAATTATTAAAATTATGAAAACTTGAATTTTTTTGCGATCAGAAGTAAATTCCCGGCTTTTTAATTAAATTCTCGGTCATTTCCCGGTTTCCCGGTCAAGTTGCTTCCCTGGTCCTGGTGTAATATTTCAGTCCCAGCTTTCTTCCGGGTGGATGATCACTGCAGATTTATCCTTAGAATACCTTGACTTAAAATACGAGAAAAGGAACAGGGTCGTTCTTTTTTAAATACGTAATTATAACAATTAATAAATCTTTTATTGAACAACAGATATACGTCACAATAGTTACAATTTCCACATGTATAAATTTCATTCTAATTGCACTAAAATTATACAAAAGTTCTAGGAAATGAAGATTCGAATAATTTCAAATGGCAGTAATGGGCTGGCAAAGTAATTCCTAGTCAATATGAATAAAATTTTGTTTGAGATAAAATAATAAAACTAAACTAAAAACTATGATACAGTAATTACAAAAATAAGTGTATTTTTTAAAAGGACAGAAAACCTTGGGTAAATTAAAAAAAAGTTTTACACTCAATATAAAAATAGATTATGGTACACTTTTAAAGAAATACACTCATTCTTTGACATTCAACGATGACGGTGTGGTAAATACATTTATATTCACAAGTTCACAAATTTACAGAAATATATCAAGAATAGCCAGCTCATACTTGAGGTTCAATAAACAATTTTGTGGTCACTGAGAATCGTAAAATATTCACGAGTAAGTCTTTTCTTTACTAGAAAAGCTTAGTATTTTTGCATTAAGTATTACAATAACTCTAACCCTAATTACATTAAAAATGGGGTTTTCTAGTTATTATAATTCCAGGGGACATTCGAAAATTATACCCAAATGAATACGATATTTCGAAAAAGTAGTCATTAAAAGACTAAGTCGTAGTTACGTGAAAGATAATATGTTACTTTCACTTCCTTCTAATAATGGAAGATCGTACAACAATGTATATACATTTACAGAAGTTTATAAATTTAGAAAAATATATAATTTGAACAGCCAGCTCATACTTGAGGTTCCTTAATCAATTTGGAGGTCACTGACAATCATAAGAAACAAATGTAGTCAAATAGTGAAAATATGGAAGTGAAAGCACATCAAGAGCAGCAAGGACCAAAACAAAACCATTGGAAGTTTCAAGCTCATCAAATTAAAAAAAAAACTAACCACTTCATCAGAGAATAGTCGTATCACGTTTTATTTGGGGAAAGAGGATTAAGGATTGTTCCGTCGTCACATAAGGCAGCTTCCATAAAGGATGTCACAGCTTTTTGGCGAATTTTCGACCCCCCCCCCCCCATTGTCACATTGCGTCAATTGGGTCTCAATGTCCTCTGTCATAGACTGTCACAATTATATATATATATATATATATATTATTATTATTATTATACTATATTAAACTCTAACAAATACCATTTTTAGAGCGGGAGGAACAAAGCCCTGTCTTATCTGGAGTTTTTTTAGTCGAAGTATACGAATTTCAGTTCAATAGTTTTGAACATCTAAAATTCTAGAAGGCGCATTAGCATTATTGCAACGATTGTAACATAAATAAATTAGAATTGGTGCTTTCCCCATCTTAAGGATAATTTACACTTAGTTATAAAAGATAATGTATTGAGTAATAAACTTCATGCCAACATAAATTTATGCTTGGCCGCATGCAGAGTACCATTTGTGAGACAAGTTGTATCTCTCCCTAATTTTCCGTGTATATCTCCTTGTTCATCTTCCTGTTGCCACAATATTACATTTACAGTTTACACCCTTTTTCTTTACAGGGGCTGAAGGTAAAGGTAGAGCTAAGCTTTTATTTTATTACGGTTGTTCTCCCAATAGTAGTCCATTGTTACTTATATAGATATACGACAAAGGGCATAGGCGGGGGGGCAGGAGCTTCTATCTTTTATACTGTTGTAAATAATATTATAAGTGTTTCCGAATTTTGTCCGGATTATAAAAGTTTTATTTTTATACGAACCGCAGAGTTGATGAAGCTATTTTCAATAAAAGTTGAATGTTAATATTATTAATGCTAGGTGCATGTTGCTAAACACAGGGTGGCAAAAAAACTTCATTTTCAAAATGTCCTGACTTTTGTCTGGCCATTTTTCATGTTCCTTGAAGATTATTATTTAAACACCAGAACATTTTCATACTTCACAGCCCAAAATTCTCTCAAAACAGGGGAAATACGGCGATTTTTGAAGAAAATAGGGGAATAAATTATTTTTAATAAAATTAATGTAAATACCAGAATGTTTTAAATTCCTAAGATTTAAAGTCGAAATATATTGCATTTTCAACAAAGTAGTTGAATTTTCAAGGAAGGAAGATTTTCCACTGAAAAAAAAAGATTTTTCAACACAAAAATACAAATTTTCAGCAAAAGAGTTAAGTTTTGAAGCTAAACAGTCAAATATTTTTGAGAAAAACGTCTGAATTCATCCAAAAAAAGACAAATTTTCAACAAAATAGTGGAATCCTCAACCAAAACAGATTAATTTTCAACCAAACACTTGAAATTTTAAACAAAAAATGTGAAATTTCTACTAAAATATTCGAATTTTTTTACCAAAAGAGGAATTTTTACCAAAATAGTTGAATCGTATTTTAAAATAAAATTTCTAATCGAATTATAGAATTTTTAACCAATCGAGATGAATTCTGAACCGGAAATATAATAGTTGACTTGTCAACCAAAAAAACATAAACCAAGGAATAAACTTTTAACCAAGAATAGTTGAATTTTCTTATTGGGATATGTTAATTCAGTTCGCATGTAGGCAAAAAAAACATGAACAATGGGAAAAGGGAGGACTTTTTAGAAAAAAAGGAACAGAAGAGGAATTCTTAAAAAGGTGGTAAAGGGGGGGGGGGTGTGCGCAGTTTGAATTTTAGATTATTATTATTATTATATCATTAAGCCGTTTCCCTTTCGGGGTAGGCGTGAATTGCTCGGTGGTAAAGTAGTACCATCATCAAGTCGTGGGTCTTCGAATAGTTGATAGCTCCTGAGAATGCTTCTGTGATGTCAGAATTGTGAGTAAACAAATAAATTTGCGAACGGTTTTCCCTGTTTTCCCCAAATATTTGACCAGTTTTCTTTCTTTCGCTCTCAAATGCTTGAGAAAAATTATATATTGAGCCAGTGACGTACCTATACAAAAAAAATTCCAAGTCGGATTGAACCAACACCCTCAACCTGACCTCTCAGCGTAGCAGTTAGTAGGTTAGGATGCAATGTTTTATTGTAGCAGATTGTGCAGTGTGTTAATTATGGCGCAAACGTATAAAAACTTATTTCGCTGAAAAAAAATGCTCAGCAAAAGTATGACAGCTGCACTGTTATAGGTCTATATATTTGAAAATAATCTGAGTTGCTGGCAACCAGAAGATAGCACTATTTTTCTCGCATATTCCTCAATAACTTTGTTTGAGACCTCATAAATGATAAAAAAAGTAGATAAACATTGTTGTGGTTGGAAAATGAGGCAAACATATAAAAAACGGCTTAAAACCCCAATATATATGAAAATCAGTGTCATGTAGCAGACCACTCTAGTATTTGGGATTTTTCTTACTGTAGAATTGAACTTTTACTGAGACATTATACACGGGTAAGTCAAAAAATTGTTATATTCATTTCTGTGATACAATTATTAAAAGATATGTAGTATAACCTGCATTTGCCCGATAACTCCAGCAGAGTGGGCCGGTCAGGAATAACGCAGAGGGTTAGAACAAAGTTAATCCACACAATGTTATATTCGCTTCGAGTATAATTAGATCACGTTAGAATTCGATTCAATACAATTAAATATTGAAGGATTAAAATGAGTGGGCCTTTACCCCAATCAACAAGAGTGATTTTCTGGAAACAACGACAATTTATATAGCGTGACACGTAACGTCATTTTAACCGCAACAAAAGTTTCGTTATGTAGAGTGGTCCGAGTGACCACTTATCACTTTAGTAATTTAAGAGTTATAGCATGGAGTTATGCCCCTCCAGTGGGGTTCATGATGACCCAGAAAAATGCACTATTATAAATTCTACTCACAATCCCGAATGCGAGTCAACAATAATGACCTTGTCCGAGGTCAGCAGCTAAGTAATTTCAACGACGTGTGCCTACCAGTTCGACACACAACGTTGAAACTAAAGAAGTTAACGAGTAACGAAAGAGATGATTATTGGAACCCACCTGACAGAATCCTGCTCCCTCTTGCTCGTCCTCTCATCGTCAGCTTCTATTGTTCCTCTTAAAATTCGGTCTTTTTAATTTTTCTTGGTGCTAGGTCACCACGACGTCTTTGCTTGGAGCTTAGAATCACGAATGACATTTCGTAGAGTGGCTTCTCCGTTCTCCCTCTCATAAGGGTCGGAGCGCTACTCGTGTCTTGATTGTAGAACTGCTGAGTGAAAGCACGGTTGAACAAGAAGGACAACTGCCTAGTTCGGTTACCCGCAGCGTGCTGGCGCATAGTCAGCATGCGCTAACTTTCACGCAAGCCTTCGTCGCCTGCCGCTAGTCGATAGTCCAGGGGTGGGGCTGACTTGGGGCAGCACGTAGATTATCAATAGCCGCTGGCGGAGCAAAAGGAATTTTTTTCATTTTTCAAAAATTTAAAGTTTTACGTCGTTCCACAGGATAACCTATTGTATCAGATAAATTTAAAATTTTGACGGCCTTACTACTCTGAAAGAAATAATCGGATGACATACGCATGATTTTGGTTATTCCAATCATATGGTATTGCTCGATCAGCTACAAGCAAACAAAATTGTCTTTTTTACATTCTCATCATAATGAGAAGGTATTGGTTTTATGTAAAATTTAACTTACAAGGAGAGGATGTGAGATGGACAGTCTGATAGAAAAATTGTTTCATAAAAATTTGTAGATATATTTGAGATGACCAATCTCACTTTATAACATTTTTCCGCATCTTGCATAGTTTTACCGGAAATATAATTTTTTATTGTTAATTATATACAGATGACTCCCACCTTCAAAATTACTTGCATGATTCACTTGAAAAATAGTCACTTTCTGCCGGACTACAGTGTTTTACAACTTTTCCAAGAAGCGACAAAAATTATTGTTTGTTTTCGTTTTTACTTATTAACACCGTTTTTCTTCAATTTAGCGTGATGCATTATTTTCGTTTCAAGATTCGCAATCCACATAAAAAAAATTAATAGAAATGATACAGACACCCTTTGGACTTTTCGTTCATCATAAAATTAGCTTCGTACTGCGAGTAAGCGCCAAGTCCAGGGTCCCCGCTATTCAGTGGCAAGTCGAGCGTTCGAGCGCAAATACTCAACCCTTAATATCTCGGAAACTGAGACCCATTAGATGAAAAAAAAAATACGCCCTTAATGGATGTCTATCTTGCGTCCTCTTCTTTTTAGTCGGTTTTTATCAAATCTCCATGTTTTGAGATCCCGTGAGTCAGAAGAAACGATTTTCACGAAGGTGTCTATCCGTATGTCGATCTGCCTGTAAAAGGTTGTAGGCACGATAATTTTCAAAAAAATAGTGATCAGATTTAATTGAGATTTTGCAAACTGGTTTATCCCGAATATTTATCGCACAAAAAATAATGAAGAATAAAAAATTCCATTTTGCGGTCAAACTATGCAAGATACGAAATTAGATGAATCGATCAAACTTGTGCACTTAACAAAAAGATCTACAAATTCGTTAAGAATCACTTTTTGATTTGACGCGCAGGTTTTGTTCTGTTCGTAAAAAACTAAAACAAAAAATAAAAAAATAAAATTTTTAGACAAACAACCACAGTCTAGCTTAGTAACACTAAATGGAGTGTAATCTTCTCTCTCTTGTTGCAGTGCTTAGTTCACAGTCCCAATTTTCACCTGACGGCGACCGCGTTCCTGGTATGCCTCGAAGCAGACCTTCTTCTAAAATAAAACAAGAACCTGAGAATTACTTGAGTCATCCTCCTACCGACTCTCTTCCTCGTGCCAGGTCCAGATCTCCTGCATCCGTTTCTAGTACTCGTCCCAGGTTCACAGCTTTACCTACAAGTCTCCCTTCTCCTGACGGACTGGGATGTGGACTTGAACAAATCAATTTTATTCGGCTCATACCCCAACATAATCTAAACCAGGTATTCAAACTTCGAAGATACATTTTTCCTGCCGACAAATCACTTAAACTACGAATTGGAAGAAATAATTATATGTAACGAATCGTAACCAAAAGTCCCCCCCCCCACCTCACCCCCTTACTGTACGTAATTTATGGATTCCAGAGATAAGAAAATATGGGACTTGAAAGCAATTGACATTTTTTGAATTTAAGATAATACATGCTTTGCAGGATGAAAGCTTCATTTATATAATTCTATGATTGTCCGTTGACTAATTTTTTATTTTTCCTGACTATCAACATTCAAATACTAGCATTTTAATCTTGTAATATTTTTAACATATGATCTTTTATTAAAAGATTGAAATAATGTTTCAGAGCCAAATTTACAATTTGCAAATTTATGTATTTATTAAAAAAAAGACTTTTCTACAGTAAAAGATGACTTTTTAAAAAAATACTTGAATCTTCAAGAGAATAGTTAAATTTGGAAACAAAATAATTGAATTCACAGCCTGCAAAGATGAGTTCTCAAAAAAGTGTAATAGTTGATTCTTAAACCAAAAATGATGAAATTTCATTCAAAAAATGAATTTTAAAACTAAAAAGCCGAATTTTCAAAAAAGAAAGTTCTTTCGGTCATGAAAGAAAACAAAGTTCACTTGCATTTTTAAACCTTCAAGCCAAGTGACGAATCTTCTGTATAAAAATGTAATTTTCATCCAGAACCGGGAATTGTAGATCATTTAAAAATCTGTAAGCCCTCCCCCATATTACTCCCTTCCTTACCGAGTGAGTCACGCTTAACCTGAAAGAGATATGGCTTAATAGTATAATAATAATAAATTTGAATTTTCAGGAAGAAAATTAATTTGCAAGGAAATAGTTAAATTTTCAACCAATGAGATAAACCTTCCTTCAAACAAAGAACCAAAAAATAATTTCAACAGAGTAGTTCAACTTATACCGGCGCAGTTGAATTTTCAATTAGGAAAAATCACTTTTCACCAAAATATTTAAACTTTCAACCAGAGGAATTTATTTTCAACTCAAAGTATGAATCTTCAACCAAACAAATGATTTCTCAACAAAGTGGTTAAAACAAATTTTTCAACAAAACAGTTGAATCCTGAAGCAAAGAAGATTAATTTTCAACCAAACATTTGCATTTTTATCCTAGAAGGATGAGATTTCTACTGAAACAGATGAATTTTTAAATGAAAAAGACAAATTTTCAAAAAAGTAGTTACATTTTCATCGAAAAATATTTCAGTTTGACTTTTCAACATTAAAATATGAGTTTAACCAAAAAGTAAATTTTTTACGAAATGGTTTAATTTTCGATCAAACAGTTGAATTAGAAACCGTAAAGGATGACTTTTCAAGGAAATTGTTGAATTTTCTACAAAATAGTTGCACTCTTATCCCAGAATAGATGAATTTTTAAATTAAAAAAGAAACATTTACAAACAAATAATTGAATGTTCGTCCAAAAAAAGATATCAGTTGACTTTTCAACACCAAAATATGAATTTTCAACAACGAGTATACTAGAAATAAAAACGATGATACTAGAATTTTGAACAAAACTGTTCAATTTTCAACCAAAAAGGATTACTTTTTAACAACATTTTTGAGTTCTCAAGCAAATAGTTGCATTTTTATCCAAGAAAGATGCAATTGTTACTACAATAGAGAAAAAGATTTCAGTTGACTTGGTGTTTAAACAGTGCTTATAAAGGCATCATTGATTTATCTAACGTTGTCAAAAAATCAACGATGATACATAAACATCACAGTAGAGAATGCGGCTAAGATTGGAGAAACAGAAAAATAGAGAATTATTACAAGAGAAGTCCTGCTTGAAGTATATGGAAACAATTTAGCTAACTATTAACTATTCGGCCACGAGAAAACGAGGGGGGCAAACATAAGTCGTATTTGTGAAAACTTTTTTGTTCGATTGAAATCTTCTAAACTTTGTTAAAACCTTTTTAAATCGTGTAAAATCCTTTGAAATCTGGTGTACTGTATCCTTTTTGAAATCTTTAAAGATCTTGCATTCTTTTGAAATCTTGATGAAATTCTTATGAAATCTTTTATATTAATTTGAAATCATTAAATTATTTAAAATCTTTTGCAATCTTCTAAAAACAAATTGAAACCAGTTTAAAATTTTAAAATCTTTCGAAAGTTTTAAAATTTTCGTGAAAAATTTGGAATCTTTATGAAATCTTACTTTAATCTTTCTTTATGAAATATTTTGTGTTCGTTTGAAATCATTGAAATCTTCTGAAATTTGTTAAAACCTTCTATAAATTGTGTGAAATCTTGTACATTTTTTGCAATCTGGTATAATGTACCCTTTTTGAAATCTTTAAAGATCTTGCATTCTTTTGAAATCTTTATGAAATTTTTGTATTAATTTGAAATTATTAAATTATTTGAAATCTTTTGCAATCTTTAACAAAAGAATGTAGATCGTTTCCAATTTTTTAAATCCTTGAAATCTTTCAAAAGTTTTAAAATCTTTGTGAAATATTTTGGAATCTTTAAAATCTTCATGAAATCTTTCTTTAATCTTTGTTTGTGAAATCTTTTGTGTTTGTTTAAAATAATTGCAATCTTCTACAATTTGTTGAAATCGTGTAAAATTCTTTTAAATGTTTTGTAATATTTAAAATATTTGTGAAATCTTCTATATTCGTTTCAAATTATTAAAATATTTCAAATCTTTTGCAATCTTCTGAAAAAAATTGAAATCATTTGAAATCTTTCAAATCCTTGACATCTTTTAAAAGTTTTGAAATCTTTGTGAAATTGATGTGGAAATCAATGATATTAGCGGAGAATAAATTAAGACTTATAGAATTATTAACAATATAACACTCCGTTCATTGCAATCTATGAAATAATTAGTACAGTCTACAAAAAGCGCTATGAAATCTCTTTATTTATTCTCTAATGAAAAAAAGTGAACATAATATTATGACATAATAACTTTACACATCACATGTGATTTCATGACATAGTGTGCACCAGATTACAACAGTGGTTAAAACCTCGTAAACATTCTGTTGATAACATTTATTGTTATTATATTGATGTTGATATATCACAAACGTAGGACTCGTCAGTGACGTTTGGAATAGCGATGGACATGCCCCTTATTGTGAGTCGACTAGAGTTCCTCATTATATGGATTCAACTTGGAGGTTTCATTCTAGCGACTCAAACAGGGCCCCTTATACGGACCCGATCAGGGCAACGTATTATGACCCACACAGAATGCCGATATTTCCAGAAAATCAAGATTTAGAGAAAGAATGGATGCAGCTCCCTTACCACCTTTCACCTCAATCACACCTCCACGCCCGTCGCCAAAACCAAAAAAGATAGCACAGAACAAAAACGCGTACTTTACTATTTGGTACCGGAAACGGAAGCCAACTCCCGAGAGTTTATAATATTACCGAATTGCCTGATTATAAACAATCCGAAGTAGAAAATTTCCGCATTGAAACAATTAAAATTTTTAGAAAAATATTATTCATTTATTAAAAATACAATAATAAAATATTTGTATGGAAAACATTATTTTTAATGTTACGGTTTCTGAAATTATTGTTTGAATTTAAAATAACAATAATTGAAACAAATTTTGGGACGACTGGAAAATCCCGAAAAATAAAATTCTCGACAGAAGTTTGCCGAATTATAGAATATCTGAACTAGAAGATTCCCTAATTTAAACAATAAGGTTTTTAATTAATATTATTTATTTATTGAAAACACTATAAACAAATATTTCTGTTTGAAATTTTTTTTTTTAATTTTTACAGTTTCTAAAATTATTGTTTTAATTTAACCCTTTCAGACCCACTGGGAACTTTGGTTCCCAAAAACGCGTTCAAAGATCCATAACTTTGCGAAAAATTAATATGTTTTTTTTTGCATCATAGGGAAGAGAATTATTTCTTTTATTTGTAAAAAATTTGAAATACTATAAATATTGTTGCATTTATTGACTATGGCGTCAAAAAGCACTGTGTGTTTAAGGTCTTCTTCGCAGTAACGTCACGGACCTTTACAGTAAATAGCTATTATACGAACCTGAACAAAGTAAAAAATACACTATGTTCACTTTCTTGTCTATTTTTGCTTCCAATAAATATTTCAAACATCATGCTACTCTAAAAAAATCATGACAATCTAAAAATACTTAAAGACGTCGTACAATCTGACGATGTCTACGATATCGTCAAGACACCTTAGCGGCATGGACATAGGATGTCGTAAAGTTGTCGTGACGATGTCGTAAAGATGTCGTAAAGACGTCGTCAGATTGTTTGCCTGAATAAAATCTAAAAATTAGTTTTTGACATTTTTGATTTAATTTAAAATTCAACTGCGTAGGTAAAAGTTGAAATACTTTGTTGATAGTTTTTTTGCTGAAAATGCATATTTTCTAGTTAGAAATTCATCTTTTAAACAGAAAATTAGCCTTTTGGCTTGAAGGTTAAAAATGTAGGTAAACTTCCTTTTCTTTCTTGACTGAAAACTCTTTATTTATTGAAAATTCGTCTTTTTTATTTCAAACTTCTTTTTTTTAAATGAAATTTCACCTTTTTTTTTGTTAAAACATACACTATTACATTTTTTTGTTGAAACTTTATCTTTTTAAGTTGAAAATTCAATTATTTTTGTAAAAATTTAATTCTTTTGTTGAAAATTTATGTATTTCGTTAAAATGTCGTTTTTTATGGTGAAAAAGAAAAAAATTATTTTTTCTGTAAAATAAATAATTTTTTAAGTTTTTCTTTGTATTTGAAACATTGTTTTAATCCGTTTATAAAAGATACGCTGTTGAAAATATTACAAGATTAAAATGCTGGTATTTGAATATTAATGGTCAGGGAAAATAAAAAATTGGTCAAGGAAAAATCATAGAATTTAAAATTAATTTAATGGTTTTCACTGAATTTTATAATAATGTTCGAATATTTTTCTAATCAATTTATAGTGATTTGAATTTGTTATTCTTTTTGAATCAGAGGGAATTCTCGATTGATTTTAATGCTTTGAGGTAAGTTTCAAACCATTTTTCCTCTTATGAAAATTCATGGAATTTTAAGACTTTTTGGCAGGTTCCAGGGGTGGATTTCAAAGTTTCAAAGCTTTTTTTTTCGTTTTATAAAAATCATGGCATTTGTAGGAGCTTTTGACAGGTTCCAGTGTTTAATTTAATGGTTTTCTCTGTATTCTGTAATAATGTTCGAAGATTTTCCTAATCAATTTAGAGTGATTTGAATTTGAAACTTTTATTCTTTTTGAATCAGAGGGAATTCTCGATTGATTTTAATACTTTGAGATAAGTTTCAAACCCCTTTTTCCAATTATAAAAATTCATGGCATTTTTAGGACTTTTTGACTGGTTCCAGGGATTAATTTAATGATTTTCACTGAATATTATAATAATGTTTGAATATTCTTCTACTCAATTTATAGTGATTTGAATTTGAAATAGTTATTCTTTTTGAATTAGAGGGAATTTTCGATTGATTTTAATGCATGGAGGGAAGTTAAAAAGCTTTTCTTTTCGTCTTAAAAAAATCTAGGCATTTGTAGGACTTTTTGACAGTTCCAGGGATTAATTTAATGGTTTTTACTGAATTCCATAATGATGTTCGAATATTTTTCTAATTAATTTACTCAGAAATAATCCAGACCTCCACAGTATTTCAGGAATTCCTTCTCTTTTCACATTTTCAAGAATATCTCAAAGAGGTCCACTTACAGCACTCAATATTTCCAACGGTTAACTTAAAAAAAAGACGTTATTGTAAACTGACCCTTGACACATGCTTACCTTTTATTTTCAAAGTCAGTCGCAGGCGTGCTTGGGAAGAGGAAGGTCGGGTCTCCCAGAATTTGGGAAAGAAACAAAATTTAAAATGCTAGTTTCATTATCTGTAACAGTGTAACCTGAAAATAGGAAAGAAAATAGAAAATGTTGGAGTCTACTTTGCCAGATGAGTAGTTTATACCAATTTATATTTGTGAATTCATTTTAGTACTTTGAATGGAATTAATGAATTAATTAATTAAGAAAGGGATTAATTTAATGGTGTTCACCGAATTTTATAATAATGTTCGAATATTTGTCTAATCAATTTATAGTGATTTGAATTTGTTATTCTTTTTGAAACAGAGGGAATTCTCGACTGATTTCAATCCTTTGAGGGAAGTTTCAAAGCTTTTTTATCCTATTATAAAAATCATGGCAGTTTTTGGACTTTTTGACAGGTTCCAGTGGTTAATTTAATGTCTATCACTGAATTTTATAATAAGGTTCGAATATTTTTCCAATCAATCTATATAGATTTGAATTTGAAATTGTTATTCTTTTTGATTTGAAGGGAATTCTCGATTTATTTTGAAGGTTTTGAGGGAAGTTTCAAAGGTTTTTTTCTCGTCTTATACAAATCATGGCACTCGCAGGAGTTTTTGACAGGTTCCAGGGATTAATTTAATGGTTTTCACTGAATTTTATAATAATGTTCGAATATTTTTCTAATCAATTTTATAGGTATATCAAATTAGAGCCACCATTTACCGATTTTCGAAAAACTCGTTTTTTGGAAAATCTTTATTTAAATAAGACTCGTTCATGATACGAAGAAATCTTTCAAACCATCCGAAAGGTTATTAAATAACCTTTTGAATGACCTATTTTTGGTCGAATTTCGGTTAATAGAGTCCCGGCAATTCATCGAAAAGGAGTTGGTATATCAAATTCGAGCTATCTCATCTACAAAAAAAGTTTCATCCCCCTACCTGCAATGTTCAGATCGTTATAACTGCGAGGGTAGATTCCTAAGGATGTTAGCACATCATCCTCTCACTTTGAATACTGCAGAAATTCTCCGATTTCCTAAGTGGGAGAGGGGGGAAAATGTATAACACCTTTCTAAGTAAATTCAGCTCAGTATTGCTATAAGGGTCGTTTTTTTGAAATGTTAGAACATCATTCCTTATGTTATTAAGTTGATGAAAAAATTATTGGCTCCGATAAACGTAAAATGTCTTCGATCTCTTTCAGTGTGGGATGACAAAAATAACGAACACCTCATGAAGTAAATTCAGCTTGGTGTAACCTCAAGGGGGCTTTCTGTTAGATCATCATCCCTTTGGCCATAAAGTTGATCAAAAATCATAGGACCCAACCACTTTGATTACTGCAGAAGTTCTCCTACTTCTCTAATCACCGATTAGCGAAATTCTCCGATATTCCTCAAATTCTCAATTTCCGCTCTCCTCTTATATGGAAATAATTATTTGTGAAGCAAAATTTATTGAAAAAATTAATTTAGCTGTTGAAAAAATGTGCAATTTAGGAATAAATATTTTATAAAGTCTGTTAAGCTGGCATGACCACATTGCAAAAATGTAATAGTACACAATAGGGAATTATCGGATCATTCAGGGATAATTTAATGCTCTATTGCCAAATTTAATGCTCTGAATTTAAAATGAAAAACCGATGGTAATGCTAGCTTAGCATTAAGCTAGCATTACCGCTGGTTTTTATTTTAAATGCAGGGCATTAAATTTGGGAATAGGGCATTAAATTAGCCCTAAAATGAGCCCTAAATTATAAACCAAAGAAATACTATCCAGGTCGTTTTTTTATTCTGTAGTTTTTATAATTCAAAAAAGGACTGGATTGCATTGCGGTTGAATTGCATAAGATTTGGTGCATATTTGTTCGTATTATTTTTTTAAATAGGACTAGGGAGAAGCTTGTACTTTTTGCAGACTTATAAATTTAGATATCTTTCACGATAAGAATTTTGTGAAACTTTTGTCTTTTGTCCTTAGTTTTTACTACAATAGATATGGATGTGAGTTTATTGTCAGTAAATCTTTGTACTATTTGAGAAAAACACTACATGGATCCTTGATCCTGGATCAGTTTTTTTTTTCAGTGGAAATTATTGCTGATTTCGTAATGAGTTGGCGATAAAAGTGAAATATTACTAACTAAAGTTGGGCCCAAATGTCGAGGCCTTTCACTTATTTTGATTGCAACACTCAAAAAAATGTCTGGTTAAATCAACCAAAACTCTGGTTAAATATGCCCTTACTATTTTTTCTGGTTAGACTAACCAGAATTATGGTTGAATTAACCAGAATTTCGTTTTAGTCAAGGTGTTAGGAATAATGAAAGATGG
Organism: Andricus grossulariae; assembly: GCA_011634705.1. Classification (NCBI taxonomy): domain Eukaryota; kingdom Metazoa; phylum Arthropoda; class Insecta; order Hymenoptera; family Cynipidae; genus Andricus; species Andricus grossulariae. The sequence continues at coordinate 163,013,874 of JAABKJ010075445.1, read as the reverse complement.
AAAGGCACCTGGTATAGATGAGATTCCAAATGAAGTCTGGAAATATTGTGGGACAGAACTAAAGGAATGGGCATGGATAATGTGGATAAGTGAAGAAAGGCAAAGGGGAGGCGGTTAAAGATTATAAGGGTATGACCACCGAATCAGACAGGGTTTAGAAAAGGGATTGGGGTGATGGACAATTAATATGTTCTGAATGATCTAATAAATAAAAGGATAACAAGGGGGAAAGGGGCAATGATAGCAATATTCGTAGAATTAAAAGCGGCGTTTGACTCCTGAGCCCACATTTATTTGATATATTAATCTCAGATTTAGGAGAAGAAATGAAGAGAAAGAGATGGGGCGGAGTTAGGATGGGAGAGGAAAAGATACATACACTGGCATACGCGGACGATATAGTGCTGATGGCAGAGGATGAAGAAGGGATGGCGGGCTTATTACAGAATTGGAGAAATACTTAGATGGGGAAAAGTTGAATTTAAATGTAGAAAAGACAAAGATAATGAGGTTTAGAAAAGAAAGAATCGAATGGGAGATGGAAGGGAGTAAAGTTAGAAGAAGTAAAGGTGTTTAAATATTTGGGATATACCTCACAAATTAATGGAGATTATAGAGCTCATATAAGAGAAAGGATAAAAAAAGTGGCAGAGATAATGAAACAGATATGGGGAATAGGAAAAAGAAGGTTCAAGAAGGATTGGAGAAGGAGAATGTGGTTATTTGATACATTGGTATGACCGGTATTAGGTTATGGAGCGGAGATATGGGGGTGAAAGGAAAGGAGAGAGATTAAGAGTTTAAAAGAAAGGTATATAAGGTGGACGCTAGGAGTAGACTGGAAGACGCCTGAATATATGGTGAGAGAAGATGCACAGAGGGATAAATTAAGTACTAGAGCAGGTAAGAGAGCATGGCAATTTGAGACGAAGTTAAGGAAGGAGAAGGTAGGGGAGTTAGCGAAAAAGTGTTTGAAGGAGGTAGAACAAAGAAGAGGGAGGGCGGTAGAACTAACAAAATGGGAAGCAGAACAGAGGGAGTTTTTTAGTGCCAAAGATATAGGAGAGGGGAATCTAGTAACCTATGAGGAATTGGTAAGACGGGACAGGGAAAGGCAATTAATGGAAAGATGAGAAATGATTGAGGAATCAAAATATAATAAATGGTATAAGATAATAAAAAAGGAAGGAGTACTAAAGTATTTAGTAAAGGGATGGGGAGAAAGAAGATGGACCAGAATAGCAAAAATTAGATTGGTAAACGAGGTAAGGGAGGGGATGTATAGGGAAAAGGAAGAGAACAGAAAGTGCAGAATATGTGAATGGGAGGAAGAAACATGAGAGCATGTATGGGAAGGATGTAGGAGAGGAATGGAAGATAAAGAAAGCTGGCAAGAGAATGTGGTAAAGATTCTAGGGGAGAATGGAATGGGTGAGGAGTGATTGAGGGAGTTGGAGGGGGCTAGAGGGGCGAATGAGAAAGAATGAAAGAATGGATGTGGAAAAATGGCAAAGTGAGAATGAGATAGAAGAGATGTGAAAGTGAAGGAAAAAGGAAACGGAAGTCGCATATATTAGAAGCGTAAAGATCTTCAAATTTTCTTCGAATTAACGAAAACTTCGAATTATCGAAATTCGAATTATAGAATATTTTTAACATGGAAAGTATGGGAGTTTTGGCAGGGACCGACAGAAAACTTCGAATTATCGAAAGTTCGTATTATCGGCGGTTCGAATTATAGAAGTTTCACTGTATTATGAAAGGAAGTAGAAAGAAACAGTTTTCCAGACCAGGTAGTAATCAAGTTCTAACCTCTAAATTCAATCGCCTCATTTTACTCAATAAATACTAGCATTAAATATTTTTTAAATACTTAGCAGTACTTCGGTTGCAAATAAAAGTGCGAATACAGAGACAAGAAGTGTTTACTTTGACAATTTTTGAGAAATTTAAAAGCTTCGAATGTTTAGGTCGGTTGAATTTATCATTTGAAAATTTCATTTTACGCAAAAATTATTGAATTAAACAGATTTTTTATCTATATACATACTTTAATTTAAAAAAGGTGTACTGCTTAGTGTTTGAAAATTATTTAATTCTAGTATTTATTCAGTAAATTGAGTTGATTATATTTGAGGTTAGAGCTTGAGTCCAACAACCATCCCGTTACAATTCGCTTCAACTTTTGTTTAACACATGTATGACAATATATCGGTGGGTTACAATGAACAAATTCTTTCTGACAAGTTTTTTTTTCTTGATCATTTATTAGGACGGCCAGCTGATTTTACCGATGTAAACAATCTGGACTGGATTCCTTGCTCAAATTTAGGTTATACCGTAGGCACAGCTTTGAAAAGACCATATCTGCTCTTGAAGGGTACGAAACGCGGACAAAGAGGATAAGAAAATGTAGCAAAAACATTTTTAAAAGATAATAAAATGAATATACACGAAACAACGTTAATTTTTTCAGGTCGAAATTACCGACACTCTTAACACTCACAAACGTGCTAATCTCGCAGGTATCAAATCTTTAAATTTGTGATATTAAATATTACAGTTATGTGAATGCGTGCGTTCTAATGTTAGCAGCGTTAAAGGTATGTTATACTTACCGTATTAGCCTGTTTCTGCCCAAAATAATAAATATCCTCCTCTGCAACATTGATAAACGATGAGAAACGTGAAAAATGGATATAAATAGTCTATTTCTGGTTTAAGTAATTAAAACCAGTCAATTTCTGTTGTACCTTATTTTTTCTCTATTATCCAAACCACAAATAGGTTACACCGGCACACACACACAAAAAACACTTTTCTGTTCTACAGATGCAACACATATATTCCCGTGTATTTTGACCCGCTGAGCATGAATCCGGGGTCCGTTTGACCCCAGCATATCTGGGTCAAGGGCATTTGATGGTCAAATGGACAGAAAAGTCATTTATGTGAAGATAACTACTATAATTGATGTTTTTGGGTCGCTAAATCCGAATCCGGGGTCAATTTGAACTCAGCGAGTCAAAGTCAAGGACTTTTCAGGGTCAATTTCGTTCATTTCTCTAAAAACAAATTTCTGACTGCAGATTCTGAAAGAACGGACAATTTTACGTCCAGATATGTATGATTTTATTTTTTGTATGACGACCTCTAAGGTCATTTTAGGGTCATTTTATTTAAATATATAGATGATTCATATGGGTAAATGGTTGGGAGGCTGTGGAGTTTGCGCTCTAGATATTCTCCTGAGTGACGCAATATTTCGTGTAGTTCACTCAGAAGAATATTGGTTTGCCTATTTTCAGGAGGATTATGTAACACGCAGGTTACAACTGCCCCCTATTGAAATTGGCATACGAGATAATTACAAAGAAAAGAAATCATTTCACGAGATGGTGTACAAATGTAACGATAAAAAAAACAAAGAAAAAAAAACGTAGTAGAACGTTGATACCTCGTGACATGTTGTCCTTCAATCGAATGTGACGATTTAAATCTCACCTGAAATCTTCTTAATTGCTTTTTTGTACTCCTCTTTGTTGTTTCGGTGAGGATTTCACTGGGGTCTCGTTTCGACACGATGCCATTTCGTGGTTATGGGCCAAGCCTGGCCAGGATTTCATAGTCTGTCTCTCTCCCATAATTCGGCTGACTCCGTAATCGGCCCCCAGGATCGGGCGCTTAGCCCCCTTCTATTTGAGTGATTTATTGCCGGGTTTAGTGTCTTCTTATCAGTTTTCGTGTCCTACGTTTCTGCTTATTGTTTGCTCCTTTGATATTTCGGAGGTACCTTTCCTCAATCTCTACCTGTGCAAGTTTCCAGCTATCGATGTTCTGTATTATTTTCACTGGTACGTTTTCTTTTCCATTGGTTGCTTGAGGCCTCTTCTTGGGTCGTGTCTTTATCTCTCCAGAGGTTGATACTGGCTCTTCTTTTCTGTGAGGCTCCTCTATTTTTGCTTCCACAATTCTCAACTCACTAATAATAGTTAATTCAGCTAGAATTTCCCTTTATTGTTTCCTGCTTTTCTTCCGCTGAGACGTGTGAACAAGTCGTGTTCGGGAACTTTAGCGGCGCAGTTTCCCTTGTAGATAGGGTTGAACTTGTAGATGGTTGTGGCTACGCCACTTCCATGGAGGCTGCTATGCTCGTAGAGGGTTGTGGCAATGCGATTTCCCTCAATGGTGCGAGGCTCATCGAGATTTGTGAATATGTGACTTCCACTTGAATCTCACGATCCAATGTTCCGACTCCTCTTCCTTTCTTATGTATTGAGAGTTTCGGCACATTTACTTCAGATACAGTGGTATTTTCTGGTCGAATCGCTCGCCGATTGTTGTCGAGATAAAACGTGGCCTTGTTTCCACAACTTGATGTTCATGGGTTTCTCTTTCCCAGAAATCTTCGGTTTCACTGTCAACGTCGCATTGGATTGCTACATTGAAGTGAGTATCCAGCACCATGATCCAACCCACACCAGGTCTAGCCACGCGCAAGTGAAAAAAATGCAGGCAATCAGCAACGATACCAGCTATGCCGCCATATTGAAGAAAGTGAGCGGCAATTACAAATAGGTGTAATGAACGAAAGAAAGTTTTTTCAATTTTCTGAAGAATAAAAGTATATGTGAATACTATAATTTTAATTTAAAAGTTTATTTCATATTCAATTATAGGAAGTATATTCTTTATTAAGTTATAGAATACTGAAATTTTATTCCAGTTTAAACTTTGAATTACGTGAATAAGAAATAGAAGGTAGCATTGCAGAATTAGATATCCAACATTCTTACGAAAATGTGTTTATTGCATACAAAATTCTTTGAAAATCATCTTCAGATCTGCTCTCCAGAAGACTTTCTCCCATCTCGGAAAAATTATAATGAAAATCCCCTGGGCTAGGTTCAGATGTTGTAGGACCCTCAGAATTAGAGAGGGAGGTGAAAATATCTACGCTGAGTTGTAATTCCCACATTTCCTTTTTGTTTATATGCCAGTTTTTCTGATTCAAACTCCATTGGCCCTTCATCAGCTTGTCTCCCAACTGGGCGCCCCAACCTATGTTTGACGCATCTGCTGTTAAATGTATAGTAGGCATTTTTGGAAGTATTTTCGACCTTTTGGTCAAATTGTTTAGCCACCATAGCAAGTCTGGTTTTATCTGATCCGGAATCGTGAAGAGTTGATTCGGAAGAATTTCCGTAAGCGAATGAGCAGCTCGTTGCATTCTTCTGCAAAACAATTTCCCCAGGGAAATTACGAAGAAAGCAAACTCTAGCCTTCCGAGAAGTAATTTCACCTTATGCCAGCTCCATCTTTGCCGAAGCATAACTTTCTCCACACACAGCCTTATCATTTTCGCCTTATTTTCTGAAAGGAATCTTTGATCCATCCAGAAATTCCATATGATACCCAGATACTCTAGTTGTCTTTTAGGTTCCAAAATCGACTTTTGAACATTTATTTTCCATCATAGAAGCGTGAGGAACCTTACTGTCTCCTTGGGCTGAAGTCTCAGGAGATGTAGATCCTGGTTCGTGAAAAGAAAATCGTCAAGGTAATCCACTATTCTCATTCCCTTTTTTCTCAGCTGACTGACTACCCAGCTTGATATTTTTGAAAAGGCTAAAGGGCGCTGGAAAGACCAAAGAGCAAGGCCGTCATGCAGTATGTTTCTCCCCGATAGCTCAAGGCCAGATAACGTCTATGTGATTCCTTTATTGGAACATGCAAATACGCCTGTGATAGGTCTACCTTTGCTAAATAATCGTACATCTGAAGAAAACTTGAGATGCGCGCATGTCTTATCAACCGAAATTTCCGTGGATGAAGATATTGGTTTAGACGCTTGAGGTTGAAAATAGGTATTTACGAACCGTCTGATTTGGGTGTCAAAAACATGGTAGATAGGAACCCGGACTGAGCATCCAGTTTCCTTAAAACTCTCGTATTGAGAAACGCCGTTAGTTCTTTGTCCATGTCGTAAGAGAGTTTTGTCTCCATTCGCATACAGAAATTTGTGGACAATTGTATCGTGGGAGGTTTTTTCATGAATCTTATGGAGTGTCCTTTCATCATACTGATGATGGAAACTGGAGCCCCGAATTTGATCCACCTTTCGTCATAATGTTGTAATTGACCCCCTTGGAATTGCATTTGACCGTGTGAGTCTGAAGCAAGCACTTCTGGATGTTTTAGTACCCGATGGCTTAGATCCACTTTGAAGCTTCTCTGATCTCTTTTGCTCATTCTGATTAGATCTTCTTGCTTCGGAGTTGGAGGAACCTTCTCGAGATCCCCTCTGGTTCGAAGTATTTCAAGCTCGAAACTTTTTCTTTCCTTTTGACTCAGCTTTTTTTTTGAAATCATGCTGGATCTTTGACCCTGATGGTTTCGAGGTTGGAAAAAATTTATAAAAACCACCATTATCTTTGAGCAAATCATTCAATCTTTTGTACACATAAAAGAGCTTCGTTGGTGTTTGCGATTTTTATTCGTTGTAGATAACAATTATAATTTTAGATTTAATATCTATCATTGACGCGGCTTATTTTGTTCCTGAAAATATTTTCTAGAATAAATACAATTCGTGGTAGTTTCAACAAAACAGAAGTTTCACACAAGTTAAACTTATCAAAAACAAATAATTTATACACTTCTAAAAGAATAACTGGCTATCACTTCCACAAATAAAATTATATAAAACTCTCCTTAGTAATAAAACAGTGATAAATTAAATGTACAAGGGAAGATAAAATCGAAAACACCAAATAACTCATTTTTAATAAATAATTACATATGGAAGTGTGTAAAAAAAGTTACACTTATATTATCCTTCCAAATTATCTACTTCATTTTAATGCTGCTGTCCAGCAGATCCGGCCCATTGCCATGTAACCAACCGGAGCAATCTACCGGATACCAACATAGCGCCTGGCCCAGACATCTATACACAGTCTAAATATTTCATACTTGCAGACTTGCGAATTCACTGAAGTTTTTTTGATGATTTCATTGAGTCCTATGTATATAAAGCGCCTAACACAAAGTCTGAAAATTCAGTGAGAACTGTCAATATTTTACTCTGCAATATTGAATAAATTATTATATTGTTAGTACTTGAGTTCTTTATGTACAGGGGTTAACATACGTGGTCGACATAGTTTGAATAAATATATGTATACAAACGAAAATTATTTGTATATTAATATTCTTAATTAAATTCCTCCGTTTTATAAAATAATTATAATAAGGCATAAATGACTGATTCAATCAATCAAAAATGACTTGTTCAATCAGTGAAAGGTACAGTTTATATCAGTCAAAATTACTGATCAAATAAATCGAAATGAGTGATTTGAACAGTCAAAATTACAGTCTGAATCAGTCAGAATGACTGCTTACATCAGTCAAATTGATTGATCAAATCAATCAAAATGACTAATTTGGTCAGTTGCTCAAAACGACTGATTAAAAGTCATTTTTGACTGATTTTTCAGTCGTCGAATCCGCACTGTTTGAATCAGTCAAAATTGTCTGGCAATCAGTCATTGCTGACTGATTCAAATTTAGTGTGTATCATTTTAAATTAAGAAAGTGTGTTAAAAGTCATTGATTTAACAAGAGAATATTTCCGGGCAATGATTTTTTATGATTTTCGAATTAATCTGAGTGTATAAGAGTGTTCACAACGCCTGATTTATGCTTTCGGTGATAAAGCACCATCTAAAATAACAATTTATCGCTAGTTCAATTAACTTAACTTTGGACGCACTAGTTTCACAAGGGGAAGGCCTTAAGTATGAAACTCAAATCGAGTTCGCATGACGATAATTCGAAAGATTATCGAATTTCATTCGACACCTGTCACGGCTTCTTTGTAAGTGGAGCCTAGTTTTTTAAATAATAATAATGTTGGTTAGATTTTTTGTTTGTTTTTTTCAATAATACCAAACATTTAAATTATTATCAGTAACAATTTTAATCTATAATATTTCAAAAGGTTGAAAAAATTAGACACTTTCTAATTATAATATCATATAATATATTAAATAATACTCTTTTTTATCTTTATAAAAAATAGTTATAAACATAAATTGTTTAAACAACTATTTTTATCAACTTGCATTAATTATTACCTTACTAAGTGAAAAGTGGGCAAAAAGTTAAAAATTTCAGAAAAAACCGCAACTATCTGGCATTAATATCGATAAAAATATCTAATAACAATAATAATTTGTTCAAACAATTATTTTTGATTAACTTAAATAATTATTAAGTCACTTCAAATGAAAAATAGACGAATAGTTAAAAATTTCAGAAAAAACCGCAATTTTCCAGCATTAAGCAAAGAGAATATTATTAACAATAATAATAAATTGTTTGAACAATTTCTTTTGTTAACCTTGAAACAATCATCATTACACCCTAATTGAAAAATGGACAAAAGTTAAAAAAATTTAGAAAAAACGCAACTATCTAGTCTTAATATAGAAGATAGCTATAGACAATAATAATTTGTTTAAAAAATTATTTTTGCTATAGTAAATTAAATATTAACTCACTCTTAGTGAAAAGTGTACAAATTCAGAGCTTGGCTATTTTTCAGCGAATAGGCTTTTGGCTATTTGTCAACGAATAGCCTCATTTTTTGCAGAATTAACTAAGAATATCTTTCTGATGACTCTTTTCTATTTTGCTTTATAAATTTACAATAATTATTGATAATTTAAACAATTTATATGAACGAATTCAGAGTTTGGATATTTTTGAACGAATAGGCTCAATTTTTTTTTCAAGAATTAACTGAGAATATCTTTCCGATGACTTTCTTGTACGATGCTTTGTAAATTTCCAAGAATTGTTAATTATTTAAATCATTTTCATAAACAAATTAAGAGTATTCAGAGTTTGACTATTTTTCAAGGAATAGGCACAATTTGTTTACGGTGTCAACTAAGAATATCTTTCCGATTACTTTTTTCCATTATATATGATTTCATCCTGTGCCATTTTTTTAGAAAACATTAAAATTAGATTTATTTTTGGAATTTAAAGAAGTTTAGAAAATTTAACAAATGTTTTCATCCTTGGCTCATTTATCTATGAAGAAAACGAAGTCAGCCAAGAATATCTTTCCGATGAGTTTTTTGTATTCCTTCTAATTTTAACTATTATCTTAAACAATGGAAATATGATTTCACCCTGTGCTATTTTTTTATTTAACATTAAAATTGTAATTATTTTTGGAATTCATACAAGTTTAAAAAATTTTAAAAATGTGTTCATCCTTCGCTCATTTATCTATAAAGAAAACGAAGTCAACCAAGAATATCTTTCCGACGACTTTTTTCTATTCCTTCTAATTGTGACTATTATCTTAAACAATTGAAATATGATTTCATCCTGTGCTATTTTTTTTAGAAAACATTAAAATGAGATTTATTTTTGGAATTTAAAGAACTTTAGAAAATTTAACAAATGTTTTCAGCCTTGGCTCATTTATCTCTAAAGAAAACGGAGTCAACTAAGAATATCTTTCCGATTACTTTGTTCTATTTCTTCTATTGTAACTATTATCTTAAACAATTGAAATATGATTTAATCCTGTGCTATTTTTTGTAGAAAACATTAAAATTAGATTTATTTTTGGAATTTAAAGAAGTTTAGAAAATTTAACAAATGTTTTCATCCTTGGCATTTATTGATGCTGACCCTGAATTGGTGAACATTGAATGGCAAAATCTTAGCGAATCTTTTAGCCTTCAAGAGCATAAGTCAAATGACTTAATGGATTTTTGGTACATGTTCGAGAAAACACAAAATAGTGCTTGAAAATTTTCATTTAGAAATTGAATGCAAGTAGTCAAGTGCATTATGGTCCTGCCACACTCATCTGCTATAAGTGCGCGCACCTTCTCTCAGCTAGCGTTAATCAAAACAAAAATAAGGAGTAATTTTCAGATTTTCACTTGCGTAGCCATTTTGACTATTTAAGATGCGCTTCGACACAACGTTCTCAATTACGAAACTCTTTCTAGTAAAGAGATCTTACGTTACTTGAACGAAAAGATCGCCGAAAAAATGTTGAAAGCATTGGAAAGTGCTCAGAAAGAAGAAGAGAATTTAGTGGAATAAATTTATAAGTACTAATAATCTAATATAACTAATTTTTGAAAATATTTGATCAGCAATAAGTTTATTTTTTTTATTTTACAGGTTCTGTTTGAAGGCTCTGATTTCAAGAAAAAAAATCTGCTTGAATAATTTACCTGGATATTTTCTTTATTGGATGCTTATTGAATATTCTTCGTACTGAAAGATGCTGTGAAATAAATTATTAAGTGGCATAAATTTCTGATTGCTTCTTTTATGTGATGTTTATTGAATATTAATTGATTGAAATGAGAAAATTCTGTAAAGAAACAGTATTTATTGGCGTGAATTTGCGATTCCAAACAGCTTGTAAGTATGCAAAATCAAGCATAAAAAATGTACAGAATTGAAGGGCTGGTGATAACCATTGGTTTTCTTACAGGCTATATTTATTTGGGTATTTGGAATCTGACGACATTTGCGAAAGAAATTATTTCTTCTTCGTAGGACAAAAATAGGCCTAATCATCAGTCCTTGTCCTTTATGAAATTACTAAAAAGTAAGAATTTTTTCATTTTACAGGTTCTGTTTGAATGTTATCTCACTTGTCAAGAGAGGAGAATAATAAATATCAATTATAATGGCCAAGTGATTTAAAAAAATCTTCGCATCTTAAACGCTTATAATTTGGCGCTGACTAAAGATTCGCATTCGACAATTATTAAAAAATTTTAAAAGGTTTGAACCTAGCCTTGGAGTGCAAATCGGCTTGTTAAAAGAATGTACTCTTTAAATTTCTCACCAAAAAACATGTCAGTACGCATTCAGTACACTGCGCACTTTAGCCAGTACAATCTTAGTACAATTCTCTGTAGGGTGCAGGACATCTAGCTGAACCTCTCGATACATCCCTGGGCAGGTACCAGTTGTAACATTACCAAGTTCTCTAACTGGGGATCGATTTTGTGTTCATCAATATTCACCATTTAATTACAACTGTAGTGGCTGATTTTAGTAAAAGATGTTAAACATTTACTAAAAATTATATTAATTTTTAGTAATGGTAGTGTTGCATTTACCGGGTTCGATATATAAAGTGCATTGGTCCCACGCTATCCCTACTTATTAGCCTATGGCACGCGCAATCGATCGTATGATCGAATGATTTCGTGAATCATCCCTTCGTTCCACCTGCTTGTCCACTTATGAGTCAGAGGCGTATCGATCGGCATTCTCCTTAAAATATCTAAATTGATCGATTTATTTGGAATTCTTTAGAAATCAGCAGAAATTTTATATAATTCACCAGGAATTGTTTGAAATTCTTCAGAATTTAGTCTGAACTCTTGGAATTCACTAATCAAACTTATTATATTTTCTTTTAATTCCACAGAGCCCTGGTAATTCACCTTAACTTATTTGAATTCATTGGCTTTTTTGGAATTTACCTAAAATTTTTGTAAATTGCCTTGATATGATATAAATTACCGCGAGATGAGTCAGGTAGTAGCGCTTTGAGATTGTAGCAGCATAGTCCGGGCTCGATTCCTGCTGCTGGCATTTTTTTTCAACCTTTCTCGATTGTAATGGACTATTCAGTTTATTTAAATTGAGCCAAATCATTCATTTTTACACTTGTACTCGAAGAAAAGTTTTTTAAATGGAAAAGTCTCATTTTTCTTCATTAAGTTGAACATTTATATATATTGCAAATATTCAAATATAAAGAAATAGTCCAGCTTATGGTGTCAGAATGATTTGGTATTTGGATATACTATTCTACGGTGAAAGTTTTCTGATCGGGCATATGTATTTGGGATTTTCTTGTTTCATTAAACGTGGAAATGGCTGATTTTTCATACTGAAAAAATACTTTTGGAAAAATCAAATTTTTGCATTTTTCTCGGAAACAACGAAAGGTACCAAAAAACAGGTGAAAGTTTACATAAATAGAAAATTTCTACAAAAAATATATCTTGCTTGAAAAAATCAAAAATTGTATTTAAAGAAAAAAATTCCCTGGACTCAAAAATGGTTATGCCCCTATAACACTGATAGATACATATCTCATATTAGCATAAACTGTAAACAAATGTAAGAAAAAATCAAAAAAGGTAGGACTTTCCAGAAAATCTTTTTTTCATTGAATTTTGAAAAAATGAGAATATTTTCAAGAAAACCCTTTTATTTTTTCCAATATTTTTAAAAAGTTTCTGCTAATATAAATCAGGCATCCCAACAGTTTTATGCGATATAAACCATTTTTGAGGGCGGAAAATTTTTTCCAGATATATAAATTTTTTTTTTCACCAATAAATGATGCGAGCTATCATAAAAGAGTAGTATTTTTTGTAGAACTTTTCTAGACGTTTTAACATTTAGTTGAACATATTTTTGCACGTTTCGTTGTTTTAGAGAAAACTGCTCAAATTTAATTTTTACTAAATCATTTCTTTTTAATGTGACAAAAAATAATAATGCCATTTTTCAATTTTTTCACATTTTCTTCGGCTAAATTGAAAGAGAAAGAATTCCTACGTTGAATAATGAAAGAAAATCCTGAATACCTAGGCTCGTTCGAAAAATAATGTATTTTGAAAACACCATGACCTGTACTTTTCTTGAAATTTTGCCTAACTTCAAATGGAATTGGGTTTTACACATTTTTTCATCTGAAAAAAAAGATTTTGACCAAAAAGTGCATAAGGAATTTTTTTTCATATGAAAAAAATGGTTAAAAATGAATATTTTATCTAGATTCAAATAAATTTGATAGTCAATTTCAATTTAAAAAAATGGCGAAGAATTCCAGCATGAATCGAACTCGAACTTTCCGGTTACAAACTCCTCATCTATGCGTTCGTTTATCTTATTCTGAAAATCTATACGCACTTCCGGTTTCTGTAAATTTTCAATCTTGATTCATGTTTGTTTCGTTTTTGTTGATTTCTTTCTTCTCTATCCCCCTCCTAAGTTTATTTTGGAGACTGAAAGGTAATGATCAGTATTGCATTCGGATCCCTTCATGACTCTTGTATCTTTAACTAGCTCCCTTAGTCTTTCATCCGCAATAACGAATTCTACTATGCTGCGGTTATTTCCTTTAGACCAGGTGTACGTGTGGATCATTTCATGTCGAAACCAAGTATTTGTAATAAATAGGCCCTTTTCTAAGCATAAGCTAACTAACTTTTCCCCATTATGTAATAATATAAATTTATTGAAATGATAGATTTTTTAGGGTAGCTGAGAATAACAATTAGGGCAAAATAAGGAACAAATAATAAAATAATCATAAAAAATATAATTTGTAGATTATTTTGCAATATCTGAAAAAGCAGTACGAGCCCGAGGTACAGAAATAAATATTATATACATTTGATATAATAGTGTTTAACAGAAGGTAGAAAAGTTCAGATTCTGGACAAAATCGAGTGCGAAGCACGAGATACATGATGAGAATGTCTTCGTTAAAGCCGAAGGAGCTTTAATAAAAGAGAATTCACAATCACCAAGTTACTGTTGTCGATGCTTTGCTCTTTTGTTTTAACAAGTTTGTGCACAAATGTGGGGGAAGTACAAAGGCCGGGCGCGCAGCGCGAGGTAAATACATTATCGAGCGCAAAGCGCGAGTATCAACAGTCGAGCGCCCGAGGCGCGGGCAGATTTTTTTCTCCATTTTTGTCAGCTTTTCAGAACTTGGGACTACTGTGGGATGGTAAGAGATACGCCAAAAATAATATAATTTTTGGATTATTCAAAATAGGGATGTCATTCTGCTGAAATTAAATTTATCTAAACTTTTAGATATTTAGGGCTGTCCTGAAAATCCTGTTCCAAAAACAAGCAACATTTTTCAAAAATACCTAAAATAAAATTTTTTAAAGTTTTGAATCATTTTGCTGCCGAACAAGGATACGTCAAAACTAAATGTTTTTTCCGGAGTTTCCAAGGCTGATAAAACAATTATTTCTTTTTAAACAGTTTTAGAAACTTTTTAACTTCATTTTATACCGTCAATTACAGGGTAGTTTACCTTTTTGACATTTTACATGGCCTGTATCGTACCAGAATAAAGCCGACACTTTGCTTAAACTGCGGAAGATACGGGTTGAACTTTGCTTACATCTATAACTTGGCCGTGTTGTGCCAACATTGAGCCGGTAATGGCGTAGCTGCGGGTGATTCAGATAAGGCATAGTTGTCACTTTGTATAAGGCTCGTATTTTACCAGTATTCAACCGACACTTGGCGTAACTGCGGGAACTACGGGTTGGCCATTGCTTCCAGCTGGAACTTGGCCCATTCAGTATTCCCAAAATATAGCCTCTGACAAACTGCGCATACTTCGCGAAACGCAACACTGTTGGTTTGGGTCAATCGGATACAGTGTAGACCGGGAACCCACGACAAAATCATTGCATTATCTTATTCACCGCCATATTAATAGAATTAGTTATTTTAATCGAAAATTACTCGATCTAAATTCTCCTTTCATTAGTGAAAATTGAATAATCTATCAAATTTCTTTTTTATAACAAAAACCAATTAATAAAATGATCCAAAAAGCTAATCCTAATTATTTCACTATTAAATAAAATCCCTTAATACTTTATACCGTTATTCCAATCATATTCATCAAACCCCAATTTTTATTAATTTTGCTAAGAACAATAATTTAAAAAAACGGTCAATAGCGGTATGAATCCACACAATAGATTGCACTTTTCACATTCTCATTCATGAGAGTGTAATGTAATCGTCCGAATTTGCGATCTCTGGTTTTTAACGGATTTTTACGTTTCGGCACTGACAGATTCCGAAAATCATAAAATTTTGTCGGTGTCTGTCTGTATGTCTGTCTGTCTGTATTTATGGTTACCTGAATGTTGTAGTCACGCTAACTTTTGAAGGATTTGCCGAATCGAGTCAGCATTTGATAAACGTTTTGAGAGTCCCAAAATGAAGGTTAAGTTCGTTAACCAGATATTTTCGACCAAAATTAAAAATTGTAGGGCATTTTGAAAATTAAATTTTTTTTTCAAGTTTCAGAAAATTTTGTCCAAGTTCCTTTTAGACGGAGAGAGTCTTGGAAATTATCCGTATGAAATTTTTTATTTCGATGAAAATTCAAACAGTTATATGCTTTTCAACATTTTGAAAATTTTCAAAAAATAGAGAAAAAAATATATTTTTCTGATAGACTGAAAAATGTCAATCAAAATCTTTACTCGATATAAAATATATTTCGAAACTATCCTCATAAAATTTTTTGATTCGATAAAAATTCAAAAAGTAAGAGCATCCTTAAATTTGAAAACAAAATATTTCGTTTCATTTTGTTTACATGGTTTAATTTTTCAAAAGCAATCGTCTGTATAACCTAGCTGTTGAGCGCGAAGCGCGAGTATCACAATGAGGATGTAATCGTCAAGGTGGTAGGTGCTTTGAGAACCCTCTTCAAAGTCAAATTGAAAGAAAAAAATATGTTTAATTTCACTTTATGATTGTAGTTTATGAGGGGCTTGAGTCACAGTTTTTGATTTGCGCGTTCAAACTGGAATCTGTACCAGATCGAGGTACAGAAATAAATATAATATACGTTAGATATGACAGTGTTGAAAATAATGTAGAAAAGTTCACATTTTGGACACAACTTTTGCACACTTTTTTATGATCATAAAAACAAGACAATGAAAACACGTATGTTTCAATACCAATGCATATTATGAATTGTGATAATATACGTTTATTGAAATGATAGATTTTTCAAGGTAGCTGAGAATCAAAATTAGTGCAAAATAAGGAGCAAATATTGAAGCAATCATGAAAAATAAAATTTGTCCATTATTTTGCAAAATCTGAATAAGCAGTACCAGCTTGAGATACATAAATAAATGTGATATACATTTGATATAATAGAGTTAAACGTAATGCAGAAAAGTTCAGATTGTGGACAAAATCGAGTGCGAAGCACGAGATACGTGATGAGAATATGTTCGTTAAAGCCCAATGAGCTTTAACAAAAGAGAATTCACAATCACCAAATTACAGTTGTCGATGATTTGACCTTTAATTTTAAAAGGTCTGGGCTCTTCTTCTTGCCGATAAAGAGCTTCATATCCGTTTTTGCGCAAAAAGGATACCTGATCTCTTAAATACTGAGGCCTTTTGTGAGCATATTCCGGGTGCATATTGACCCAACTTTCATGTAACCTCTGCATGAATCCTCTTCGCGCTGGTGAACTTCTTTGCCAACAGGTAAGGATATCCCTCCGGAGTTGGTCCGACCACTTAAATCTATGTTCTCGCGTTTGTCCGGGGTCATTGTCTGGTCGTCGCCTTGGTTCGGTCCTATTGCCACTCCCAACTGAACCATGGCCTCTATCCGAGAGAGGCCTATTGTGGGTGACACTGCGCGATACTGGTGACGTAACCGCATAGTTCGTTGAATTGGGGAGTTAGTCCAATGCAACGTGGCTGACTGAAAGAGCCGTAGCTCTTGGACGATGGGGTCGCCACATCTCTACGCCTACATCATTATTATCAACAGTGTATTTTTCATTAACCTACGTTCCCCTACAGGAATAATTTTAGAGGTATTCTCGATGACATTTGTTTGACCTTACTAACCATAACTAACTTGGATAGCACTGTCAGTTCCTGTCCTTTATTGTTAATGATAATGGTCTTATAGATAAGCTTGTTTAAACCAAATAATATCTTATTTTTCTCTTCTGCTGTGAAGATGAGTTAACAAGTACGATTCCCAGTACTAACTGTACTATGGCTTAATTATATCATACCACATGTCAGTACTAAGATATCGCAATGCTTGATATGACTGAATATACCTTTGTAGCTTTAGATATCCTCGCCATTAAACCATGACAAACAATAAGTGAATAAATTATACAATATACATTAGGGTGATTTATTTTATAATTGGAAAAAGATAATTTCATCAAACCAAGCAGACGCACGTTCTGTTGGTACCTTTTGCTATCTAAATAAGCTGTGTAACAGGAGAAGTCGATGAATGATAATATTTAGAGGTCCCCTATCAGCATTAAAGTATAATATAAGGAATTACAAGTGTTAACAATTTTGATTTTTTTGTGTGAAAAATTTGTCGTCTTGAAAGGTACAACTTAAGCTTGTGTCTGAGCTCGAATTCAAAAATAATTTCTTTTTAATCACCCTAATATACATTCTCAACTAATTAAAACTGTGGTCTAAAAGCGATCCTTTCAAACACATAAAAGAATGCATATTATTAGATAAATTAAATTATTATTGTTAAATATAATATAATACTACACATAACCTTTTTTTAAGAGTTCAAAAAAGTTCTCTGATTACGAATAACTCGGAAATTGTTTCGAAAACCGGGAGAATTATTGCTTTATGGGCATGTGATGCTTACCATATGATATATATAGTATATCTTGAAAATACTAACCATTTTTTTCTATAATCATTTAATTTATGAGCAAAAGAGGGTAAAGTCCACTCGGTATAGGTATTTCATTTGACTGTGCAATAAAACTTTATTTGAATTGAGCAACGTATTTTCACCATTTTTTAATTTAATATCTATTCATGATTATATATATATAATTAAAAACTAAAGGTCAACAACCACCGCAGGGTCCCACTGGGAGCAACTGTAATCTAAAAAATGACATCGGCTCCCAGTAGGACCGCGGTAAAGTCTAAGCTTGGCAATACAGGTGCAATTGCCGCAGTCAGAACGCATGTACGGAGATCGGTCTCCTTATTATTACTCAGTGGTCTCAGGATAAACAGCGTGCAAGGCGTCATGGCAGGCACAGATAAAAAGTGTTTTACGATGCAGGGATTTGCCAAGTATCGGCGTCTGGTCAGGGTGGGAAAGCGGACCCTTCGGCGTCGTCATCATGCGACCGTAGCTCTTCACCAATGGGTAACTTGGTTAGTGGGGAGTCTTATGCTACAAGAAAAGGAATTCAGGCATAGCACCATCTGTCTTGAGGTTAGGAATATATTGTAACCCAGTAGGTTAAACGTGGTGCGGTTCCCGTTTCAGCGCACAAAAAATATCATTTCCATGGATTTGAGGTATTCTTTGAGGTTTTGTTTGACGGTTTTGAGGTTATGAATGAATTTTTACCTGGTTAGCTCGTAAAATGGTCTGAATAGACTCAACTACCCTAAAAACGCATCAATGTGTGTCTGATTCGATTTTGTACAAGAAAAACAGGCCATTTCAGCAATTTTATTATGTTTTTTGAGGCTAGGGTCCAGCCAAAACCCGTTGGGGCAATTCTGATGGCAGGTTCAGATTCAGCGCGTCAAAATACATAAGAATTGATATGCCTCATCCCCAGAACAGGAAATATTACTTTTTTCAAGTTTTTTAAGGTTAGGGTGAAACGCTGACGTGAAGGGCAAATTCTGACACCGGATTCGGATTTAGCGCATCAAAATCCATAGGAAAACATATGTCGCGTCCCCACATCATGACACTTATTTTTTTTGTGTGGCTGTGTAACATACAGTACATCTGTAGACAGTTTTTTTAGTCGTATTTCAATACCTGACATTCGTTCTAAAATCATACTTTCTTTACAGTGTTAACAAGAATGTTGATTTTCAGTAAATTTCATACTTACTAAGAAAATCTTGTAACTGAATAAATTTTCACGTGAAAAATTCAATAACTTGACTGAGTACAACTTAATTTGCACAATTCATTGAATTTGCGAAATCGAAGATGGTGAAGTAATTACAGTGTAAGATGGGTTTGAAATGTAGCACTATAAAAGTATTAGGAATTAATTTTTGTGAAAGTATATTAAACAAATTTTCAATTTGAAAGCTCCTACTCACCAAGAAACTTTATCTACGTTTCTGTAGTGGAGAAAGACTTGCAATTCGGATAAGTTTAGAGAATCAAGAAGTTTTAATTTGCTTATTTTTAATTAATTTATGTCCTGCTTTCAAAATTGTTTATCTATATTTTTCGATAATTGAATTTTCCAATTTAAAAAATCAAATGATCTAGAAAAGAGGCGGATTACAGACTGAGAATTAAATAAGTATATAATGTTACCATAGGGAAAGTTTAAATGATTCTTTTCATTCATTTCTTCTACTTGAGATAATTAATATACTAGTTTTCACATTTAAAAATTCATTTCTAATGAAATGTATATTTGGCAAATATTCCAAATCGACGAGATTTAGCTGCAGTTCTTGGTTACGGAGAAAAATTAGCAAGTAACAATTTCTTTCATTTGTCACGCTTATCCTGTCTTCTGACTCACATACACCACACACATTCTTGGCCCATGGTCGCAGACTGGCCACCCATCTCACGGTTGTGAGACGTGATTACAGCTGAAATTTTACCGCGATTTCGCTGGGAGCGCGTGCTATGTTTAAGATTAGCACCTGTTCCCGGCCATCTAGAAATGACACCGGCTTCCAGTAGGACCGCGGCAAATCACACTCATGGCTAATTTTCACCACTGTGAGACAGGTGTTCACAGGACACGACGAAATCACAAAAACAGGCCGGCGAAACCATTGTGTGTTTTGAGGACACGCACCAACCCAAGGATGACACCTTTCTACATCCATATCGCAAGTGCCTTGGCATATTTTTGGCACGCGGATATGGCTCTAACGAGGCAGAGATAGTTTCACACCTCCTAGGGCAAATATCACAAGGACAATTACTTGTACTGAATATTATGGGTACAGTCTTTGCAGCTCCCTTTTAAGGTCTTGATACCTCTCCTTCTTTTCTTTCTCCTTGGCAGTGATGCTGTAATCGGATGGATCCGAGATGGATCTGAGGAAAACAAAAGTTTGCTCCTTCGACAAGGACTGTTTTTCTACATTTCTGTGAAAATTGCCGTGCATTTTCTTGTCGACTAGCTCTTGATGGAATTTTTCAAATTCTGCTTTCTTTACTTCGGCTTACAGAAGTGAAGAATCTAGATGGAGTAATGCACTTACCTCACTTCTGATGTTAACGTTCAGGCCAAGGGTCTCGGCCGCTTGCTCCGCGGCTTTGTAATGTAACGCTCCTTCACCAATCATCTCGTGGTTCCTGACTATTTTTGAAGAGGATCTCTGACATTGGCAACGATATAAGCTGTACATAGAACAATTCGGTTATGAAGGCACTAGATATTCAGAAGTCCGCGTGCGCCTTAACGGCGTGAAATGTATGATTGCGAAATTGACGAATTGATATGCAAGCTTTTATGCATATGTATGAGCTTACGTGTGGTGAAATCAAGGGCCTTAAGTTCGTTTTTCGTCCATTGAACCACCACTAACGAGTAGAGTAGAACCGGGACAGCAAGCATGTTAGTCGCAGATACCCTGTTCAACGCCGACATATTGGAAGACCAAATCTGTCGCAAAAGATGCTTGTATCTGCTTCAAAGAGACTTCTTCACTGATGTTACGTCCTGAATGCAGCTTTGAGGCACGCCCGGGTATGTATAGGTCTCTCCAGTGTTAAAATGTCTAATCACACTTATATCCACAAGCTCAGGGTCCTTGGGAACGCCATTAATCTCTCCTTTCTTCAGATGAATTTTGGCACGTATATCCAAGCCAGAGTCTATCCCAATCTCTCCTGTGTACTTCTTGTCGATATTATTGGCAGTTTGAAGTTTGCTTTACCAGAGGCATAGATCTTTAGGTCATCCATATAAAATACATGAGTGACCTTATGCTGGCGCTGGTTATTGTCTCCACGGAGGTATCCATAGGAATTTCGTATTGCGAGAGATAGAGGCAGAAGTGTGATGCAAAAAAGCACAGGGCTCATGGTATCGCCCTGAAAGACGCCCCTCTGGAAAGTGACGTAGTTCGTTGTCCACGATAATTTCCAGATGAGATAGTAAATCTAGTTTTCCAAAGAGGCATCAATCTCTCTATGCATCTCACTATGTGTGCCCTCTTTGACGAAGAAGGTGTAGATCTCGAAACAGTGAAGGTGCGTGGATTGGCTTTCGCAGATGACAAGATTGTCATGGCAGAATCAATCGAGGACTTGCAAAGAAAGTTGAATAAACTTAATGCAAGCATGAAGAACATGGACCTTAAAATTAACGTAAATAAAACACAGGTAATGGTGTTTGGGGGTAAAAGTGAGAAAATAATGTGCAACATTGTCCTGAATCATGAGAGATTAGAGCAAGTTGACAAAAAATATATCTGGGTAGCCTATTCACTAGCGATGGAAAAATAGATGGGGAGTTATATAGGTGTATTAATGAGGGTAAGAAGGCTATCGGTAGAGCATGGTCCATTCTCAGAAATAAAAACAAATCAAAAGAGACTAAAATGACCGAATATAAATCTTTATTTGTACCGGCTGTACTATACGGTAGCGAGACATGTACATGTCAAGAAAAGGACAAGAGTAAAATTAACGCAATTCGCATGAAACCTCTGCGCACAATATGCGGGAAAACACTGATGGACAAAGTCCAAACCAAAATAATCCTCAAAGAATGTGGTACAGGGGAGACACTAGTTGATATATGGGAAAGAAATCAGTTAACGTGGTTCAGACACCTTGAAAGAATGAAAGATGAACGACTGACCTTCAATATTCAATACCTCATTGTCCAGTTCATTTTTAAGGCTTGAATTTGAGAAATTATTGTTTTAATTTTGTATTGTTTTGAATGTATTCTGGAGGCATTCAATTTAAAATTGTTTAATTACAAATCATTCAAACTGAAAAGTGTGCAACTATCAAGTCTTTCATTTTTATACTCTGCGATTTCGAAGAATTTAAGAAACCAGAAAGTTCTGTGCGTTTAAAATTGTAACCAAACTGTTTCGCATTTTTAAATTTAAAATTATAACATTTGGAACTAACTTAAATTAAATTGGTTGCATTGCGAAAAGTATAATTGACAATTCGTTTAATTTCCAAACGATTAAATTTACTCATAGTAATAGAAATTTTTAAGGGTTTGAGAGCATAAAAGTTTTCATATAACAATTCTTCGCAACTAAATTTTTTGTAGTCTTATAAGATGTTGGGATTTGTTTAAATTCAAAGTTTCTGAAGTATGCATTTGCAATTATTTAATATTTGCAATTTGTAATTACTTTCTATTTCAAACGTTTTTTAAGAATAATTCAATTTTAATGGTTTACAATTGAAAATTTGTCCATTTGGCTAACGGTAGAAATAAAGGTGAATTTATTTTTTGATTTTATATAGAAGTGTGTCTAATCAGTTTTTACGTTGAATCATAATTTTTTAATTCAATAAAAATTTTCATTTCTATAATGCAGGCCGACAAATTTTAAAGCCAGAGACCAGACCTAACATTTCCGAAGGATTTTGATGCGCTGAATCCGAATCCGACCTCGAAATTGCTCCTGTACGACAGGTTTTCAAGATATCCTAACCTAAACGTGCAAAAAACGCGTTTTTTAGCGGTTTTTGAGGTTATGTAACCGAACAAGAAAAATGTCTACCACAAAAGCTAATATGGAATTTGAAATTACTAATCTTCCCCTTTCAAACCTACTTGGATTTATTAGGATATCTTTGAGAATTCTAGATCAATCTAAAATATCTATACCTTAAACCTATATACCTATCTACCCTTCACCTGTATACCCATCCAACATATCACTACTTTCCAAGCGAGCAATTCACGCCTACCCCGAAAGGGAAGCGGCTTAATGATATAATTAATTAATTAATTATATCTGTTATTATTGGCACTAGTCAACTGTCGTTTTAGTCAAGCGGGTTGTAAGCTTTGGGTCGGGAACTATTTTTCAGCCGACTTTTGTTTCAACGCGAGTGCAGATGACTTTGCCATAATAGAAGACATATTCTGGTTGGTAACCTGTTACACATCTAGATTACTAGGCGATATAGAGGGCACTATAGTGCTAATATGGTCGTTTATCTCCTTTGTAGTTGATGCTGGAGTGGGAGTTGACAGATTAGTGTAGTTTTCTCGATGTTCCATGATAATTGCTTCGCTATTCGTGTCCATTTTATGTAGATTTCTTGTATGCTTGTTGTTTTGGCTCAGGAGCAGCATTTGCATTTGGATATAGTTCCTGTGACATAGGCATGCCCTAGATATATTATGAATCCTAATGAGAGAATCCCGAGGTCAATATAGGAGCCATGAATCAATCTATTTTGACTAATTCGCAGCTTCTGCTGCAGACTTATTCCGTAGAGTTGGTTTTCCAATTCATCCAGGATTTCTCATTTTTGGTATATTCTTTTCCTCCAGGGGCTATTTCCCTTGAGGTTATGTGGCTCACTTCTCTTAGATCCTTTTGATTTTGACTTTGAACAATCAAGGTTGATATTTTGCTCAAGTTTAATTGGATCCTTGGTTCATAGATCATTTCAGTGGATCCCCTTCTAGCGTTGGGTCTTGTTAAGGTTTCTTCTTTCATTTTCAATATGCATCCTGGGGCCAGTTGCACAAATCCTACTCCTCCCAATATTAAATCTAGTCCTGATTGGTTAGGGCAAATTAATTGTGAAGTAACCTCGTTGACGATGGAGTGTAGTCAGGCTCTTATGGTGGTTAGATAGGTCTAAATAGGTAAGACATATTTTATTCTTACGTTGCAAGTTCCCAATAAATCCATCGATGGTTGGATCAACATCTGACTTTCGCAGAACGGGCGCTTGAAGGTTTCAAGGATTGGTAAGTTGAAATTCCAAATATATTTAGTCTCGTGTTGTTTGCACGTCTTCAATTCTTCTAATTTTAATAGCATGTACGTTCTTTGAGAGTTTTCCATTATTATATATTCATAATTAGTATGGATATAGGCTCTTCCTGTTCCGTTTCTCAGAACTGATTGAACTACCGGCAATGAATGCATTTGGTAGATCGAATTGTCAGTTCTGTCTAACATAGGTACATCCATTACTATTCTCATGGATCCATTTTTACAGATTATGATGACCTTAGCGAGAGCGACGAGTTCTTCTCCATTCACTTGTGGACCAGGAATATGGAAATCTAGATTTCCTGCGTGATCCTGAATGTTCCTGTAAATGGGTTCCATTTGCTCTGAAGTCAGGATAGTCCAGAAGCCAACCCCCTTTCTGTAGGATCGGCGAGGTCCATTCGATTTTTTTTTATTATTATGTAAAATGATCTCCAGAATCCAAAACTGTGTAGCAGAACGCGCGAACTCTAGAACGCGATGCACTTCAAGTCAGTAATTCTAATATTCACCAGAGACAAACAATTTCGAAGCAACGGGAATTTCTCAAAACGTAACACCCTCACTTGTTCAGTGATTCCCCCGATTCAAATACGAAGCAAGGATATGGGTTTCTAATAAATGAGATTAAAAAAGTTAATGATAACTATTTAATAGTTTGTTGTTGTTGTGAAGAATGAATAAGTTATGAAAACTTGACTGAAAATTTCACTAATCATTGAAAATGAACATGCGAGTAGCAATGTACAATTTACATCATTGTTTAAAGTTTTTTTTTGTAGTTTTTCATTCAATACGCATAATCATAATGTCTTGCACCAACTTGTGCATAAAATAGGTTAATGTCACAAAGTTGTCGCTTAATTTTAATCCAAATATTTTGTTGTCACAGTAAAACGACTTTGATTTTTCGAAAAATAAGAAAGAAGATTATTATTTTTACGTTTATAAACTTTTTAAGATAACTAGTCTTGCCGGATCGTCTTTTTTAATTTGAGCTGCAAATAAGCACCCTTCTTTGAAGCATTTTTGTAAGTAGCACGTTATTTTATTCAACCTCAAAACATTTTCCACAGTTGATAATATGGGGAACATTTTGCTCATTTTGAAAAAGTAGATCAAATCTGTGCACTAAAATGCGACACTAGGGATTGTATTCTCTTGAAACGGTTCAGCATAATTTCATTAGGCATTTTAAATATATAAAAAAAGCGGGTGAAAAATAAAATATATACGTCACTGAGTGACCTGCGAATTTCTCGGCGAGAGATATAGGTCACATGTATGGCTCTGTGAAACAGGTGCGGTTGCGTGCGTAACCACTTGAAAAGTTGGGATGTGAGGCCCGCGGCAACGAGACCACTATCATTACGGAAGAACGACTGGATCGACAGACTGCGCTTAACGATCTAAGCCACAGCACGTTTGGCGTTTGACTCCCCAAATTCTCATGCCCGCCATCGCCAACGTCAATGGGAGACGGCAGATGTTGAATTTCCGGACATCCCGGAACTTCAGGCCGTTCCTGAATTACCGGAATTCCCGGCACTCCCAGCGGTTCCCGCACTTTTGGCGGTTCCGCCGAATTTTGTAGCTCTGGTACCAGCACCCGAGATATTGGCAACCTAACTACCAGTACACGAACTACCGGTACACGAACTACCGGCACCCGCACTACCGGCACCCGAGATACCGGCACCCTCTCCTCCGTTCGAGTGGGTGCTCCTCGAAGCCTTGCCAGAATTACCGGGTACTTCTGATCCGCGGCAAAAACTACAACCAAGCATAACATCTTCTCCTCGGGCCCTGCGACTCCCAAGATTCTTCAGGGAACCTCGCATCCCCTTTCCGTCCCCTCTGGTAGAGGAATTAAAAGTAGGCGAGGTAACAACCACACCTCTCGCCGTATCAACACCTCGTCATCCGGGTTATTTTTCATATTCAGGATCAAGCCCGATCAAGGCAACTCTGCCACACGATTTAGCCGTTCTAGTCCAACAGCTGGTTGTTTTTCGTGAAGTGGGAGTATAAGTCCTAGTTTGTTGCGAATATATCTGGGAAATGACCCTTCTTTCGAAAGCCATCTAATTTTACATGGATTCTTTCTATAGACAAAAAATGTATGTAAAATATTTTTCGTAAAATGATTGAAAGTATAAAGCATAAATTTTACTTTTTAAATCCACATATGTTAGATAAGTAATAATGCAAAAACGTTGCACAAAGTATTTGCTTTACGTTGCCGGACTTAGGGGGCTTCCATGAACCACGAGGCCTAATTTTGGCCAATGTTTGACCCCTCCCACCCCCATGTAGTCCACCGTGGCACTCTCGTCACCCCCACCCCCCTTAGAGTGCTACGTAGTTTATGGAAGTCCCGTAATTAAAAATTCATGTATTTTGTTTAAAATGCATTTTTTTGTTGGTAAGGAATTAATCTTTCTGGTTTAACACCTACGTGTAAAACGACCACAGTAAAAACAAAGTCTGAAATTTATGTTGGACTTGTTTTAATTTTTGTCTGAAATTAAGTCGGTAACTTGATTTAATCATGAAAATAGTATTTAAAAAAGTCCTCCTGAGTCTTAAAACAAAAATAAGTCATTAATTAGGCTGAATTGCAGTCCATTGGTTTAAAAAAAAGATGTAATTGTCTTGTCTCAGGATGAAGACACTTCGAGCTGTCAAAAAGACTGTAATGAAGCTATTTTTCAGACCTCGAAAGTCTTAAGTTGTGACGTCACTCGCGTCTCGCTCTATAAGACGCCATTTCCATAATTTGCATAGAAAAGTTCGTGCGACAAGAGTCGAATGTAAAGTGCAATATCTGGTAATCATATCAGATAATACTTAGTGGACCTACTTATGGTTATTCTTCTTCTTTTGAACCTTTGGGCTTTTATTTTTCACGGTAAGTACCTCTTTACTTTATTTTCTGGTGTTGCAACAAGAAGTATAATCCGACCCTTTCATATATTTATCTTATTTCATAACGATACCTAAAATCATTAGTATATTGATATATTCACATTATTATTTGAATTTAAATTAATGAAATAAAATTACTGTAGCTGAAATGACCCTAAATATATTTCTATATTTTGCCTGCTGAAGTCTAAACGAACCTAGCCTCAAATATACGTGTATCGTCAGGATCGTTTCTTTTTCCATAACGCTTGAGTAATTGACACTTTCCAAACGATATTATAGAAATACGAGTATATAATTAAGCTCTGTTAACCTCAACATTTTTTCACGTAGATTCTGACGTAGTTTCTGACGTAGTTTTCGTCGTAGGTTCCGACGTAGTGTTCGCAGCACAGAACACAAATTTGGGTTAAAAATGGAAAAATTCTACAAAACTTTACTCAAAATTCAACAATTTTACCAACAAATTTCAATAAAATGGTGGATTCCCATGAAAGTCAGTACGAGGGGGATTTTCGGAGCGTACAGAACATGAGTTTGGTGAAGAAATACAAAAATTCCACAATTTTACCAAAAATTAAATTTTTTTTACAAAATTCGTAGATTTATGGTGACATTTTTGAGTGAAATTGTGGAATTTTTGTATTTCAACACCAAATTTGTGTTCTGTGCTGCGAAAACCCACCTCGTACTGACTTTCATGGGAACCTGCTGAATTAATAATAATTTTTGTTAAAATTGTTGAATTTTGAGCAAAATTGTGGAATTTTCTTATTTCCTTGAATTCCATGAATTCCTTGAATTCCATGAATTCCTTGAATTCCATGAATTCCTTGAATTCCACGAATTCCTTGGAATCCATGAATTCCTTGAATTCCATGAATTTCTTTAATTCCATCAATTCCTTGAATTCCATGAATTTCTTGAATTCCATGAATTTCTTGAATTCCGTCAATTCTTTGAATTCCATAAATTTCTTGAATTCCGTGAATTCGACGAATGCCTTGTACTTCACAAATACCATGAATTCCATAAATTTCTTGAATTCCGTGAATTTCTTTAATTCCCTGAATTCCATGGACTCCCTGAATTTTAATAATTCCTTGAATTCCATGAATTCCTTGAATTCCATGAATTCCTTGAATTTCTTGAATTCCGTGAATTTCTTAAATTCCCTGAATTCCATAGACTCCTTGAATTTTAATAATTCCTTGAATTCCATAAATTCCTTGAACTCCATGAATTTCTTGAATTCCATGAATTCCTTGAATTCCATAAATTCCTTGAATTCCATGAATTCCTTAAATTCCATGAATTCCTTGAATTCCATGAATTCCCGGAATTCCACGAATTCCTTGAATTCCATGAATTCCTTGAATTCCATTTATTCCATGAATTCCTCGAATTCCATGAATCCCTTGAATTCCACGAATTCCATGAATTTCCTGAATGCCATGAATTCCTTGCATTCCATGAATTCCTAGAAGCCCATGAATTCCTTGAACTCCATGAATTTCATGAATTCCTTGTATTCCATTAATTCCTCGTATCCCAGGAAATCTTGAATTCCATATATTACTCGAATTCCATGAATTCCTTGAATTCCATGAATTACTTGAATTCCATGAATTCCATGAATTCCTTGTATGCCATTAATTCCTCGTATCCCGAGAAATCTTAGATTCCATGTATTCCTTGAATTCCATGAATTCCTTGAAATCTGTGAATTCCATGAACTCCTTGAATTCCATGAATTCCATGAATTCCTTGAATTCCATGAATACCTTGATTTTCATATACCCCATGTATTCCGTGAATTCCAATAATTCCTTGAATTTCATGAATCATTTAATTCCACGATTTCCATGAATTCCTTGAATAGTTTAATTTTTGTGAATTTCTTTTTTTTTTGAGTTCCTTGAATTCCTTGACTACCGTGAATTTCTTGCATTCAATGAATTCCTTGAATTCCATGAATTCCTTGAATTCCATGAATTCCTTGAATTCCGTGAATTCGTTGATTTCCATGAATTCCTGGAATTCCATGAATTCCTTGTATTTCATGAATTCCTTGAATTTCATGAATTCCTTGAATTCCATTAATTCCTTGAAATCCATTAATGCTTTGAATTCCATGAATTCCTTGAATTCCATTAATTCCTTGAATTCCATGAATTCCTTTAATTCCATGAATTCCTTGAATTCCATGTATCCTTGAATACCATGAATCCTTGAATTCCATGAATTTCATGAATTCCTTGAATACAATGAATTCCTTGAATTCCATGAATATCCTGAATTCCATGAATTCCTTGAATTCCATGAATTCCATGAATTCCTTGAATTCCATGAATTCCATGAATTCCTTGAATTCCATGAATTCCTTGAATTCCATGAATTAAGACACCTCACCCAGGTGCCATTCAGCTTTCGGCACGGTTGCTACGCCTCCGCTTAGGGGTTATTCCTTCGGGACGATCCCTGGACAATTGTCCGCGACTGCTTATTAATTATTGTAACCATATTGAGCAGAAACCCTTGGTAAAGGGACCCTCTATCCGCAACCCGAGGACGCGTTCGGTGGCTTTGTCATAGACCCTTCGGCTTGATTCCTGAGGAATCAAAACCGAACCGAAATCCGTAATGGTACATTCTACCACTCCGTAGTGATACGTTCTACTGTCCCAATAAGTACTTCAATCCTAGTGTTCTGTATTTCTTCCGCATTTCTTCTTCTATCCATAGCAAATTTGTTTCTAGCCATTTTGTGTCTATATTCAGCTTACCGAGGCTCCGTCGAATCATCAGTTTACCCCAACGTTTTATTTCACCTCCATATCGTGACCCCGCTCTATCGGTGAGGGGGGTCGGTGGTTTCCACTCATCTAAAAGATATCCTTTAACTATGCGTGGTGACATTCTGTTATATGCCCACGCTGCCAATACTCGACCTCCGGGCGTCATTAGTCCTGGTGTTTTGCCACGTCTTATTGCTTCGCGCTTGACCTTGTCTCTAATCTGTATAGAAAAACGATCCATGTCCCATACTCTTCGTGGTTCAGGTACTATGTATGCAGAGTTTGGGGGGCGTGGTTGGATTTTGTTAACCTTCACGAACCTGAATGTTGCTTCCCCGACGAGTTCCGTATCCCAGATACCCCAACTTTGAGCTAAGTCCCTAAAGATTTCAGCTCTGGTATCGGCCCCTATGTCCCAGTCCAGTCGCTTTAGCCTGGCGCGCCAGCCTCCCATAGGGAGGTGTAGTGCTCTTCGTGCCTTATGCACTTCTATGCTGTACCAATTTTTATCTGCATACGCTACCAGCGCTGTCCCAAAAGCTCCCTGGGGATCTACCCCTCCTCCTCCCAAGCAGTTCGGAGTTAGGGCGAATGATGCGGCCTTAGTTGTCGGAAGCCGTTGGCGTCTTACATCCTCCATGAAAATTTCGGCGATGGCGTACGAGTCGCCTACTCTCAGCAGCGCTAGGTGCCACTGGCTTAGTAGACTATAGAGTCGTTCACCTTTGGTTATGGAGTCGGCCTGGATAGGATTCTTTGAACCTTAGCCCGTGGACGGTTCGGGCGGTGTAACCTGTTATTCCAAACCATTCATAGCTCCTCCTCAAGAATTCGGCTCTGCTCCGGGATATGTATGTCTTCAGGGGGTGTACTTCGTACCCTATCTTCGTATAGGTATCGGTGATGCATCTAATTCCTGTTATGTCGCAGCAGCACATAATGACGTCATCGCCCTGTGCATAGAAGTGTGTTATAGCCAGAAGTCTGCCGATGCGTGCTTCGGAGATCCTTACTATTACCCTGAAACTGGTAACGTTTAGTATCGTATCCATGACGGCAGTCCAACGCCAACCGGATGGTAAACCGTTGGTCCATTTCTTTTTATGCTTTCTTCAGATCACGTCGGCTCCGCAGAAGAACAAACTATCCCAAAGCGCTGCCCACACCCTCATGATGTCAGCGGGGGCGTTATAGCGCTCAAAGTGCTGGCCGATGGCCAGTAATTATTGATTAAAAATTCGTCTCTTTTACTTGAAATTTCAATTATTTGGTTGAAAATTCATCTTTGTATTTTAAAAATTCAACTATTTGGTTAAAAATGCGTCTATTTTGTTGAAAATTCGTCCCATTTACTTGAAAGTTCCACTATTTGGTTTAAGATTCAACGATTTTTTTTAAATTT
Organism: Andricus grossulariae; assembly: GCA_011634705.1. Taxonomy (NCBI): domain Eukaryota; kingdom Metazoa; phylum Arthropoda; class Insecta; order Hymenoptera; family Cynipidae; genus Andricus; species Andricus grossulariae. The sequence continues at coordinate 162,982,908 of JAABKJ010075445.1, read as the reverse complement.
TAACTAACTTGTTGAAACTTGAATTATTTCATTGAAAATTGATTAATTTCGTTCAAACTTCTTTTTTTCTTGTAAAACATTTTTAACTTAAAATTTTATTATTTTGTTTTCATTCCAAAATGTGTCTTTTATAGTTGAAAAATTAACTGTTTGGTTAAAAATTTAACTTCGTTGAAATTTTAAAAGTTGAAAATTGAACTCTGGTTGAAAAATAATCTTTTTGGTTAAAAAATTATTTTTTTGGTTGATAATTAATCTTCTTGATTGAAAATTCGTCTATTTTAAAACTTTTAAAAGTTTCATCTTCATGGGTATAAAATTAAACTGTATGGTTTAAAATTCACCCTTTTTGATAAAAATTTAATACATTTTTGAAAATTTAAATATTTTTTCAAAATTTGTTTTTGTCTTGAAAATTAATCTTCTTGATTCAAACTGTAATTCTTTTGTTAAATTTTAGTGTTTTTTTTTTGTTGAAGAATAATTTTTTTAATGTAGAATATAATTATTCCAGTTTTGGTTCAAAATTTATCTTTTTTAGTTGAAAACTCAACTATTTGTTTGAAACTTCATCTTCGCAGGTTGAAAATTAATCTACGTGATTTAGAATTCACCTATTTTGATGAAAATTTAATTTTTTCAATTTAAATTATTATTATTTTTTTTTTTTAAATAATCTTCTTGGTTAAAAATTCATCTATTTCGTTCAAAATTCGTCCCTTTTACTTGAGAGTAATTATTTGTTTCAAAATTTAACTATATGGTTCAAATCCGCAACCATTTTTTTTAATTTAATTATTTTGTTAAATTTTAGTGCTTTTTGTCGTTAAAAAATAATGTTTTCAATTGAAAATTTAATTATTCCATTTTTGGTCAACATTTTTTTTTTAGCTGAAAACTCAATCATTAGTTTAAAAAATCCTTTTTGTATTTTAAAAATTTAATTATTCGGTTAAAAAGAGTACCAATTTTCTTTAATTTAATTTTTTTTTTAATTGAGTTATTTTTTGGTGGAAAAATAATTTTTTCAATCGATAATTTAATTATTCCATTTCTGGCTCAAAATTCATCTTTTTTAGTTAAAAACTCAACTATTTGTTTGAAAATAAGTTCATCTTCGTAAGTGAAAAATTGAACTGTGTGGTTTAAAATTCACCTATTTTGATGAATATTTAATTTTTTTTTTTTTTTTAATTTAAATCTTTTTTTTCAAAATTCGTTTTTGTCTTGAAAATTAATCTTCTTACTTGAAAATTAATCTATTTGATTAAAAATTCGTCCCTTTTACTTGAAAGTTAAATTATTTGGATCAAAATTCAACTTTTTGGCTCAAATTCGCAACGATTTTATTCAATTTAATTATTTTGTTAAATTTTGCTTTTTTTGTCGTTAAAAATTCATTTTTTCAATTAAAAATTTAATCATTCCATTTTTGGTTAACATTTTGGACTGTTATATTCATGATTATCAATAAATACAATACGAGTAATATAAAAGTGGTATTTGACTTAATTAATTTCTCTTATTTTTGATTGATTTTATTTTTAAACTAGTTTTTAATTAATTATATGTTTTAAAAAAACCGACTTTCAACAATGATTAAGTGTTCAGATAATAAAATAATAATACATTAGGATTTCACTAATCGCATGCTAAAAAACATAAGTTTATTTTGATGAAATCCATTTTTTTAAATATTATCTAATTTTTTAGTGAGAACTTAAAATGAAATTAATAATGATTATCAATAAATTATTAATATTAGTATTTCATATTAA
>JAABKJ010075445.1:162896642-162978721 GCA_011634705.1 Andricus grossulariae | reverse complement strand
CCAAAAAAATAAATTTTTCATAAATTAGTTTAACTTTTAACCAAGCAGTTGAATTTTTAACCAAAAAAGATTTTAATTTGAAATCAACAATAATAGTTGAATTCTCAACCAAAAAGACGAATTTTCAAATATAAAAAATTTATTTTCAACCGAAAATGACTAATTTCTAAATATAAAAGAACAATTTTCTATACAAAATGGGATAGTTAAATTTTCAGTTAAAAAAATTAGTTTTTTAACAAATAAAAAGAATGTTCAAGAAAATAGTTAAATTTTACACCAAAAAAGATTTTAATTTTAAATCAACAATATAGTTGAATTCTGAACCAAAAAGTAAAATTTTCATTTAAAGAGATTAATTATCTAACAAAAAATCGAATTTTTAACCAACCAGATGAATTTTCAAGCAAGAAAAAAGAATTTTGAAGAATATATTCCAATTTTCAACCAACGAAGTAAATTTTCAACTAAAATGATAAATAACAAAAAAAATTAATTGTTAAACATAAATCTTAGTAGTTGAAAATTTATCTTTTAGGTTGAAAATTCAACTATTTGGTTGAAAAGTAATTTGTTTTAGTTGAGGATTCAACTATTTTGGTAGAAAATTAATTTTGTTAGAAAATCTATCTTTCTTAGATAAACAATCTTTTTTGGTTCAAAATTTAACTATTTTCTGTAGAGTTCGTATTTTTTTGTTTGAAAATTAGATTTTTTTAATGAAAATTGATCTATTCCATTTATAGCTGGAAAGCAGTAGTTTTTAATTGAAAACTTAACTATTCGATTTGAAACTGCATCCCTTTCGGTAGAAATCTAATCTTTTTTGGGTAAAATTTCAACTGTCTGGTTAGAGAGTAATTTTTTTTTTGAAGATTCGACTATTTCGTTGAAAGTAGAACTACTACGTTAATTATTTATTTTGTCAATTGAAGATTCATGAATTTATTTTTAAAATAATTTTTTCAACGGAAAATGTGACTATTCCAGTTTTGGTTGAAAAACGTCTTTTTGTGGCGAAAAATTAATCTTATTAGTTGAAAATTCAACTATTTGGTTGCAAATTTAATTTTTTCTCCGAAAATTCAACAATTTTCTAACCATTTTTTATTGAAGATTTGACTTTTTGGTTGAAAGTGGAACTACTTCGTTAAAGATTTATTTTCTTGGTTGAAGATTCATGAATTTATTGAAAAATTAACTTTTTTATCTGAAAATGTAACTGTTATATTTTTGGTTGAAAGTAGTTTTTTTTAGTGGAAAATCATTGTTATTGGTTGAAAATTCATTTTTTAGGTTCAAAATTTAACTATTTAGTTGAAAGTTATTTTTTTTTTTGTTGAAGACTCAACTTTTTGGTTGAAAGTGGAACTACTTCGTTAAAGATTCATTTTGATAGTTGAAGATTCATTAGTTGATTTAAAAATTAATTTTCCTAACTGAAAATGTAACTGTTCTATTTTTGGTTAAAAATCGTCTTTTTGGTGGAAAAATAATGTTATTGGTTGAAAATTCAACTATTTTGTTGAAAATTCAACTATTTAGTTGCAAATTTAATTTTTTTTCTCGAAAATTCAACAATTTTCTAAGAAACTTTTGGTTGGAGATTTGACTTTTTGGTTAAAAGTGGAACTTCTTCGTTGAAGATTTATTTCGTTGGTTGAAGATTCATGAATTTATTTAAAAATTAATTTTTTTAACTGAAAATGTAAATGTTCTATTTTCGGTTAAAAATCGTCTTTTTTCGTGCAAAATTAATCTTATTGGTTGAAAATTCATCTTTTAGGTTGAAAATTCAACTATTTTGTTAAAAGTTAATTTGTTTTAGTAGAGGATTCAACTATTTTGGTAGAAAATAAATCTTGGTAGAAAATCTATCTACAATTAAAAATTCAACTATTTTGTTAAAAATAAGTTTTATTGTTGAAAATTCATATTTTCGGGTTAAAAATTCATTTGCTAATCTTATTAGTTGACAATTCACACTATTGGTTGAAAATTCACGAATTTATTTAAAAATTAATTTTTTTAACGGAAAATGTAACTGTTCTATTTTTGGTTTGAAATCTTCTTTTTTGGTGGAAAATTAATCTTATTAGTTGAAAATTCATACTTTTGGTTGAAAAAAATTATAATTTAACATTAAAGCCGATCAGACGTTAGAAATAAATATTAATTTTAAATGGGAAACACTAAAAATGAACAAATTTCTACCCTGAAAAAAATTTATTAAAAATAAAATATTTAGCGTTCAACCCGAAAATTCAGAACTCTAAGATTCTGATCATTTTAAATTACCGAAATGATTTAATTACTGATGTATCAATTTCAGAAAGTTTAATTTTTATCTTGTTTTATTTTAAAGGAATGTATTTCCCGAAAAAATAAGACATTATTTATTAAAATTCAACCAATTTTAAAAAATTTGTAAGAAGTGATGACAAGAAAAAATTCAATTACCAAAAATGATGTTAAAATAATGATCTATTGTAAGTTTTAATGTTTTTTATACAAAATTATGTTTTTTCTTTCAAAGGATACGACTGATAATATCATTTTAATTCTTCAAATCATAGATAATTTTTCCCCAGAAAACTAATTTTTGGAACAACCAGAACCTTACAAAAAAATTTTAAATATCAATTATTTTTGTGCATTAATTCCGAGATTAAACTTTTAAATGTTTGTACGACACTAAAAAACTAAAAACTACGGTCGGTAAGTCATATTTTTTTTTTTTTCAAAAATCTAACTACTTGTTTTAAAGTTGAACTAATTTGTTAAAAATTCATTTTTGTTGTTAAAGATTCATCTCCTTAATTGAAAATTTAATTATTGCATTTTTAGAAAATTAATCTTCTGCGTTAAAAAATCATCTTTTGGGGTAAAAAATCATCTTTTGTTGAAAATTAATTTTTTTTAAGATTCATAATTTTAGTTGAAAATTCATCTCTTTTGTTGAAAATTAGTTTTTTTGTTTGTTCAAGAATTAATTTTTTTAACTGACAATGTACCTTTTCCATTTTTGGTTGAAAATTGATATTTTTCATTGAAAAATGATCTTTTATGCTTGAAAATTCATGTATTTTGTTGAGAATGCGTCTGTTTTGGTCACAAATTAATCTTCTTGGTTGAATATTCATCCTTTTTGATTAAAAATGCAACTGTTTGATCCTAAATTAATTTGGTTTGGTTGAGGATTCCACAATTTAGTAGAAAATTATACTATTCGGTTGAAAATTAATTTCTTTTAAAAGTAAACTATTTCTATGAAAATTTAACTTTTTAGTAGAGAATTAACTTTTTTTTAATCATACTTTTTGGTTGAAAATTCAACTGTCTTGTAGATAATTCGTTTATTTGCGTTAGAATTCAATAATTTGTTTGAAAATTAAATTATTTTGTTTTAAATTCGTGTTTTTTGGTAAAAAAATGCCCCTCTTGCTGCAAAATTCATCTTTTCGGTTAAAAATTTAACTATTTGGTTAAAAATTAATCTCTTTAGTTGAACATTCTGCTACTAGGTTGAAAGTCGAACTAGCTGGTTAAAAATTTATATTTTTTTAGGATTCACCTCCTTGATAAATATTTTGTTGAAAATTGTAACTATTCCATTTCTTGTTGAAAATTCATGAATTTTATTAAAACTTCATTTTTTCCTGTCGAAAATTAATCTTCTTGTTGAAAAATTCATTCTTTTTGGTTGTAAATTATCTTATTTTGGTTCAAAATTCCATTATTTAGTAGAAACAAATGATAGAATTTCGATTCCTGTTCATTGCATTCGAAAAATTGTTCTTTATGCACAATTTTATTTAATGTAAAATTTTTTGATTTGAAACGTTTTAAATAAAAAAATTTTAATTATTTAATTTCAAAAGTTTTTTATTTAAAATTATTCAATTTTGTTGTTTTAAAATTGTTTCGTTATTTAAATTTTAATCTAAATTAATACAATTTCTAAATTCTTCAATTAAAAAAAAAATTGTAAATTTTAGTCTGAATTTTTAAATTTTGAGAGCTTCGGATTTTCAATTTTTCAATTTCAAATTATTCAATTTTAAACGATTTTATATAGAAATGATAGAATTTTAATTCCTGTTCATTGCACTCGAAATATTGTCCTTTATTCGCAATTTTATATAATCCAAAATTTTAGATTTGGAACGTTTTCAATGAAAAAAAATATTTCAAAAGTTTATTTAGAAATTTTACAATTTCAATACCTTTGAATTTTAAATGATCCAATTTCCAAAATTTTAATAAGAAATGATTACATTTTGAACGTTTTGAAATTGTCTTATTTAAATTTGAATCTGAATTTGAAAATTTAAAAATTCTTCAATTTTGAAAGCTTCTGATTAAAAATTTGTCAATTTTAAACACTTTCAATTTCAAATTATTAAATTTTGAACGATTTTATATAGAAATGATAGAATTTCAATTCCTGTTCATTGCATTCGAAAAATTGTCGTTTATGCAAAATTTTATTGAATCTAAAATTTTGTGTGTTGGAACGTTTTAAATTAAAAATTAAAAATTATTTAATTTCAAAAGTTTAAAATTTAAAAATCTTAAATTTTGTTGTTTTAAAATTGTTTTATTGTTTAAATTTTAATCTACATTATTACAATTTCTAAATTCTTCAATTAAAAAAAAATGGTAAATTTTAGTCTGAATTTTTCAATTTTGAGAGATTCTGATTAAAAATTTAAAAATGTCAAATTATTCAATTTTAAACGATTTTATATAGAAATGATAGAAGCTCAATTCCTGTTTATTCCATAAGAAATATTTCTCTTTATTCACAATTTTATATAAGCTGAAATTTTCAATTTTTGAACGTTTTCAATGCAAAAAAATATTTCAAAAATTTATTTGGAAATTTTAACAATGTCAATACCTTTGGATTTTAAATGATTCAATTTTAAAAATTCTAATAAGAAATGATTACATGTTGAATGTTTTGAAATTGTCTTATCAAAATTTTTATCTTAAAAAATTTCGAAATTTTGGATTTGGATCGTTTTCAATATAAACAAATTATTTTAAAAGTTTATTGGGAAATTTTACAATTTCAATACCCTTGAATATTAAATGATCCAATTTCCAAAATTCTATTAAGAAATGATTACATTCTAAATTTTTTGAAATTGTCTCATTTAAATTTCAATCTAAATTAAAAAATTTCGAAATTCTTAAATTAAAAAAAAATTTTCAATTTTCAGAGCTTCTGATTCAAAATTTTTCAATTTTAAACACTTTCAATTTCCAATTATTAAATTTTAAGCGATTTTATATAGAAATGATAGAATTTCAACTCCTGTTCATTGCATTCGAAAAAATGTCGTTTATGCAAAATTGTATTTACTAAATTAATGTTTGAACTTAAAAAATAAGTATTTCATTTAAAATTCGTATTTTTTGCTTCATAGTTATACTACTTTGTTAAAAAGTATTTTTTTGTTGTTGAAAATTCATTACTTTAGTTGAAAATCCAACTATTCTAATAAAAAATTCGCTTCTTTTGGTTGCAAATTAATTTTTTGAACAGAAAATTTAACTGCTTCATTTTTGGTTGAAAACGTTTTGTTCTTTAGTTGAAAATTCACTTTCTTTGTTGTAAATTGTATATATTCTTGAAAATTTAATTTTTTTTGTCTGAAAATTTCACTGTTCTATTTTTGGTTGAAAATTAAATTTTTTAGTCGAAAATTTAACAATTTTGTTGAAAATTCGTTTTATTTCAATAGAAAATTTACCTTTTTTAGATAGAACTTCAAATATTTAATTGGAAATTGTTATTTCTTTCGTCAAAAATGTGTCTTTATTAGAAACTTAATCTTCTTGTTTGAAAATTCATCATTTTGGCAGAAAATTGAACTATTTCATTTTTGGTTGAAAATTGTGGTAAAGTCAGGGAATTTTATCGAGAGTTTGCTCAATTTTCTTTTAAATTGAGATATAAAATTTGATAACAAAGATTCTTCATTTGTAAGATTAGTTTTATATTTCTGTATTTAAATACTAAAAATTCGTTTTCTTTTGATTTGAAATTCATTTTGTTAACTGAAAACTTAACTGTTCCATTTTTGGTTGAAAAGTGATCTTTTTTGGTTGGAAATTCAAGTATCTGATGGAAAATTGATATATTTTGTTGAAAATTCGTTCTTTTTGGGAGAAAATTAATATTTTTGGGTAGAAAATTCATCTTTTTGCTTGAAAATTCATTAGTTTGTTAGCAATTTTTTGTCTTTTTTCTCTGAAAAATCTTTATTAGCAAAAAATTCAACTATTTGTTGGAAAATTGATTATTTTTATTTGAAAATTCAACTATTGAACTACTTTTTTGGTTTGAAATTAATTTTTTAACTGAAAATTCAACTATTGTATTTTTGGTGGAAAATTGATCGTTTTTAGTTGAAAATTTAAATATCCAGTTGAAAGATTATGTATTTTGTTGAAAATTCGTTCTTTCTGGTAGAAAATTTAATTTCTTGATCAAAATTTTATCTTTTTGCTTGAAAATTCAACAGTTTGTTTGCAATTTTTTCTCCCTCTTGACAGAAAAATTTGTCTTAGTTGAAAATTCAACTCATGTTGAAAAGTCGTCTGCTTTTGTTAATTTAAACTGTTTTTTAATAAAAATTGAAATATTTTTTGTTTGAAATATAAACTATGTTTTTTGTCCTGAATTGATCTTTTTTGAAATGAAAATTTAATTACTTGGTTAAAAGTTAAAATCTTTTGTTAAAAAATATTATTTTTTTGGTTAAATATTCATCTTTTTAATTGAAAATTCATCTCTTGGATTGAAAAATGAGCCATTATGTTGAAATTTTGTTTTTTCTTTGACTGAAAATTATTACTTTTTTTACTGAAAATTTAACTGTTTGTTTGAAAATTTTGGGTTTTTTTGTTTGTTGAAAATTAATATTTTCAACTGAAAATGTAACTATTGCAGTTGAATATACCATATTTTTACTCAAAAATTCAAATTATTTCGTTGAAAATTTATTTTATTTGCTGAAAACTTATTTCTCCAACTGAAAATTAAACTATTATATTTTTTGTTGAAAATTTATCTATTTTTTTTTTAAATTTGAATTTTTTTTTTGTATAAAATTAAACTTTTTAATCAAAATTTAATGTATTTTATTATAATTTTTTGTGTGTAAAATTGATCTTTTTAGTTGAAAAATTATTTCTTTGTTGAAAATTAGTTTTTTTATATCAAAATTAATTTTTTTATCTAAAAATTTAACTCAATTTTCTGTAGACTTTTTTCATTTATAGACATTTAATATTTTTGGGTAAAAAATTAGTTTTTTATGGAAAATTCAACTATTTCGTTGAAAATTTATTTTATTTGCTTAAAAACTTATATCTCTAACTGAAAATTAAACTATTCTATTTGTTGTTGAAAATTTATATTTTTTATTTGAAAATTGATCTATCTTGTTGAAAATTTGTATTTTTTTGGTATGAAATAACCATTTTTAATTAAAATTTATGTATTTTATTATATTTTTTTTTCGTATAAAATTTATCTTTTTAGTTGAAAAATTATTTCTTTGTTGAAAATTAGTTTTTTTTATAACAAAATTAATTTTTTTAACTAAAAATTTAACTTAATTTTCTGTAGACTTTTTTCTTTTATAGACATTTAATATTTTTTGGTAAAAAATGAGTTTTTTTATGGAAAATTAAACTATTTCTCTAAAAATGTATTTTATTTGCTGAAAAACTTATTTCTCTAACTGAAAACTAAACTAGTCTATTCCTTGTTGAAAATTTATGTTTTTTAGTTGAAAATTCATCCATTTTGTTTAAAAATGTGTTTCTTTTTGTGGTAGAAAAATAATCTTTTTAGTTGAAAATTCAACTATTAGGTTCAAAATTGAGGTATTTGGTTAAAAAATCATGTATTTTGCTAAAAAAATTTCTTTTTTGGTAGAAAATTAATCTTTTTGGTTAAAATTTAATTTCTTTGGTTGAAAATTGGTCTTTTCAATTGAAAAATTAATTTTTTAAACTAAAAATTCAACTATTATATTTTTTATCCATTTTTTTTATATTTTCAACTAAAAAAGATAAATTTCGAAAAATAAAACACTTAAATATGTAGTTAAAAAAATTATTACAAAAAGAAGAATTTGAAAAAAAATCGGTAAATTTTCAACCATTTTCAAACAAAAAGAATAATATTCAACCTAAAAGACGAATTTTTAACAAAATACATGGATTTTCAATAATATAGTTGAAGTTTCAACTGAAAAAAAATTTTTTTAGCCAAAAATGGAATAGTTTAATTTATAGTAAAAAAAATTGGAGCCGAGAAAAGAAGTTTCAATAAAATAGGTGAATTTTTAACGAAAGAAATGAATTTTCAACTAAAAAATATCTTTTTTTTTCCGAAAAATGGAAGTCAAATATTCAGTTAAAAAAATAATTTCCAATAAAAAAAAATAATTTTCAACAAAATCAGTTAATTTTCAACCATTTTTAAAGCTTTTGAACCAAAAAAAGGAGTTTCAACAAAATAATTAAATTTTGAACAATAAAAAAATTAATTTTCAACCGAAAAGATGGATTTTCAAACAAGAAGAATAATTTTCAAAATGAGTAAATATTACGTGATTGCAGAATAATCATGATTATTGTTTGCTAGTTGGATGGAAATTTCTTTGAAACTAAAAATACGAAATTCGTTGCCTGCGTTCATTTGTTATCCACAAATACTGTAAGAATCAGATTTCCAGAATCCATTGAAATCTCGTGAGTTCCAGTGAAGTAATTGATATTCCGCAAAATCCCATTATATCTTATAAAATACTTCAAAATTCCTTTAATAGGATTTCATGGAAGTACCTTAAAGTCATATCAGGTCAATTGAAATCTTTTTGAAATTTCTCTTATTACATGGAAACACCTGCTAACATTGTAGTAAAAAAAACTCATAAAATTCTTTTAAATTCCTTGTGATCTATTGAAAACTCTCGAAATGATTAAAATCTGAAGTTTGATTCCAAACGTAAAACTTCAAAAATGATACCTCATATAATACTATTTTTTGAATTTTGAATATCTAACCATTACCTTTTAATTATGATAATATGAGAAGGTATTATTCCTATTTTAGGAATAACCAGGAAAGAATTTCTCTAAATTATCTCATTTTATTGCGTACAAATGTTTTAAATAAAAAATTTAATAATTAATTTTTGGAATTGAGATTGAAGCTCTGCTTTCGGATCTGGTGGTGTATCAGTATTTTTACAGAAAAATACGGTTGATTTAATCAAAATTTTATTCATTGAGCCAAATATTTTTCTAGGTGTGCCAAATTTTCTTTACATTCCTTACTTGTCAAAACTATTCTCTGCATAATTTTTTTTATCAATGTGAATGTTCAAAGTCTGAGTTGAAAGCAACATTTCTTCAAAAAATACATTACTTCATAGAAAAAAATTAAAATTATTAGGGAATAGCAATGTTATTTGCTACTCAAACTTAAACAGAGATAAATTTAGATCAATAAGAATACTTTCATTGTAAAACTATTTTCATAAAATATAGTAAGAGATTCTTGCTCTAGGATTTTTTATTCTGCGTCGTAGTATATCTCATCCAACCATGTTGATCTAACGTTATCTCTACCCAGGCTTAAATTATATTATAAGGATAATATAATTGATAATGAATCTACATAGTGGACTGTTAACATCTTCAGTCTCAGAGAAACAACAAAATATTAGTGAAATTAATATTTTTGTAATAAAAAAATGTCTTCGAGAGTTTCTGTGTTAATAATTTAAAATCAAAGTTAGAAAACAATGTTTTTGTTTCCACATAACTTCTCTTTCTCTTTGTATTTTTCAAAACATTATATCAAACACAGCGAAGTTTGTCATTTGTTTAAGTGAGGTTCATAAACAAATTTTTTTCGCTGAAACTGAATCTTATCAAATGTAAATATCTCGGACCGACACATCTGATGTCTCCAATCTATGAGATACCGACTAAAGTGTAGATTGTATAATCTCTTAAGATACTAGAAAATTGACTAATTATATTTTTATTCAAATTCTTTATCAATACATTTCGGTTTGTCACTCACCGAGTGAGTCAAGTCTACCCTGAAAGGGAAATATCCCAATGATGTAATAATATTAATAATAATGCCGTGTAAGCATAGCAGCGGAAAAATACCACCTGCAAACTACACCATGCTTCTAATTACGTATACAATTCGGCTCTCCATATTCCACGTAGCTAATTTTGATTGGCTGATATCCCGTTTTATCTCCTGCCCGCCTTTCCCCTCAAAAAATGTGTACACGTGGTGTAAGGATGGCGCCTAGTCGCTATCCCACTCGACCTTCTAAATTGAAACCTCGAGAAAAATACGCTTAATTAAGAATAAAGTTATATACATATATATGTGTGTGTGTGTATTTGTATGCGTACTGATATATTTGGTTGGATATCTATCTGTAATAGAACAACATACGTCATTTAAAAAACTATATTCAGACAGAACGCTCATAGTTTAAGGAAATGTTCCAGAAAAATAGATATTTATTGGTCGAACCTCATCTCTTCCGAGATTTCAAGAATCCTACGTATTTGTATAAAGAATTTATTTAATAAATTTAAATTTTAAAACTAAACGGACGAATTGTCCACGAATCACTTGAACTTTTTTCCAAGATGGATAGTTTTCAACAGAATTGTTAAATGTGCAAGAATATAATTAAATTTTTAACCAAGTAATGCAATTTCTGGCCAGCTGAGAAGAAGAGCAAAAAAATATATTTATTTATTATTTTCTTGTAAGCCTGGTCCATTCAAGGCCTGTAGCATTGCGGTTAAAACCTATTATAATATGCTTTTTATTTATGAAGCCCCGGTGAAAGAGAAGTCTATACTCAGGTCACCCTCTCTGCTAGAGTATGTTTCAACTCCTTTAGCATGAACTACCAGACAACTGCACTTCACTGCATATGCCTGTGAACATTTTTCCATCGCTGAGGTGTGCTCATAATTACCGTATAAATTGAATCACATCAAATGACAACCCGCAGCCCCATGTGAATTTATTGTAAGTACTCGAATTTTCCTGAAGGTTCGTCAGAGCAGGCGAAAACTGAAAAAAAACCACCTCCTTAAGTTCAGACAGTTTCTCGACATTGAAGTTTGAATCCAGACATTTCACACAAAAAGATGCATTCTGTACGAAAAACGTAGGAGTGAAAAGATGTAAATAAGTCCTAGATATTTTTCTGGGACTATTTTGTCAAGAAATGGTGTGCTACGCTCACGCACAAGTACTTGCTGCTCGTGTGATTGCATGATTTGCATTGGTATCAGATATAAAAAAAATGAAACTGATTCTAAAATATTGAGAAAAACTGATATCATGAAAAGATAAATAACAGGAACAAAAATGTTCATCGTTGGGCACAACAAAAACACGTTGATACAGTTCTGCAATTGATAACCCCCAAAATACAATCCTTCTTCCCATTGGTAGTGACTTCTTGATACTATCTAACAGAAAGAATCGAAATTTATTTCGAAGCCCCCAAAATAGCAGAAAACTCTCTTTTCAAGACCCGCAGGAGTTACCCAAGTGAACTCACAAATTTTGGAATTCCCCAAGATATATCTTAAATCAATCTACTTTTTTTTTGGGGAGGGGGGGCTATTTATATTCATCGCGGCCAACCCAGCGGCTACAACTTGACTACATGACACATAACACAGCGGGAGGGATCAAGCACCTTCTAGTTGTAAAATTCCGGGGTCTCAGACGAGGGCTCTTGCGGTCCTTAACAACAGGCACTTCTACCACTTCAGACTCATTATAGTTGAAAATTAATTTCCTCAGTTGAGAGTTTAACTATTTTGTTCAAAATTCATTTTTTTTTTCTTAAAAATAATTTTTTTAACTGAAAATATAACTATTCCATTTTTTATTTAAAATTTATAAATTCATTTATTTGGTTGAAAATTCGTCTTTTTTTGTCGGAAATGAATTTTTAGAGTTGAAAATTCATCTTTTTGGTCGGAAATTAAACTATTTGCTTCAAAATTTATATTTTCGTATTGAAGATTCATATTTATAGTTAAAAACTCATTTCGTTGGTTAAAGAAGTAACTATTTTATTGAACATTTATCTTTTGTGGTAGACTATTAATTTTATTGGTTGAAAATTCAGCTGTTTTGTTAGAAAATTCGTCGTTTTATTTATTGACTGAAAAATCTTTCGTTTTTGAAAGTTCATCTTTTTGGTTTAAAAATCCATTTGTCGTAGAAATTTAATCTTTTGTGGCTGAAAATGCAACTGTTTAATTGAAAACTAATCTTTTTTGATCGATGATTTTCAACTATTTTTGGATTCAAATTAAAATCTTTTTTCGGTTGAAATATCAATTATGACATTTTTTGTTGAAAATTCAACTAATAAGCTGAAATTGGAAATATTTTGTTGGAAATTCATTCTTTTTGTTGAAGATTCATTATTCTAATTCAAGAACCTTTTTTTTCGTTAAAAATAAATTTTTCACCTAAAAATGTAATTATTCCATTTGAAATTCCACTGAAAATATAACTGTTCCAGTTTTGGCACAAAATTGAACTTTTTTGTTCAAAATTCATGAAATTTGTTGAAAATTCCTCTTTTTTGGTAAAAAAAAATTAATATTTATGGTTGAAAATTAATCTTTTTGGTCGAAAATTCAACTATTAGGTTCAAAATTAATTTTTTTAAATTGGACATTTATCATTATAGTTCAAAATTCATTTCTTTGATGTAAAATTTAACTATTTTGTTGACAATTCATTGAGAATTCATATTTTTTTAGTTAAAATTTTAACTACTTGGTTAAAAGTTATACTCTTGATAAAAATTATTTTTTTTTGTTGAAGATTCATTATTTTAATTTAAAATTTATCTCTACTTGAAAATGTACCTACTTTGTTGAAAATCAATTTATCTTTTTTTGGTGAAAATTCAACTATTTGGTTGAAATATGATATTTTGCATTTAAAAATTACACTATTTGTTTGAAAATTTATGTACTTTGTGAAAAATTTGTCTTTTTTTTTTGTAGAAAATTAATCTGTATGGTTGAAAATTCATCTTTTTGGCTTAAAATTCAACTCTTCCAATTGAAGTTTCATCATTTTAGTTGAAAATTCATCAGTTTCATTGAAAATTAATTTCTTTAACTGAAAATTTAACTGTTCCATTTTTAGTTGAAAATTGATCTTTTCTAGTTCAATATTCAACAATTTGGATAAAAATTTGTCTTTTTTAATTGAAAATTCACGTATTTTGTTAAAAAATCGCTTTTTTTGGTAGAAAATTGTCTTTTGCTTTGAAAGTTAATCTTTTGTTTAAAAATTATTATTTTTCGGTTAAAAATTCAAGTATTGCAGTTAAATATGCATCATTTTAGTGGAAAATTCATCTTTTAGGAAGATTTTCTACTCAAAGAGATGAATTTTCAAGACAAAAATACGAATTTAAAGAAAAAAAAGTTTAAGATTTAACGAAATAGTAAAATTGTCAAGCCAAAAAGACGAATATTTTCGAAGACAGTTGAATTTTTAACAAAAAAGTTACTTTCAAACCAAGAAAGATAAATTTTCAACCAAGAAGGATGACTTTTCTACTATAAAATATGAATTTTCAATCCAAAGGAATGAATTTTTAACAACATAGTTGAATTTTCGACTAAAAATGATGACTTTTAACAAAACATTTTTAGATATTTAGATTTATATTTTAGATTTTTAACAAAATAATTCAATTTTCCACAAATAATTAGATTTTTAACCAAATAGTTGAATTTTCACCATACAAAGATGTATCTTCAAAGTTCATTTTCAACTAAGATGACTTTCCTACCATGAAATATAAATTTTCAACCAAGAAGGGTGACTTTTCTACCATAAAATATGAATTTTTAATCCAAAGGAATTAATTTTTAACAACGTAGTTGAATTTTCGACTAAAAATGATGGCTTTTAATAAAATATTTTTAGATATTTAGATTTTAGATTTTTAACAAAATAATTCAATTTTCCATAAATAATTAGATTTTTAACCAAATAGTTAAATTTCTAACCAAATAGTTGAATTTTCACCATACTAAGATGTATTTTCAATCAAATGGTCGAATTTTTAAACAAAAAAGATTCAAATTCAATCAAGTATTTCAATTTTCAAGACAAAAAGACAAATTTTTTATAAAACAGTTGAATTTGCATAAAAAAAGTTCATTTTTAACCAAGAAGGATGATTTTTCTACCGTAAAATATGAATTTTCAATTGAAAGGAATGAATTTTTAACAACATAGTTGAATTTTCGACTAAAAATGATGACTTTTAACAAAATATTTTTAGATATTTAGATTTAGATTTTAGATTTTTAACAAAATAATTCAATTTTCCACAAATAATTAGATTTTTAACCAAATAGTTAAATTTCTAACCAAATAGTTGAATTTTCACCATACAAAGATGTATCTTCAATCAAATAGTCGAATTTTCAAACAAAAAAAAATTAAAATTCAATCAAGTATTTCAATTTTCAAGACTTTAAGACCAATTTTTTATAAAACAGTTGAATTTGCATAAAAAAAGTTCATTTTCAACTTCCCTACCATGAAAGATGAATTTTCAACAAAAGATTAAAGTTTTTAAGTTAAAAAGTCGAATGTTTTAGAAAACAGTGGACTTTTATATCGGAAAAGATGAATTTTTAACAAAAAAATAATAATTTTCTACCTAAAACAACGACTTTTTAACAAAATATATGGATTTGTTACAAAATAGTTGAATGTTCAACGGAAAAGTTGAATTTTCAACAAACAATTAATTTTTTACCCAAAAAGACGATTTTTCAGCAAAATACATGAGTTTTCTACCAAATAGTTAAATTTTAACTTATACGCAGGGTAAACTTTCAAGCAAAAATGTAATAGTTAAATTTCCAGATTGAAAAGTCTGATTAAAAAAAGCTTTAAATACAAAAAAAACGAATTTTCTACAAAACAGTAGAATTTTTAACATAAATATTAATTTAAAAGCAAATAGTCCTTTTTTATTAACTTGTTTCGTGTATGTCCGGCGTCCATATTTGAGCATTTTGGTGGCATATATGCATCTGAAGTTTATTAGAAATATGATTTTAATAATTCTTTGTTAAGAAACACTTAATTCTTTGAACATTATTTTAAATAATACTTTCCACACTATCAACTGTATGCATATTCTATGTATTTTTCTTGTGAAAATCACTTCCAGAATATCTGTTTTCAAAATAAGATCAAGAAAAAATTATAAATCAACTGTTTTTACATTGTTAACTCATTATCTATAAAAGAATATTAAAAATGGGATTATGTTCACAAAATTATCATAGTACCTTATTTAATATCTATTGTAAAGAAAACAGAGTACTTTTACATCTGAAGAAAATCGAAGTCATTAAAGTGCATGCTCAAAAATATTTAAAAGTATAACAAATAGAATAAAGATATGCAAATGTATATCGGTTAAGGTTGAGAAAAATAAGAATTTTCGGCATCATTAGCACCGAATTATGACCTTGATTGTTTGTACAGAAATGTTATTATCTGTAGACACTCTTTATGTCATACAAAATCTTTTAAAAGAATACACTTGATGTTGCAGAAGTGATTTACACGAGAAAATACAATTAGTTTCACATCAGCGTAGTATTTTGAATGGCAGAAATAACTATTTTTTGAAAACATTCAGCTTTTGAAATATATTGTTCCCAAATATTCGACCATCATTGTTAACAAGAATGATAGTGATAATCTTAAAATTTGGTGTTTGTTTGAATCGACCTGCTTACGATAAAGTGAATTACCCACCCTCTCATAATGATTTTGCAGATTCCCTTCACAAATCTTTGCAAGAACATATAGACAAGAAATAATCGTTAGACGATAATTGCAAGCTGTGCAACAGACATGTGCAAAATTCTCGATGCTGTAAATATGAGCAACGTGTGTTTATCTCCTGAATGCAAACATACTGGTATGTATAATTATTTTTATAATAAAGCTAGTTTTATCATTCAATCTTTTTTTTCTCAGTAAATTAACCTTTTTGGATCATTGCCAAGAGGGCAAAAATTTTGTATTCAAGCCTTGAAATTTTTCAATAAGATTTACTTCCGACTAAAAAGGGGTTTCTTAATTTTACTTTAAGAGAAATAAGCGTTTTTATGAGTCAGGGTCGAAATTGACGATTTTGGGTTTCTATGTGAAGGTTTGAACATATTTTTACACTATGCTTATGTTACGAAATAAGCCCGAAGTGGGTTTATTTTGCGTACATAGAAAAAATTAAACATAGATGGTTATGAAATTTGTCAACTTTAACTGCTACGAAGAAAAATGATTCTGCTAAAATAAAAGAATTTTCAGTTAAAAAAGGGAGAGCAGAAAATATCCATAAAATGATAACATGACTGAAATTTATATAAACTCGGCAGAAAATTGGCTAAACGTTACAGAAAAGCTATGCTGTCCCTATTTTGAAAGAACATCTTGTAAGTTTAGCAGAATTTTTTTCTGCGATTATCTTAAAACGCTGCTTTTCGATGTTCCGACTTGTGTTACGTCCAATTTGAAATTAAATTGATTTGCCAAGAAACAAACATTTTTAAAAGGTGAATAGTATATCTTTTCAAGCAAAAAAGAAAAATCTTCTACAAAAAGGTTGAATTTTTAACAAAAAAGATAATTTACAAACAAAGAAATTAATTTTTAACTGAAATGAAGCATTTTTAACAAGAAAAATGACTTTCAAGAAAAAAAATTAATATTCAACCAAATAGTTCAATTTTTAAGAAAAAAAAGGGATTTTTTTAACCAAAGAGATTAGTGTTCTACCAAAAAATGAGTATTGTTAACAAAATACATGAATTTTCAACTTGAAAAAAAGAAAAAAAATTTAACCAAAAATGGAATAGAAATTGAAAACATTTTCAGTTAAAAAATTAATTTTGAATAGAAAAAAAAAACTAATTTTCGAAACACAAAAGTTAAATTTTCAACTAAATAGATGAATTTTCAACTAAAATGATGAATCGTTAACAAGAAAAAAAAAAGAATTTTCAAGAAAAAATTTCATAGTTGAACCAAACAGGTGAATTTTAAACCAAAAAGATGATTTCTTAATCAAGGAGATTAGTGTTCTACCAAAAAAAAAAATTGTAACAAAATAACGAATAGTAAGATTAATAAATTATTAGAGAATAAAATATATAGAAACCCATAAATTTTCAACCAAATGGTTGAATTTTTAAGGAAAAAAAAAAATTTCTAAACCAAAGAGATTAGTATTCTACCAAAAAATGAGTATTGTCCACAAAATACATGAATTTTCATCTAGAAAAAAAAACAAAACATTTTTAACCAAAAATGGAATGGAAATTGAAAACATTTTCTGTTAAAAAAATAATTTTAAATAGAAAAAAAACTAATTTTCAACAAAATAGTCAAAATTTTTACCAAAGAGATAAATTTTCAACCAAAATGATGAATCTTTAACAACAAAAGAACGAATTTTCAAGAAAAAGTTCAATATTCAACCAAACAGTCGAATTTCTAACCAAAAAGATGATTTCTTAACCAAGGAGATTAGTATTCTACCAAAAAAGAAATTTTTTAACAAAATAACGAATAGTAAGATTAATAAAATATTAGAGAATAAAATATATAGAAACCCATAAATTTTCAACCAAATGGTTGAATTTTTAAGAAAAAAAAAGATTTCTAAACCAAAGAGATTAGTATTCTACCAAAATGAGTATTTTCAACATAATACATGAATTTTCAACTAGAAAAAAAAACAAACAATTTTTAACCAAAAATGGAATGGAAATTGAAAACATTTTCAGTAGAAAAAATAATTCTAAATAGAAAAAAAATAAATATTTTTCAACAAAATAGCTAAATTTTCAACCAAAGAGATGAATTTTCAACTAAAATGATGAATCGCTAACAAAAAAAAAAAAGAATTTTCAAGAAAGAATTTCATAGTTGAACCAAACAGGTGAATTTTAAACCAAAGATGATTTCTTAACCAAGGAGATTAGTGTTCTACCAAAAAAGAAAAATGTTAACAAAATAACGAATAGTATGATTAATAAAATATTAGAAAATGAAATATATAGAAATCCATACATTTTCAACCAAATGGTTTAATTTTCTACCAAATTGTTGAATTTTCAAGCAAAAAAGAAAAATCTTCTACAAAAAGGTTGAATTTTTAACAAAAAAGATAATTTACAAACAAAGAAATCCTAGAATTCCAGAAGATCCTGGCTAAGTTTATGTACGACCCACAAATAGTATAACAATATGCACAAAAATACCGATAGATTTTTAAACCTCAGAGTTTCATAATGTTCCTGGCTGAGTTTATGGACGACCCCCGGATAGGATGATAATATACACAAAAATACCAATCCATTTCGAAACCGCCGAGTTTGGGAGGATCCTGGCTAAGTTTATGGACGGCCCCTTGATAGCATACAAATAAAAATACCAATTGATTTTCAAACCTCAAAGTTTTAGAGGAACCTGGATAAGTTGATGGACGACCCCTCAATGGTGTAACAATAATAATCATAATACCAATTGATTTCCAAACAGCAGAGTTTCAGAGGATCCTGACTAAGTTTATGGACGACCCCTTAATTGTATAATAATGCATGCAGAAGTACCAATTAATTTCAAAACTGCAGAGTTTCAGATGATCCTGCATTAGTTTGTTCATGAAACCCTAATGGTATATTATTAAAAATAATAACTTATTTCCAAACCTTGAAATTCTAGAAGATCCGGGCTAAGTTTATGTACGACCCCTAAATAGTATAACAATATACACAAAAATACGAATAAATTTTTAAACCTCAGAGTTTCATAATGTTCCTGGCTGAGTTTATGGACGACCCCTTGATAGGATAATAATATACACAAAAATACTAATTAATTTCCAAACCGCCGAGTTTCGGAGGATCCTGGCTAAGTTTATGGACGACCCCTTAATGGCATAAAAATAAAAATATCAATTGATTTTGAAACCTCAAACTTTTAAAGCATCTTGGATTAGATTATGGACGACCGCTCAATGTTATAACAATTATAATCAAAATACGAATTGATTTCCAAACAGCAGAGTTTTAGAGCATCCTGGCTGAGTTTATTGACGACCCATTAAGGGTATAATAATGCATGCAGAAGTACCAATTATTTTTAAAACTTCAGAGTTTCAGATGATCCTGCATTAGTTTGTTCATGACACCCTAATGGTATATTATCAAAAATAAAAATAATAACTTACTTCCAAACCTTAAAATTCTAGAAGATCCTGGCTAAGTTTGTGTACGACCCCTAAATGGTATAACAATATACACAAAAATACCAATAGATTTTTAAACCTCAGAGTTTCATAATGTTCCTGGCTGAGTTTATGGACGAACTCTTGATAGGATAATATTATACACAAAAATACCAATTTATTTCCAAACCGCCGAGTTTCGGAGGATCCTGGCTAAGTTTATAGACGACCCCTGAATGGCATAAAAATAAAAATACCAATTGATTTTCAAACCTCAAACTTTTAGAGCATCTTGGATTAGATTATCGACGACCGCTCAATGGTATAACAATTATAATCAAAATACGAATTGACTTACGAACAGCAGAGTTTCAGAGGATCCTGGATTAGTTCATGGACGACCCATCAATGGTATAACAATAATAATCAAAATACTGATTGATTTCCAAACTTCAGAGTTTGAGAGGATTCTGGCTAAGTTTATGGACGACCCCTTGATGGTATGATGATGTACGCAAAAGTACCAATTGATTTTCATACTTCAGAGTTTTAGAGGATTCTGGATTAGTTCATGGACGAACCGTTTATAATCGTCTGCCTTCGCTTCAGTTGAAAATTTTGGTCTTTCTAGGAGAAATGGATGCCTTGTTTTTGCTAGATTTAGAAATATATAACGATATCACCATGGAGGCTTTTATGCCAATATTTTGAGTTGTTAAAGATTTTAAATCCTTATGTCCACAATTTTAACTTTCTTATCTGGTATTGTTGTACCATGTACTGTTGTTGCAATTTTATTATATAGTTGAGTAAGAGAGGTAAAATTCATCCCTGCAATTTTTTGTGAATTATAAAACTTTCGGAATATATTATTTACTTTACTGACAATTTTAACTATTTCAAAAAAAATTAACTAATTGATTTCGTACAAGTAAATAATAGTTCAAAAAGAAATTAAAAATATATTTATATTCAAATATATATATTTAAATGAAAAAGATACATTTTTGATATAATAAAGAGCATATAACGAAGTTTGAGCATGATTAAAAGAAATTTCTAAAAAGAAATTAGAAGATTTGAATCTTTTGGTTCAAAATTCAACATTTATGATAGAAAATTCTTCCTTTATTGACATATTTACGGCATAAACTACGAGCTTCAACAAATAATCGTATATAAATCACTAAAAATTACTCTTGTTCAGCACTTTGTTTATAACATTATAAAAACAATTTCTGACTCTAAAATATTACAAATTATGATCTGTATACAATAGTCATTTGAGTAATTTATGACCTGCTTTTGTGAATTTGAAAATCTTGAAAAAAGTGGTACATTTGGAAATTTAAATGTGTTTAAATGTGCCTTTGCACAATATGTGTGAATATAATAAATCTTTTGGCTTTCAACGCAGGCAGAAATATTATATATAGTTTATATATAGTGTGGAGTATTATATATAATATTCATCTGTTTTATATAAAAAATGTATAAAACAAATGAATATATAATACTTTACACTATACATTAACTATATATAATATTTCCGTCTGGGGCAATAAAGTTCATAGCCTTTTTTACTCGACACAAGGTCCCTAGATCTACGTCCTACTTATCCAGAAAATTCCTTCACAAAGTTCGATTCTTACTTACTTCAATTAAAAGAGAACGAATAATCGCTGAAACGTGAAAGATGATAAAAATCGTGATATCAAATTTAACGAGTTTCGAAATTATGTTTTTTTTTCTTCATTAAAACTGACTCTAATGAAATGTAAAGATCTGAGAAGGTTCATATTGGCGCCGAGAATCTCCGTGATAATGACTATACGATATATGTATTATATAATTATATAACAGAGCACTAGAATATTCCACAGATATATTGTTAATAAAATTCTTTGTAATTAATTAATCCGTTTTTCCTGGTATTGCAAAATATGAAGATTGTCCAATGTCCATACTCTCATCTTATCGTTGGCGGTCATCTTCAACTCTATTGGTGAATATAATTTAACAATATTTAGATAATTTTAAGTATATGTTTTGAAAGCGATTCATTCATCATTCTATCGTAATATCTATTTTCTTTTAAACATTCGAGAACTTTATTTTGTTAACGAGTGTACGTTGTATTGTACATCTTGGTATTTTGGCAAATACAAATTTTTGTCCTGCATATAATCATGCGATTTCCTTTTCACATTATAATTTTCAAAATATTTGCACTTCAAGCGGACGAATGAAAACATATTTTCCGTGATTAAGAATAAAGCACTTGACACCAGCCGAAAAGTCGCCATATTCACAATGATCTTAACCATAGTTCATAGATTCTGAGGTCGGAATTTTCGTCCTGACATTTTATTCATGAAACCATTTTTAAATTAGAATTCGAAATATACTTTTACATTAGCTTCAACCTCAAAATTATTTCGATTCCTATTTTTCTTTCTGTTCGAAGATGAACGATGGTTGTTGCTGTGTCGAGTTCCTAATTTTTATTCGCAAAAAATACGCTTTAATTCATCCGCGATAAGTCTTATCATTTTAAAAATAATAACTGAGTAAGGGAAAAGTTGTTTTCAATCTGATATCCTGATACATAGCTCGAGCTCACTTCTACTTTGCCGTTTTCACATTTTCGCTAAGGACGTAGCAGAGGACAGCTTTTATTCCATCTTAGGATGAACATTCGCTAAATAATATGTAAACTTAATTTCACATGCAACAAAATTGAATTTTAGTTTTTTCTGTGACGTGAGAATATTTGAAAATACTCAAGAATATTGTGGAATACTCAAGAGTACTTGAAGATATTTCAGAATGTATAT
The DNA here is from genome assembly GCA_011634705.1 of Andricus grossulariae. Lineage (NCBI taxonomy): Eukaryota > Metazoa > Arthropoda > Insecta > Hymenoptera > Cynipidae > Andricus > Andricus grossulariae. The sequence continues at coordinate 162,956,487 of JAABKJ010075445.1, read as the reverse complement.
CAAAACAAATCTCAGAATATATATTTTTTAAATCTATTTTCGACACTTGTACCCCCTTCTTAAAAAATACCATACACATAAAATAACATGAAACAAATATTGTGATTCAATCTTCAAGCGAGAGCTATTATTTAGACGTATTCTTTAATATCTCTGTCATTGAAGTAATTATTGTCACTGGTACATTATAAATTATCAAAAAGACGCTCAAATGATTAAGAAGGCATGAAACTTGGTATATGTTATTAAGTAATTAAATAAAGTTTTAGGATCAATTGCGAAAAATGTAGAAAAAATGTTGTTGAAAATCAGGTATTTTTCAAGACAGAAAAAAATTTAATCGACTTTTCCTGTTTGGTTCGTATGAAAGGTCTCTCAGGTTTTCAAATCTGCAAAGATATTTCAAAGAGCTTAGAAAAAAAATCCTCAGTAAGAAGTGCCATTTGCTTTCGGATGTCAGGTGTTAAAACGTTAGTGACATTGATTTTTTTCTGTTTAAAATTTTTTTCTTAATCACAGATGAAGATGTTGGGTTCGTTTATTTAGATATACAATCTTCAATATTGTTGACAAAAATTAGGGATTTTGAAGAAATTAAGCATGAGTAATATTCCTGTCTGGTCGAATTCAAACTCTAATTTAAATGGAAACAATAAAAATCAATGCTACTAACGATTTCCTGGTGATGTTGCACCGTAAAAAGTGAGTAAATCATGTTTTTCGCTAATTCAGTTGATTGAAGGGTCCAAATAAAATTTCTAAGTTAGCTTAAATTAACTACGACACTTCGCGGAAATATTTTTTTAAATATTTCCACAAATTGTGCTTTCTATCTCTAATAAATGCCGAGTTATGACTCTTCAAAGAAACCTGGTCTTTCTCGAAAAAGAGGATAAAAAATCGAATGCTGTTGATTATATCTATACTTTGGAACCTGTTACTATTACGAAAAAAAATGTTCTAGATAATTATCAAAGCAGATAAAATTTTGCTTTTAAACTTACTAGAATTTTTTCAAAAATTTCGTAATCTTGCAAAATTTACAATTTTTGCTTTAAAATGTTTTACATTCTTTATGAAAATTTGAGAAAATCATTTTAAATGTTTTGAAATCTTTTTGATTTTTTTGTAGAATTAATTTTTAAAATAAAAAATCATTTGGAATTTTCCCATGAGTCTGAAGACATTTTTTTATGAAACCTTTCAAAATTCTAAAAAAACTTCTTTTTTCGAAATTTTAAAAAATTTTCTATAATATTTGTTTAAATCCTGCAAACTTAAGAAAATTGTCTTTAACTTCCAGATTATTTTCTGACGTATTTTTAAACCTTCAAAACTAAAAGTTAATCTTTTAAAATAAAACCAAAATCATAAAAAATTTTCCCAGAAATCATAGTGTCGGTACTGGTAATTTTTTGTTTATGGTAGCGACAATTTTTTTCCAATACCCACAGTATGAAAATTTCATAAATTAAGATTTTCCAAGTTTTTGTTTGTAATTTTATTTTTCTCTAATATCAATAATGTTCAGAAACATTCAATCTTTTAAGAAAGGATATTTAAAAATATATTTTTTTAAATTCGAGAAAAAAGAAGGATGGGAAATTTTCCTTCTTTTTCTTTCCTCTTTCTGTATTCTTTTTTTAAATTAAATCGAGAAATTTAAGAGTGTGTTGTCAAAATTTGATCACTGTATTCTTTTTTTCAATTACCAAAAATTTCCTGAATTAAAAAAAAAATTGCTATTAAATGTATAAATCCCCTGAATTTACAAGACTATGAATAAATTAAGGGGATTCATATACAAGGTAGCAGAATATTTAATTTTTATTCTGAGATGTTAAATAATCATAATTGACAAGATTGAATGAAAAACAAACCAAACACTTATAAACAAGTCTGGTTGGATATTTGCACTAAATATTCTATTTTTTTCCATCTAATTAGATAAGAATATTCAAATGGAATTTCTGGGATTTAATTTTAATTTTTAATGAGTATGGCGTTATTATATCTCATTAAAAGTTTTCGCAATAGCTATTATTTCTTCAAGTTTACGACGCAGTCTGCATTTCGCTAATGATATATTACATCCCCCAACTCGGCAATTTTCTACCCCTTACAATATTCGAGGCAGGCAGTGTCAGTATCAGAATTCAGAATAAACGACCAGGAATTTCGAGCTATCTTTAATCACGATAGATTATCGAGCGATTTTGTTTTAAATTTATATGTCTGGGCTTTCGACCTGAGGTGCATCGTGCAGCCAATTTTTATTCCAATTTCAGAGCCTAAACCGATTCGAATTTCAGATAACACACTTTTATTCAATTCTTGGCACCCTCTTCGAGATAGGTTTTAAAATATAAGTACCAGTACCAGAATAGTTCAGAAAAATTGAAAGAAAATCATGGAAATTATATTAAAAAATTTTGAAGAATATAAAAATGATTCGAAAAATTAATTTTTATTAGAAATCTGTATTATCATCGGAGAAGGTAACGGATCGAGAAGAGAAATCCATACATAACTTAGAAATCTACAATATCGACCAAAGTTATATTCTCCTATAGAGAAAATATTTTAACGTCATTTCAGACAAGATGGAAATATAGAGCACCTGCGATGTTTCAGCGATCAATGGACAAAGTTATAACACCAGAAATGAGGCCGCACGTGTTCGCGTATTTGGACGACATAATAGTCGTAACCAAAACGTTCGAAGCACATGTCTATTGGTCAGAGAAAACCATAAAAAGGGTTCAGGAAGCTGGGTTGACTCTCAACCCTGATAAATGCGACTTCTGTAACCTACAAGTCCAATATGTAGGGTTTGCAGTGAATCAGACAGGTCTCAACGTCGATGAGGATAAGTTAAGGCCAATATTGAAATGCTCTTGACCGACTAGGTTGAGACAAGTCCGTCATTTCATAGGAGAAACATCTTAATATAGGCGTTTTATTAACGACTATGCCAGGATTTGTGAGCCTCTACCTCGACTAGTCAAGAAAAATCAGTTATCTATTTGGGGCGAAGAACAAGAGGAAGCGTTCCAGATGCTTAAAAAGGCTTTAATCTCATCCCCGATACAGGCGTATCCCGATTTCAGCGTCCCTTTCACAATTCAGACAGACGCGAGCAATACTGGTCTGGGTTTAATAGTCACTCAAGAGCAGGGTGATCAAGAAAGAGTAATAGCTTATGCCAGTAGAATTCTGTCTAAGGCTGAGCGTAATCACTCCACCACGGAGCGTGAATGCCTAACTGTCGTCTGGGTGATTAATAAATTCAGGTATTATCTAGTGGGGTACCATTTTATGGTCATCACCGACCATAGCAGTCTTAGATGGCTCTGTAATATTCGGAATCCAACGGGCAGATTAGCAAGATGGTCACTCGACCTGTTAGAGTATGACTTCGAGGTAGTGCATAGGAAAGGGGCGATGCACCGTGTTCCGGACGCACTTTCGTGGTTTTATGAAGAAGAGGAGGACCTTAAGTTGGCCATGATAGAGCCTGTGGAACACGAATGGTGCGAGAGACGCAGCCGTCAGGCAGTCATCAACTCCTACTAAGTATAGAAGCTGGAAAGTGGTTGATGGACGGCTCTATAGATGGCATAATAACCCCTTATTAGAAGACATTCTGGAAGACCTGGATGCCTGGAAATTGGTCGTACCGCAAGACCAGATTAATAATGTGATGAGGGAAGTACATGAGAACTCTGAATCCGGCCACATGGGCATTGAAAAGACTTTCTACTGAGCAAAGTTGCGCTACTATTGATCGGAGATGTTCAAAGACATTAGCACCTTCATTAACAGGTGTGAAACCTGTCAACTGACGAAATCCGACCAATTGGGCCGGAAGGTTTAATGGGCCATCGTTTAGTTCAAAAGCCGTAGGCTGTGGTTGTCACGGACGTAATGGGCCCATTTCCAAGAAGTAAAAAGGGTAATGAATATCTGGTAGTATACCAGGACTTTTTTACAAAATGGATGGAGGTGTTTCCGCTAAAAAGGCTAATGCAGCAAACATAAAAGACACTTTTGAAGACCTAATAATCAGCAGATGGGGAACAACGGAAGTGCTTCATTCGGATCGGGGAACAGAATACGCGAACAATGTATTGGACGAGATGGCTAGGGAATATAATATCCACCGTTCTTTCAGCCCAGTATACCATGCCCAGGCGAATCCAGTCGAAAGGACTAATCGAGTCCTTAAGACTATGATAGAAATATTAAAAAATCTTTAAAAATTTTCTTAAGAATCTTAGGAAAAATATATTTATACAAACTTAAAAATAAATAGTTATTCTAAATTTTTATTTTTTCTACAAAAATATTTTTTGCCTTAAATTATAATTTTGATGTAATTTTCCTTTTTTCTTCACTAAAAAATTGTTTGATTTCAAATTTTATTTTTTTGTTTGCAAATACATTCTTTTTAAATTCATTTCAACTGTTTTCAATTAAAAATTAGAATATTTTCCTTAAAATAGAAATGATTACATTTTTCCTTGAAAATTCAGCTTTTTTCGTTGAAATATTATCTTTTTGGTGTTTGAAAATTGGACTGTCCATTTAAAACTTTTTTTGCTGTTGAAATTTTCATTCGAAATATCTGAAATATTGAAAAAATTTGTGAAATTTTGTCAAGAATCATGTAAAAATTATATTTGTATAACCTTAAAATAAGCAAACAGAAAAACCTAAAATATAAATGGTTATTCCAAATTTTTATTTTTTGTACAAGAATATTTTTCGTATGTTTGTATAAATATATTTTTCCTAAGATTCTTAAGAAAATTTTCAAAGATTTTTTAATATTTCTGTAAGTCAATCAAAATTTCAACAGCAAAAAGGTTTTAACTAAGCAGTCGAAATTCCAACAAAAAAAAAAGATGATGTTTCAACGAAAAAAGCTGAATTTTCAAGGAAAAATGTAATAATTGCTATTTCAATGAAAATATTCTAATCTTTAATTAAAACCAGTTAAAATCAATTTGAAAATAATGTATTTTCAACCAAATAAAAAAATGTTAAAATCAACAAATTTTTTAGTGAAGAAAACAGGAAAATTGCATCGAAATTACAATTTAAGGCGAAAAATACTTTTGCATACAAAATAAAAATGTGGAATAACTATTTATTTTTTAAAGTATTTTGCTCGCTCATTTTTAAGTTATATAAATATAATTTTCACATGATTCTTGACAGAATTTCAAAAAAATTTTCAATATTTCAGATGTCAAATAAAAATGTCAACAAAAAATATAATTTTCAATTAAGCAATAATTAATGAAGATATGTTTATAATTTCAATCTTAAAATTTATTCCAGAAGGTCAAACATGGTACAAAAATGTCGTGCAATTTATAAAATGACCAACTCTTTACAAGCATTTTTTAAATAAAAATCAATGTGTGTCATATTCAAATAACATTTACGAATATTTATGAAAAGGAATAATATTTTTCATTTTTAAAATTAATGCATACAGAGTGCAGATTTTATTTGAAATTTCACGACAATTTTTTTGTACCATGTTTGACCCTAGGGCAGAATCTAGGATAAATATTCTAAAAATATGTTAGTTAGTTATTAAAATACTACAAAGAATTACCTTTAAATAGTTTTGTCCTTCTAAAATCATGGGATATTTCTTTATAAAATTAATTTAGTTGAAATTATTTTACAATTACTTACAATTAATTTCAAATTAAAATTATTTTACACTTGAAATAAAATTGTAAAAATAAATATAAGCTTTCTAAGATTTCAGATATTTCATATCAAAATTTGAACAACAAAAAAACATTTTCAACCTAATAGTTTAGTTTTCAGGCAAAAAAGGGAAAAGGTGAAGTTTTAATAGTTTTTTGGAGGTAGTGTGCAAGACAAATTTGGTATGTTGTATTCTTTCTTTCAAGATAAGCAAACTTGTTTTATGTAGAATTGATTTGGACTTAGATGTTCCCAAATGATTTTTTAACTGTAAGAATTTTGGGACGATGTTATTGTCCCTATACCGTTTCAAGAAAGCTAAAGATGTTAGTAGCTTACCTTGAGAAGACCTGAGCTTACTAAAAGTGTTTCTATTAACACTAGTTCGTTTGTTAATAATATTTGGCAACTTAAAGATATTTTAAAAAACGCTCATGTACCATAAAGTCATTCAATAGTTTCCTTAGATGTAGTGTCCATGTTTGATAGCATCCCACTAGATCTTGCTTGAGATTGCATTGAAGAAAAACTTATTTTAAAACATAACTGAACAGAAATAACAAAAAAAATGAATGATTAATTGCTACCATAACGATTTTTAATGGTATTGTTTTCTCCTTTAATAATAAATTTTACAAACAAATTTCGGGTTGCCCTATGGGTGCACCTTTATCCTCAGTTGTTTCTAATTTAGTTTTACAAGACGTTGAAAGAAGAGCTATAAAATTATTAGATTTCACAACGATTCCATACAAAAGGTATGTAGAGGACATTTTAGTCATTGTTCCTACCGACAAGATTGAAGCTTTTTCAAATGTGTTTAATAGCATTGAAGATTGTATAAATTTCACTCATGAATGTGAGATTAATAACATTATTACATTCAGGGTTTATCTGAACGCTTAAGGAGTTCACTTAAAAAATTTAACATTAATGTTTATTTTAATAACACAAATACTCCAGATGATTATTTATAAAAAAAATACAGTGATTCCAATGAAAATTTATCTGGCGTTATTCATCTGAATCAATGTAAATGTTGAAATAAAGTCTATACAGGTGAAACTGGCCGGAGATTAAAAACTAGAATTGTTGAACGCAAAAGAGGTTGTGAAATTGAGAATTTCAACACAGATTTGTCACAACATTCATAAGAATTTAGTCCTTATTTTGATTTTAGTTTAAAAAATAATAAAGTATTAGCTACTGAAAAAAATACTTATCCACGACGTATTATTGTGTACATTTTTATGAACAAATTTCGCAATATTTCTGTTGACCTACATACTGGAATCCAAAACTATAATAAAATTTATCAAAGTATTTTAAAATAATGTCACAATTTTTATTTTTGAGTTTAAACAATTTTTTCTCACATTTGAATTCAAATTCGCGCGTTTCCCATCACTGGTTTCAATGAAAACTCGTCTATGTCAACGCTCATTACTTATACTGTCTTATTGTATCTGCATATTGTCAATTTTTTTTCGTACTTCTTATCCATTATAAAGATCTCTTTTTCTGTATTTTAAGATGTAGTTTTTAAAGTGAGTGAAGTTTATTTTATTTTTTTGAGACTTCTATAACAATTTTAATGTTTTCTAAATTTTTGACTCGAATTTTGACTTGAATTCTTCAGAATTGACATTGGTTTCTATGTTCCTGTTCGATGTTTATTTAACTCTTCGAAATTAGTCGTATCTCAGGTACAAATTTACATTAATCATTCTTATTATTTTTCTGTTTAATATTGAAATCCGGTTTAGTTAGGGTAGGTCAGGTCCAAGGACAGCCCCAAAAACGACGTTAAATCCGAGTTCGACTGTATTTTCAATTTGAGGACTCTTAAATATTCAATGTGTAAAATAGACAATAATATAAATTTGAGTATTTTTTGTGTGTGCTGGAATAGTTCAATTTCGCAAATTTAAAATGGAAAATTATTTAATTTGATTCAACGAAATTTGAATATTTAGCAAAAAAGTTTATTTTCAACCCTATAGTTCAATTTTCTATCAAAATAATTGAATTTTCAACTAAGAAACATTTTTGAGTCATGAATAAAAAAAAATGTCAACCAAACTGTCGAAGTTTCAAGCAAAAAAAAACGAATTTTCTACAAAGCAGTTGAATTTTTTACCCGAAAATATGAATTTTCAATAAAAAAGTTCATTTCCAACACATTAGTTTAATTTTCTACGAAAATACTTGAACTTTCAACGAAGAGAAAGGTTAAAATTTCAAGCAAAAAGTATTACTTTTCAACAAAATTATTAAATTCTCAACCAAATAATAAGATTTTTATTTTTTAAACAAAAGAGATAAATTTCCAAAGCAAAAAGATGAAATTCAATTTATGCATTGAAATATTTATTTATTAAATTCTCATGTAGAATCATGCACATATAACGTTTTAATACTTGTTTTTGATATAAAATTGGCTTTTTCTTGAATTTCAAATGTTAAAAATTTAAGTAATACAAATTAAAGGAATTTTAAAATTGAATAAACGGTATAAAATTAAACTGTTGAAAATTGAATTTTAAATTTTCTTCAATTGTCTACTGTTGAATGTTGTATCAAAAACAAGAGATAAAAATGTTATATTCAATAAAGTAAAAAAAAAAAGTTTGAACCGGGAATTTTTCCCACCGATAAAAGTGGCGACATTATTTTTTGTATATTTTAAAATATTTTGTTTTGAATGGTTAATAAATAATTAAATTTAGAGGCCTTTATCAACTTTACCATTTAATTTGTACTATTAAAGTTTGTGAAATTGATACTTTACCGTTTTGAATGTTTCATTTTAAGATAATCTTTATTTTGAAACCCTTAAAATAAAACCTATTGAAATTAGAAGGTTTCCATTTTAAAAATGGTTCATTATTTAACGATTGAATAAAAAGTTGTTGAATGATAAATTTTTTTAACTTTAATGTGGAAGATTTGAAAAGTTGAAAATTCAGTTTAGTTTTGATTACTTCAAATGAAAAATCTTAAGCTTCAACAGTTTGAACTTTTGAATTTCAACTTAAATTTCAATCATTATTATTAGCCATTAGTCGTTTATAAAGTCGAACTTGTCAATACCAATTTGGGCTTTACAATTCATATCTTTATTATAGGTTTAAAATGTCATGATATATTCAATACTGTTTAATTTATACATTCATATTCAAGATAATTTGAAAATTTTATTTAACTTAATCACAAACCTGACTCGTGTGGAAATTGCCAAATGTTTGCCCATTTACAAGTTTGGCCCCAACTTGAAAAATTATTTTATGGCTACTACGGGGTTAATATCTTAAATCTAGTTTGAACCAACTCTGTTTCACAGCTCTTGATTGCAGCGCCATCAACTTGGCTGTGCCCCGAGGACGCGTTCGGTGGCTTTGTCATAGGCCCTTCAGTTCTATTCCAAAGGAATAGAAACCGAATATATATATTAGGGTGGGTCGAAAATAAATACTTTTGGAATTCGAAATCGCTACAATGCGGAAAAGTAGCGTATTGGGGTTCTAAAAAAGTATAATTAATTTGGCATCAATCGACATGCAGCTTGGTTACCCGCGCTCGAAAAAAAGGTTAAAAAAATTTCTTGTTCGCAGAGTTTTTAAATTTCATTGAGTTTAAATTTTTTTACATACCTGGAAGTAAAAAAAGTCTTCTCAATTTTTTCGGATTTTAATCTAACATTTTCGGAGAGATAATTCCTATTTACTTTACCATTATTTTCGGAATTTTTTTTAACACGTTTGCAAATAGGAGGATAATTATTTGAGGTATATGACAACTTTTTAGTGACAAAAATTCATGAGAAAAAAATCCTTAAGACCCAGGAATGAAAATTGGCAATACAGCGAATTTTTTAAATTTTAATTTTGGCATTTCATGAATTTATCTTCATAACTTGTAGTTTAAACATTTTTGTGAGCATGTCTGGGTTTTTCAAAAATAGAAATACACTAAAAAAAATCCACAAGACCCAGGAATTGAAATTGGCTACACAGCGAATTTTTAAAATTTTGATTTTGGTATTTTATTAAATTATCTTTATAACTTGTAGTTAAAACATTTTGCTGAACATGTGTGGTGTTTCTAAACATAGAAATAAACTAGAAAAAAATCCACAAGACCCAGGAATCGAAATTTGAATGACAGCAAATTTTCTTATTTCGGAATTTTGTATCTAACAGAATTAATTTTTTTTATTTATAAATTTAACATTTTTCGAGCTTGTATGCAATTTGAAACCTAGAAATACAATAGAAAAAAATCAACGAGACCCAAAAATGAAAATGGGAAGCAGAAAATTTTTCAAATACTGAAGCGGCGTTTCTTGAAAAAAAAATTTTCTAGTGCATTACTAGGCTTGAAAATTCCGCACAATATCGAAAAATGTTAAAGCTATACATAAAAAAATTAATTCTGTTAGATACAAAATTTCGTAATAAGAAAATTTGCTGTAATTCCAATTTCGATTCCTGGGTCTTGTAAATTTTTTTGTAGTGTATTTCTATGTTTAAATACCCACACATGCTCAGAAAAATGTTTAAACTATAAGTTGTAAAGGTAAGTTCATAAAATACCAGAATACAAATTTTTAAAATTCGTTCTATTGTCAATTTCGATTCCTGGGTCTTGCCGATTTTTGTCTAGTGTATTTCTATGTTTAAAAAACACACACATGCTCACAAAAATGTTTAAACTACAAGTTATGAAGATAAATTGAGGGGATGATAGCAAAAGCGGACTAAGAAAAGAGTAGGAGCAAAAGCGAGCTGCTTATTTCTCAGCGCAAGAATGAATTTGCCCGCGAGCTACGGGCAAACACGAGTTAAAGATTCAACTCGTTTTTGCCCGTGGCGCGTGGACTAACCAATTTTTGCTCGCACTCATATTTCGATACGGTTCATCTCCAACCGAACTCTTGATTCGTTTTTGGCTACGCTGATATTTTCGTTCCGTTCGCGCCTGGACGATCGAGAATAAATTTGGAAAAATACGAGCTAACTTGAGTATTTGGACCCCGGATTCGGATTCAGCGACCCCAAAAACATATAGATATGCTGGTGTGGTCCACCGGGCAGACCACTTTTTCTTGTGTGTGCCGGTGTAATCATACGTGGACAATCTTTACAAAATATCCTGCTTACGCAAAGCACAAGGACTGTATGAAAATTACATACTATTTAATCTGCGCATCAGGCAGTGTAAATTTATCTGATTAAAACGAGAATAATTCTATCATATATAAAAAATGCAACTCTTATGGAGTTCGAGTCCCTATGATATTTAGAAATACAACTAATGGTCCAGTGGTATTTCGAAGATTCCTTACTTCACGAGGCAGTCGTATTCCCTTGCGTTCTAGTGAATTTACTACCTGTTATTCTCTCATAATAGGTGTTAACCGAGAATCGATACGTAGAGTAAGGAGATTTTACACGACGGGTTCTCCCATTAACCCTTTGTAGGTCAAAACAAAGTAATTTATTTTATGGTATCTATTCGAAATACATAAAGAGTCATCAGGTAATTATCTCGATTATGATTATACTGGGCTACTGAGCTTACAAGCTGTCAATCAGGTGCTCCCGCCTGAGTCTGGTGACAGTGCTGTAACGGCACGTTCGAAGCTAACAGCCTGGGTCGAGGAATGCTTGAGCCTCAGGTAGCGCTCTTTGCTCGCGAGAGAGAACGGAAGAGAGAGAGCGAGTGGCTTCAAACAGATTTAACTGACTTTACTCTCTTTAGACTTTTCGAGTCACTTTAAGAAGAAAAAGATATTTTCCTCACGTCTCAAATTCGTATTTAAGGATTTGAATACCCAGTTAGAGCGGTAGAACCCCTCTTTTGAATATAAATCAATTTAAATACGACTTTGAGCTGGTTTTAACAATTATATTCAATTCTTGTGACCTTTGGCTCTGGTATAACCTCGGCTTTGCTGACGAATTGAAAATTGAATTCTTTGCACATGAAAAATCTCTTTTTCTAATAGCCTTTCGCTATGTAACAATTAGAGTTCACACTCAAAATGATTTAAATTAAATCACGAGTCGCATAAGAAAACGCACCGAAAATTTATTTGCTCAGACCTAAAGAATCGCAATCTCTTTTATTCTACCAGAACTGAATGACCTTTTCAGGCAGTCTCAGCAATCTGATCGCTTAGGACTCTCGTAGGGATCCTTTCACTTCTGGAAGTGGGCAACATATTTAGCAAGGTATTAGAGGATACAATCCTCTGACCTTCCTACAAGGTTTTCACCCTGAGATCTCGGTCATTTAGGCTCAAGATTTCAAAGTGCCGTTTTTCGGCCGGGGAGCTCCTTTTATGGAAGCTGCTTCCATTTCCCTCTCTCTCTCTTGCGTAACTTCTCCCGAGTGGGAGTTTTAGATTCTGCGCTCTGAGATTTCTCCTGACAGATGCTCCGTTTCGTGAGCATTTCACAGGAGATATTTCGTTGCCTATATTCAGGCTGCCCTTGTAACTCGCAGGTTACAACTGCCCCCCAAATTGAGAGAGAGAGAGAGAGAGAGAGCAATTAATTATCAAAATACAGAAAATAATAATAAACGATTTAGAACGATATTTACAGTAAAAAGAAGATTCTTTCAAGTGAAAATTTGACTAATCTATTTTTAATTTGAGAGTTCATATATTTTGGTAGAAAATTCATCTCTTTGGTTGAAAATTAACATTTTTGTTGAAACTTCGTATTTTTTGTTTGAAAATTCAACTGTTTTGCAGCAAATTTCTCTTTGGCTTGAAAATTCAACCATTTGTTCGAAAATTCGTTTTTTGTTGTTGTTGAAAATTAATTTTTTTAACTGTAAATTTAACTATTCCATTTTTGGTTAAAAACTCATCTTTTTTTAATTGGAAATTCAATTATTCGCGGATGAAAATTTGAACTTTTGGTTTGCAAATTGATCTCTTTTAATGGAAATCTAATATTATTTAGTTTTAATGTAAATAATTACATGTTTTGCTGAGAATTCATAATTTTTAGTTGAAAATTCCACTATTTGGTTGAAAATTCATGTATTTTGTTCAGCAACCGTCTTTTTTGGTAGAAAATTAATTTCTTTGTTGAAAAGTAATCATCTTTTGATTAAAAATTCAACCATTTGATTAAAAATTACTCTATTTTGTTAAAAATGCAACTGTTTTTGGTTGTTGTTCATTCTTTTTTTTTTTTTGAAAATTCGACAATTTGGTGTGAAATTCGTCTTTTTTGGCAGACAATTAATCTTCTGGGTTGAAAATTCATATTTTTATTTGATAATTCATTTATTTGCTTTAAAGTTCATCTGTTTTAATTGAAAATTCAATTATTTTGTTTAGATTTTTTTCCTTTTGGTTGGGAAATTGATCTCTTTTATTGGAAATCTCATATCTTTTCGTTGAAATATCAATTAGTACATTTTTTGTCGAGAAATCACAATTTTTAGTTGCAAATTCCACTATTTGGTGGAAAATTCATGGATTTTGTTCAGCAATCATCTTTTTTGGTAGAAAATTAATTTCGTTGTTGAAAAGTCATCTTTTGGTTAAAAATTCAACCATTTGATTAAAAATTATTCTATTTTGTTAAAAATTCAACTGGTTTTGGGGTTTTTGCTCATTCTTTTTTTTTTTTTTAAATTCGACAATTTGGTGTAAAATTCGTCTTTTTTGGTAGACAATCTTCATGATTGAAAATTCATCTTTTTAGTTGAAAATTCAACTATTTGCTTAAAAATTCATCTATTTTGTTGAAAATTCATCTTTATTAATTGGAAATTCAATTATTTTGTTAGAAGTTTGTCCTTTTGATTTGGAAATTTATCTTTTTTACTGGAAATCTCATATTTTTTCGTTGAAATATCAATTATTACTTTTTTTGTTGTTGAGAATTTATAATTTTTATTTGAAAATTCCACTATTTGGTGGAAAATTCATGTATTTTGTTCAGCAATCGTCTTTTTTTGGTAGAAAATTAATTTCGTTGTTAAAAAGTCATCTTTTGATTAAAAATTCAACCTTTTGATTAAAAATTACTCCATTTTGTTAAAAATTCAACTGTTTTTGGTTGTTGTTCATTCTTTTTATTTGAAAATTCGAAGAATTGGTGTAAAATTCGTATTTTTTGGTAGAAAATTATTTTTCTTGGTTGAAAATTCATCTTTTTAGTTGAAAATTCAACTATTTGCTTAAAAATTCATCTATTTTGTTGAAAATTCATCTTTATTTTTCAAAATGCGCTCACTTTTTGAATTTTCATCCAAAATGGCTGGCTAACGAACTTGACCTTTCGTTTGCGAGACAGAAAAGTATACCAAAGGCCAATCTAATAGGTCAATTCTTTCGAAAGTCATCGTGCTCACAGACAGACATACACACATACATACAGACAGACATTTTCGTAAAGACCTGTTTTCTGGGTTCAGGGGGTCTCAAAACGTGGACATTTGACAAAAACCGGCGGGGGTCAAATTTTACACAAATCTAACACCTTCTCTGGATGAGAATGTAAAAATGTGAAACTTAAAACCAAGAAGACTATTCTTCTAACAAAAAGTAGAATTTTCAACGATGAAAGATACATTTACAAAATTGAAATAAGTACAGTTTCGGTTTAAAAAATAATTTTGAACCAAAGATTTTAGTTGACTCTTCATAAACCAAAATATGAATTTTAAACAAAATGTTAATTTTCTATACAAAATACTTGAATTTTTCACAAAACAGTTCAATTTTCATCCAAATAGTCGCATTTCTAGCCAAAAAAGATGGAATTTTTACTGAAACACATAGATTTCTAATTGAAAAAGACAATGTTTGAACAACAACAAAATAGTTGAGTTTTTATTCAAAAAAAATTTCACTTGACTTTTCAAAAATCAAAACATGAATTTCGAACAAGGAGTGAATTTTTACGAAAATACTTGAATATTCAACAAAACGATTGAATTTTTAATAAAAAAGGATGACTTTTTAACAAAATTGTTAAATTTTCAATCAAATAGTTAAATTTTTATCCAAGGAAGATGTAATTTCTACTAAAAAAGATGAGTTTTAAAATGAAATAGATAAATTTGGGGGAAAATAGTTGAATTTTCATTCCAAACAATTTTTAGTTGAATTTTCAACACCAAAAGTTTATTTTGAAAATTTCTTGATTTTTTCAAATTTTCCCTTTTTCCTAACCAATAATATTCAAAGAGCAGAACTTCAAACTTGTAACAATTTTTATGTAACATATTGAAATTGAAAAATTTCAAATTTATACTTTTAGACAGTTATTTAAAGTTAAATGCCCTGACTTATTTTTTGCAATAAATGAATTTATCATGTTATGTACCCTTATCCCTCATTGAAAATTACATGATGACCGACGAATTGGTATGCCAATTTACGTGGGTTGGAGGCGAAAGTAATCTAATATTCGGCGACACCAGTGTGCCAAACATTTTGTATCGTAAGTAAAAATTCTTACTTAAGAAATTTGACGAAATTATTTATAGCACGTAAAAAAAATTTGATAATTTTTTAAATTATATTCAATTATTTATTTATTGATAAGATGCTTAGTTCATTAACCTGTACAAATGGGTTGCTTAAAACTAGAATATCTTCTAAAAGTACATATCTCTTGAGACAAGCCGTTTAACGGCTTGGTTTGAATATAAGAACATGTCTTTAATCGATTCGCTCGCAAGTTTGAGCGCGCCTAGGGCGCGCGACTTTTGGTTCTCGCGCTTCGCGCTCGATAACGTATGTACCTCACGCTACTCGCTCGGTCTTTGTATTTTCCCCACTTTTAAAATTAAAGGTCAAAGCATCAACAACTATAATTTGGTGATTGTGAATTATTACGAATTTACTGCACCATCAGTTGTGTAAATCAAAGTTTCTAAATAAGTGATTTATTTCATGATAAAAGAGAACATTTTAATTTCATATGATTTCTCAATATTATATCTATTTTATACTTGAATATTAGGAAATAATGCTGTTATTAACATTTTGCTACCGCAGTATACAATTTGTAAACTTTTTCGCACTTTTAAAGAGACAAGAAAATGAAATAATTGACAAAAATTTACAATATCTTAATTGATGAAATTTGAAAACGGTCCGTACCCGTGAAAAGAAGTTACCGGTACCGATAATAAGATATTTGGGAAGGTTTCAAATGATGTAGATTTTAGAATGATTTACAGTCGAAGCTCTCAATAAGACCGCTCTCAATAAGACTGCTTCCGCTCATCCTCGCTCGAGCTCGTCGAGGCGCTTCCCCACTCTCACGCTGACTTTAAAATTCCAGTCAGCCGCTCTCAATAGTGCCGCCGTAGAAATCGCAATTTTTATGCTTTTTAGGAGATTTTCTTTTATTATCTAAATATATCGAATATTAATTATGATATTTTCATATTTTATCATATTTTTCGATATTATGAAATATCATTCTCGTGTATAATGTATCGTTTGAAACAAATTAATGTTTTCACACGGTAATTTCCACTTTCCGCGTGCAATGTTAACAGTATACAGTAACAAGTGAAGTGTATCTCATGTTTTCAAAAATAAAAATCAACTTTGAGATCACATTTTATTATTTAGTCTACATTATATATCATAAATATATATTTAATAATATATTAAAAATAACTTAAATACTCATTTGAGTAATTTAAAACATTGTTCGCTATGGTTACGAAAGAAAAGCTCATATCATTTTCGAAAGGCTCGCCGGACAAGTCCTTAGCGGATGAAGATGAAAGTTTGTCTAAGTCCACGGAAGAACTTTCCCTTGAATTTCGGACTTATTCCAAGATTTCATGATTGGATAATTCACCTGTATGTGAAAAAATTCAAAAATATGAATGAATTGTATTTAAAATTTCAAAAATCTAAGTACAAAGATTGAAAAACCATCACATAAGGGAGATTTTTACCCAATTTAGTAGGCTTCAGCCAGTCTTTAACTTCTTCTTGAGTTGTTTCGCTGTACCTGTCTACTTTTTTGAGGATTTGTAACAAATTTCCAATCCGTTCATCTATTTCGAACTCTGCGATTTCCTTACCAATATTACCATCCAAAGAAAAAAGAACATTTGACGTGGAGTCTTCTTCCGTCTGGGTTTCTGCATCCTTTTTTTGAATTGGCCAAATTTTGTTCCAGCATTTGTAAATGGTATACTTTTCAACCCCGTCCCATGCTTTGGCAACCAAGTCGATTATTTTTACCAAATCAATGGTCTTCAAATGATCGATGTAAGAGACTTTTTTTGTTTGTGCTTCAAGGACCGAATTTACCAAAGAAAACTGGTCATTCAATTTCAAGCATTCCAAAATCCCCTGATCAAGCGGCTGAATTAGGGAAGTCACGTTGGGGGGTAAAAATGTAACTTCTAGGCCATCCACTTTCAAAAGTTTATGAGATCTACAGTTATCAACCAACAAAACTGCAACTTGTGGTAAATTTTTGGAGAATGAATAGTTATTCGAAAACTGAGTAAATGAGAAAAATGAATACAAAAGTTAGCGCGCGCACATAATAGTCTAGTTTTATTGAAAATTCTTCTTTTTTTGGTAGATAATCCATTTTTTGTTATAAATGCAACTGTTTGGTTGAAAATTATCTTTTTTAGTTGAGAATTCAAGTATTTTGTTTGAAATTCGTATTTTTGGTTAAATTCAACTGTTCTTTATATAAAATAAAAAACTTATTGTGTTAAAATATCCACTATTACATTTTTTGTTGAAAATTATTCTTCTTAGGTTGAAAAATCAACTCCTTGGTTGAAAGTTGAACTACTTTCTTAAAAATTCATTTTTTTAAAATAAAGATTCATAATTTTAGTCGAAAATTCATTTATATGGTAGAAAATATATATTACATGCGGAAATTTCATGTTTTCGGTTGAAAACTCAAGTATTTGGTTGAAAATTAAATTATTTTGTATAAAGCTCATATTTTTGTCTTGAAAATTCAACTCTTGTTGGAAATTCGTGTTTTTTTTTTATTTAAAAGTTTATCTCTTTTGGTAGAAATTCCATCTTTTTTTCAATTCAACTATTTTTGATTTAAAATAAAAATATTTTATTTGTTAAAATATCAACTATTACATTTTTTGTTGATAATTAATCCTGTTTGGTTGAAAATTCAACTAATTAATTTATAAGGCCCTTTAGATCAGATTATACCATTTTAAAGTTAAAAGCATTAAAAAACTTTATTAAATTCAAAAAAAGATACGTAAAATTAATTGATATCAAATTAGAAAACCTAAGAGTTCCACGTTATAATCGGTCATAATAGAACATTAAACAATTTCAACATTGAGGCAATAATATACATTAAAAATTAAACAATTTTAAATTTAAAGTATTTTAAATTAGCAATCTATAAAAAGCTATAAGAATATAACCGGTAACGGAAGGGGAATCGGAGAATATAATATTTCAGAATGTTTGTGAATATTTATGAATACTCCTGAATATGTGGGAATATGTAGGAATATGAGGGAATATAAGGAATACCTGGGAATATTGAAAGAATATATGGGAATATTTAGTGAGTGTACTAGGAATATCTGAGTGGTCGACCCCTCGGGCGATGTGTGAGTTGACCGGATGCATTAAGGGGATGAGCGCTTGAAAACGCGAAAAAGTATTGTCCAAGCATCTCGTGATATCCAAATTTTAAAGTTAAAAAAATTAAATTAAAAAAAATATGTAGAGAATGACAAGACGGAACTTTTTTCTATTTAAAGTTTTTCTTGCCGATGTATATTTTTAAAACATAAATCGTCTACACTTAGACAAATATTATTGAAACTATTTGAAATTTGGTACGCATACGCATTATACACTAGCGATGCCTACAAAATGAAGAAAAAAGTTAAAAATGCCAATTGTTTAATAATAACTAATTGCAAATGGAGACCTGACGATACACTGAAAAATTTTTTTTTGAATCCAATGAAATGGATTTCTTTGATTCCATTTATTTGAGCCATGAAAACTGTTTACGTAATTGTACTGAATATTGTTTAAAAGCAACAAACTCGTGCATTGATTCAAAGAAATCATTTCTTTGGGCGCTATTTCGTTTTAATAATGATATCCCGTAACATAGTCCACGCGCCCTCTGTATCTTTATTGCTTCTAAGCGCCTCCCAAGTTGCTTCATCTATGCGTTCGTTTATCTTATTCTGAAAATCTTTTCGCATTTCCGGTTTCTGTAAATTTTCTTTTGAAAAGTAGGACAAAAGGCTTTGGAAAGTGAGGACAAGAATTTATTTAAAAAAGAGGACAAGGTAGGACAGAAAAGTTAAAAAAGTATACTGGGTGTTTTTTTTAACCTGAGACATCGAAATATTAAAAAAAATACGCATCCTATGAAAAAATATCCGTAATAAAAACTTTTTATGTTCGAGGGGGAAAAGCGACTTTAAATACATGAAAATTTCGTGAAATTTGAAATTAAATAATAACAATTGCTTATTGTTAATTTTACATAGAAAATCTCTTTTAATATCTTTCAAGAAAATTTAAAGCAGTTTTTTGTGCAAAAAATTATTTTCCAGGCCGAAAAGTTGTTTATAGCAATTCTAATTGTTAATAATTTATTGATATCCTGACTAGCAATCACTCTTACAATAATTTAAAGTATTTTTAGCTAAGAAATAATTTTTTTTTTCAACAGAAATCACGATATTTGTCAATTTCCTAATTTAATTTGTTTATAATAATTAAAACATACAGAAATCAAATTATTTGTATTCTGTGAGTACTCTTGCGTTGAGTGAAAATAATTTTCATTATATGCAAACCGTTGTTGAAGAGTAAATAATAATTATGTCCAAAATCTCGATTTTCTCGTACTTTGAGTAAACATATAATGAATAAACAAATGAAAATTAAAAAATCTATGACCAAGGTGCTCTTTGAAATTAACAATATTTACCATTTATTTATTATTATTAAAAAAAAATCGCAAATCGTGGCAAAATTGAAGGCTGTAGACTTTTTTTGAACGAAAAATATTCGTTTGGTCCTACTGTGGGCCGTAGTGTCCAGTACTACTATATGTCGATGGTTAGATGGCATTGAATTATAAAATTTTGTACACAAAAAGGTCCAAAAGTTGATTAATAAATACAAATTTATCATTTGAAAAATCCGGACGAAAACGCAGACAAAGTAAAAAATCCTGTAGGACAACTCAAACAAGCCCTAAAATGAGAACAAATGAGGTCACGCTAAGCGGAACGTTCTGTGATATTAGAGTTGTAACATTGATATATGTTACCAGAGGATCTGCACGTAAGTACATGATATAAAATGTTCGCTAAATTTCACAAGTAGACGCTGGGGATTGATGCCTTCTCTAGAAACGTATTAAAGGAGGGAATTCTCTTTCCATTATCGTGTATACCCAGTACAAAGAAACTAATTGGGGCGAATGGAGAAGAATTCGCTAGGAGCCCCCGTGAATCTTGCTTTGCGACAATCTCGAATTGGAGATGTTTGTGAATTCGTGCAAATTCGTGAAAAGAACTATATTTTTCAAATATCCTATTCGTCTGAATTCAGCGAAAAATTTTCAGGGGACCTTATTCATTTGAAAGTTTCAACACGAATTAATTTCAGATGTTGAAAAGTCAGTTTCTCGGCTGGGAAGTTTTCCTCCGTACGAATGAATGGTGGCCCCTACAGGGGCCGTTGGTTAATGATTAATTCTTTACCAAAAAAAAAGCGAATTTTCAAAAAAATACATAAACCCCGTAGCCCCCTAGGGGGGGGGGGGGTCAACGAGAATGGGGTGGACTACATGGGGGACGAGGGGGCAAAATTGGGCCTCGTGGTTTATGGAAGCCCCCAAAACATGAACTGTTTACGTTCGGAGTTGAGCTAAATCCGGTTCAGTTAGGGTAAGTCAGGTCCAAGGACAGCCCCAAACTCGACGTTACATCCGAGTTCGACTGTACCTAGAAGCAATTGACACTGTGACTGGCTAATTCACGAGAAAATGTGTTTTTAATGGAATAATTATGTTGCATTCAGTTTGTATTACACTATTGCGTATACTTTTTGCGTCACAAGCTAAAAATAAAGTTGGCCCCTCATTACCATTAAATTGCATACATCTGAGGAGCCAAAAAGTAGTTTTTATTTTTTTTAACTATGAACTAGTGCTCTGATCATCTCCGCATAAATATATATTACAACCTTGAATGTGAGCATGATACAGGGGGAAAATGGTTGATGTATCAAAAGTATTTCCTATAAGAAAAATTATTAAGAAATTTAAATCATTTTTTTATCCTCTTAAAATAAAAAGAATTGGTTCTTGAATTTTTTGCAGAACCTCTTTAGTACCCACTGTAGCATATATTTTAACCACCAAGATCGGTCTCGTTGTTTTCAAGAAATTTTTTTTTTTTTTTTTTTTAAATTTGTTTATAACTTTTGTAAAAAATTTTTTTCAGTTGATACTTGATTTAAATTTATTTCATAGGGGTGGCCACTTACCCCTGTAATATGGATCACATCCGAGCGCGGGCACCCAGACCATGCTTATCCTGCTACGGCCATTGTTACAAACATTTCTAAAAAACACAAATTTTATGACAATGAAAGTCACACTGCCCGATTCCTGTTAGAATTTCTGTTTCCTAACTTGTTTTCAAGATGTAAATAACAAAACACCATTTCTAACAACAAAAGATACACTTTTCGAGTCCTCACAGAGTTTCTCTTACATTCACGAAGCCCAGCAAACTTGCTTCCTTGTTGTTAGAAAATGCGTTTTGTTTTTTAAATCTCGGTAAAAAATTTTCAGGAAAGCCAGTTTGCTGGGATTCCCAATGCTGAGATTTTTTGATAATTTTGTTACAAGTTATGTAACAGAAATTCTGAGAGGAATCGAAAAAGGTGACTTCTGTTGTTAGAAAATGTGTTTTGTTTTTTAAATCATGATAAAACATTTTTTAAGAAAGAAAGTTTTCGGGCTTTCACGAGTGTTGAAACTTTTTGATTGTTTCGTTAAAAGTTATGTAATAGTAACTCTGCAAGCAAACGAAAACAGGTTACTACATATTTGTAGGTACTTTTTCATTTAAAAATGTTTAAAAGTGGGGGAAATATGGCCGCTGTCGCAAAACACGTTTTTTTATTATTACTTGCGGTGAGCCTCATAACTCTGGATTGGATTATCTATATACGAGGGATGTTTGATAAGTCAGTGACTTTTTGAATTTTTTTGCGCAGTAAGTTTAAATGCACCACTGATCCCGTGAACGCCATCTATGAATAGACTACTGTTAAATTTTGAGCAAGCTGGGTCATTTAATCTCTTAGTGAGTCACGATCTGGCAGTTCTGATGCATCTTTTCGGAAACAAACTGTACTGGATGGCGCCACATACAAAAATGCATGGACTAATGCATTTTTATTTCTTTGTTTTTATAAATCATAATTCTTCAGTATTTATGTATATACCCACTCCGGTTTGGATTTTCTTTGGTAAAATCTATTCAACAATTTGAAACTAAATAAATTTTCATTTGTTGAAATCTTTCATTTTTTCAGGTACATAAGCAGCCAAAGAAATGTTTAAATTCATTCAATCTTCATTTTTAACCGCAAAGTGCAATAGTGAAATTTTCAGATAAAAAATCAAATGTTAAAGGTAATAAATGAATTTTTTACCAAAAAAGATCAATTTGTAACCATGTTTGCGAACAGTAAAATTTTCATTCAAAAATTAATTTTGAACCAATAAAAAATCGATTTTTTTAAGAAAGTAGTTGAATTTTCAACCAAAGAAATGAATTTAAACCCGAAAAGAGTATTATTGTACAGAATAAGACGAGTTTGCAAGAAAATATACGAATCTTCAACCAATAATGAAAATTTTTCAACTAAAAACGGAATAGTAAAAGTTTCAGTAAAAATTGTTTTTAACCACAAACAAAAAAAAGAAGTTTCAGCAAACTATTAAAATTTTCAACGAAATAAATAAATTGTCAACCAAAAAGATGAATGTAAGAAAAAGGTAGCACCACAAAGACGTATTTTCAACTGAAAAAAAATTAATGTTGAACCAGAAAAAGAACCAAATTTCACAAGATAGTCAACTGTCAAACCAAAAATGGTATAGTTAAAACAATAATTTTTTTAATAAAAGAAAGAAAACATTTCGTCAAAAAAAGAATTGAATTTTCCACTAAAAAGGAAAAATTAAAAAAATGTTATTGTTATATATTCTGATAAAAAAAAAAAGTTTAAGAAAAAAAGGATTTTGTAACAGAATCGTTAAATTTTCAACCGTTTTCCAACGAGAAGACGAATTTTAAACAAAATAATGAATTTCCAAATTTGAAAAGATTTTTTTCTCAATGAATTGGAAGGTAAAATTGAAAAAGAATACAAAGCATTTGCAATCATTTCCAAACATGTTAAAACAAAGTACGAACGCTTTTAAAGCAGAATTTTGCCACAGTGCATAATTTTATAAGAAATTTGAGTAAACTTAAGGGATGCTTAGAAGTGTTGAAAAGATTAAAAAATAATAAAAAATTATAAGATATTGTAGGAACGTGGCAATTGTAAAGCATTTATAAACAGTTCCAAAATTGTCAAATAAGAATCTGAAAGACTTTGGACAATTTCATAAATTTTGCAGATTTAAAAAAAAAATCACCAAAAATTTGAAAAATTCTAAAATATTACAAGATTTAACAATTTGGAAAGGATTAAAAAAGAATTTTCTTGAGATTAATGAGAAATTTTTTTTTAGCATTTTTGAGAAATGAACTTTAAAAGAAAATTGACAAAGATTTCAAAATATTACCTTCAATTTTGAAAAAAATTAGGAGATTATGCAGCAAAATGGTTCAATTTGGTAAGATTTAAGAATCAAAAAAATACAATCAAGTAAATGCAAGAAATATGGAGAAGATTTGAAGAGACGGGGGCAGTCCACCACGAGCGGTGCGAACTTCTGGAGCCTTTGCGGCTCTGGATTACCTACCCAATCTGGGGGCCCTCAATTAGCTTTTTAATGGCTGAGACGGGAATCCCCATGATGCAGATTAATCTGTACCACAGCAAAGGCGCCTCGGCGGTTCTGACCAGGCGCTTGTCAGTGGTGCAGGCAGGAATAACCCTAAGCCAAGAACCCTGTTTATACAGGAAAAGGATTAGTGGCTTGTCAGGATGTGGCTCCATATATAAGGGGCCACGAGAAAAGGCGCCAAGGGCATGCATATCCGTCAGGGGTATGGATGCGATCTTGATGCCTGAATTCTGCTCTAGAGATCTCACCGTTATTAAGGCGAGACTCAAGGGCCGTAGCGGAGAAAGGCTAGGGGTGTTTATCGCCTCGGCTTATTTTCCTGGCGATGCCGGGGGACCTCCGCCTCCTAGAGAGGTGGAGGCTCTAATTCGGCACTGTCAGAAGAGTGAAATCCCTCTGCTGTTCGGCTGTGATGCAAACTCTCGCCACACGGTGTGGGGAAGCACAAACATCAACGACAGGGGGAGAGATTCAATTGAATATATAGCAGGCACAGAACTGTAGATTCTGAATCGGGGTGATACTCCCACATTCCAGACTAAAAACAGGAGTGAGTTTCCCGATTTGACTTTATGTTGGGGTGCACTGAGGAGCAGGGCAGTGGACTGAGGAGTCTCCGATGAGGAGTCTTTCTCGGACCACAAATATATCGTGGCCCTACAAGCACAATTAAGTCTAGGAAGGGAGCAGAATGGTGGAATACCCACCCAGAGAGACTCCGTAAAAAGACCAGAATGATGTGCAATAGGGCAAATAGAACTGAATTGCTTACGGACTGGGACATCTATAAGACGGCCCAGTCTGAGTACAATAAAAATATATGAAAGTATAAGCAGGAAGATTGGAGGGGCTTCTGCAAGGAATTAAAAAACATTCCGGAAACAGCGAAGCTGCACAAGATCCTGGCGAAAAATCCTGAGGCTCACCTCGAGCTCATAAAGCTCGATAATGGTGAGTTTGCCGAAGACGAAAAAGCAACGCTGAATCACCAGATGAAAGTTCACTTCCCGGGTTTTCAACGAATCTGAACCGACCAAGAGGAGGAAGGCTGGGGCTAAGAGTTGATGAGGGCCGACTGGAATTTCGCCTCTAAGGTTGGCATTTATCCAGCGCTTTTACAAAAAGGCATGGATTTGGTCGTGCCTCCTCTGACGAAATTATTTAGGGCAAGTATAGCCCTTAAACACAAACCATCGGCATGGAAGGATGGCAGAGTGGCCTTCATACCCAAACCTGGGAGGGAGGTTTACACTGCTGCAAAAGATTTCCGACCAATCAGCCTAACGTCTTTTATCCTGAAGAGGTTGGAGAAGCTGGTCGAGAGATACATTATGGATGAGGTGCTTTTGGCCTCCCCACTGCATAGAGGGGGGCGCTTTCTTGGATATAGAGGGTTCTTTCAGCAATACTTTTCCAGAAGTCATCTGTAGAGAGGCTCTAAGATGTGGCGTGCCGGACCAGCTTGTACGCTGGATAGGAAGCATGCTACGTCGGAGAAGACTCGAAACCAGATGGGGTTTGGATGTCTCACGGTTTCCTTTTTTTCTAGAAAGCGTAGCAATAGGCACTCCGTACGCTGCAGCAACTTTTCTCAGCGAAACACCCGAATCGACAGCTTTCAAAGCGTTAGCTACATCATCAGAAGTATAATTTATACGCACCGATTTCTTTTTTTTTTTTTTTGAAAACTTAGACGTATTAACTAAAACAACACCCTTTTTTGAAGCCCTGGAACTAGTGTCACTTAAATTCACGGATTTAATTTTATTTTGTTTTCTCGAATTACTTTTAAAAAAATTTTTTTTAGTTTTTCCCATGTTCACGCAATTGAAATTCTTATCTGAAATAGAAAATTATTGATTTAATTAACACAAATCAATATTTATAATCCAACTTACAAATTTTTGAGGTTAGTTTTTTATTTTTATGAAATTTTTAAATCTCAGTACTTACCTACATGCAAATTTATATATATATACACCGTACTAACATTTATTTTGCATAAACTGCTTTTTTTTATAAATATTCAACAATTATTAATACTAAGTTAAATACATATTGCTCTCACGTCTCGCTGTTTCATAATTACGGACCACTTATAAAAATGAGCATACGTGGAACATGGAACACTGAATATACTGTTCCATAAATACGGACTATTTAAAAAATTGTGTACCATTCAAGAAACACCTGAATCAAAAATAAATACTTTATTAAAACACTTAAAATTCTTTATCAATAGGTAGATAATATGTCAAACTTTTGATCGACATGTTTCAAGTATTTTTGAATATTGATATATATCTCAAAAAGTTAAAGCAATCGCAATGACAGACGTCACTATTTTACTCCAAGAGACAGTTTTTTTTCATGCAACCTGACACGGACATTTAATCTATGTTTTTCTCTACATTTGAGGACATTTCCAATTTAAATTAACGTTATCAATACATTAGTTATTAAAAATCAAAAAAGATATTATAGATACGAAATAAGTTAAAAATTATTTGTAATTTACATTTTTATGACATGTTTCATAAACTAGGACAATATTCCATAATATGGACTTTTACCTTATCTGTGGATTCCACTATGATAAAAAATATGTTATTTTTTATAAAAGGAAATCAAAAATACTAGTTTACCATGTAAAAAATAAGGGAAAAGTGAATTTTCATAAATGAATTTTGAGTCTCAAGTGCATGAAAATTACTTTCTATTATTAGTTGAACTGTTTAAATTACATATTTGTCATTTAAAAGTGCTTGAATTGTCAATAGCATAGATTTTGTATGTGTGGTGTCAAATTTTTTATTTTATAAAGTATACATAGTATATATTACCAATTGACATTAAATTAGGATAAAAAATATTCATTCTGTAATTTAAACCTGAACTTCCTTCATTAGCACCAGAGAACCATTAACGCGTCGAAAACAGCACAGTGAAGAAGGTCATTGACGTTTGAGCGAGCTTGAGGACATTAGAGTAAATTCATATGAATATTGCTTTCTTGATCTTTATAATTTGTGCTCTGACTAAATTTCGCGTATTTATATAACGTGTGCGTCAAAGAATTTTGGCTGTGATCAACCATTATTTCCAGTAATTTAATTTTTTTAAATAATTTCTTCCAGTAATAATAAGAATATGCACATTTATATATATGGCATCTTCCTCAGATAACCTTTGGTTATAGGTAACGAGGGAATAAAAACTTAAAATAAAAAAAAAACACGCCTGGCGATGTAAAATTTCGTTGGTTTTTTGTACAGTGTACAGTGTTTACTACTACGAACAAAGAAAAGAATACACGGTCTAGCCTTAAGCCAATCTTTGCTTAAGCTTTCCCAGTTTCATCCCCACTCGCGAAACAAGTAAGTTATTAACGGCGTTTGTGTTCACACATAAAGATTGCACGTATATATGTCTATTGTTTTTGCATATTTTCCGTGGATTATATCTCTGATTATCGATTGCAAATAATGTAAAGTATGCATTTTTGAAGTCAGCGCATGTTTATTGACAGGGAAGAAATCATCATACTCGTATAAAAAGAGCGTTATTTTAGTTTGTTTTTTCACACTATTTTATACAGTGCACAATGAAATTAGAAATATTTCTTCGCGAGATAGTTTGCTGAAAAAGGAAGGGCACAATTAAGAATAGAGTCAAAAAATCATTTAGATCAAATCAAAGATCAAACCTTAACAAAAGTGGAATAGTAAAATTTTCGACGAGGAAGCTTGATTTCTACATGGCATTTCAACTAGAAACAATTAATTGTCAGCCAATAGTTTAATTGTAAGTTAAAAAAATAATTTTAAACCGAACAGATGAATTTGCTACTAAATGATAGAATATTCGATTTGAATACTTACGTAATTAGGTAAACAACAAATGTAGAACCAAACAACAAAACTAATTTCCAGAAAAATTGTTACATTTCCAAACGAAACAACAGCAGAGTGAAATAATTAATAGTCAGCATGAATAGTTGCATTTTAAACCAAAAAGTTGAATTTTTAAATAAAATTACGAATCTCCAACTCAAATAATGGAATTTTAAATCAAGAAGATTAATTTTCATCTACAAGGACGATTTTCCTATTAAAAAATATCATTCTTCAACCAAAAAAAGAATAGTCAACAAAACATAATTTTCAACAAAATAATTACACTTTCGAACAAAGTGATGATTTTTCAAGTGGATCTTTTTTCTTCCTCCGGGAGGTTATCAAGCTCACGGAACAATCGCCTATTCATGGAAATTTAGATTATGAATTTTTCTCAATTATTTTCTTCCTATCGTGAAGTCTGCTTTGTGAATTGGTTTCAACTGCAAACATTATAATGCACAGACAATTAATATAGTCTTAACCTGAAATAGCATAAAAGTAAAAAAATCTTCCAAAATATTTGTAATATCCTTCATGAAATTATAACAGTAGAATTTCCTATTATAAGCTTACATCATTTCAAATTATGCGTTGCAAAACTTGTATGTTTATATAATTATGATATATTGTAAATTTATTTTTTCATACGAATATAAGATGTGAATGTTTCTTTGTGTGCAATGAGAGTTTTCTTTAGCATTTACGTGCATGTATATACGAATTATAAAAACTAATATTATCTTTGAGGCCCAAAACAAACTTCTTTTCTCTTTTTAGACAATGTTACATCATTTCATTTGAGTTAAAAGGTAAAATTCGGCAGGTGCATTGAGAGGTTATGTTATCCATATTTCTTCTACATTATGTTTCAATGAAAATAATAGTTTCATGCTTTTTATGTTGTAAATAGTTCAATTAATTATTGGTCGATTAATTTTGTTCAAAACTTTAAATTAAATAAAGATTGAAATTAAATATTCAGAAATGAAAGTTCAAATTTGAAATATATATAAAGTAAAAATGATTTGAATGTCTTAATGAAAGTTGTAGTTTATTGCTTCTTATTTTTTGAACTCATTGATTTTTTTCAACTGATAATTTTTTTTTCAAAATATTAAATTACATAAAGATTGATTTTGATTTGTTTTAAATAAGTACATGAATATTATTTACTTCAAAGTTATGTAATTGAATTTATGATGTCAAATGAGTAACTGAATTAAATTTTCAAAATTATAGCTACAATGTTCATGTGTATCATTTTGTGCAGAAAATTATTATAAAAGGTTATTAATGATTAACATTTTCAGAAATAAAATTTCAAGTTTTAAAAAAAATATAAAGTGAAAATTATTTTTATTTTCAATGAAAATAATTGTTAAAGGCTTTTTATTTTGTAAAATGACAATGAGAGTTTTGGAAAATATATAAAATAAACATTATTGAAATGTTTCAATGCGAATAATTCTTTATCGCTTTTTATGTTGGAAACTAATTGATTAATTATTAGCTTATTATTGTTTTTACAATATTAAATTACATAAAGATTGAATTAAAATTTTTCCATATTAAGAAAAGTGAATGAATTATTTATTTCCAGGTTATGTAGTTGAATGTTGGCTATAATTCCTATAATAACAGTTTATTTATGTTTAACATATCTCTGTTGCGATTATATAATTTTTTTAATTTTCGTGCTATTTTGGAATGAGTATCACAAATTCATTTTCATAATTATATGTTAATATGTTTTACTTTATTTTGAAATTAATTAAAAACGGTAATTATAATTATAATTATCATGAAAATATAAAGTCAAATTTATTTGGATGTTTCAATGAAAACATTTGTTCATTAATTTGTACGTTCTAAACAGATTGATTTGTTCACAATATTGAACCACATAATTATTGAATTTTTCTTTTGTGTGGAACATGAATTGATTACTGGCATTAATATTATGTCATTTAATATTGGCTATGATCTGTATAATCAAAGTGTATTTATGTTTCATACCTCTATTACAATTGTGTATTCTAGCATGACGTCATGGTTATGATAGGATAGGTGGGAATTTCAGGAAAGTTAGCATAGTTGGTACACATTTACAATAAAATAAGATATAGAAAATTTCAGGTTGGAGTATCGGATCGATTTGGTCAGAATCGGGCACTATAACTCAAAATTTTGGATAGTTGATTTTATTTCGTGAAAATGAAAGTTCTTCAACCGATAAAAGGATAAAAAATAATTGCGAAAATGCATTCTACACTTCAAAAGTTTTAATATTAATACATTTATAACTTACTTTTACCTATAGAATACTTTTTACAAAAAGTCATATGCATTCCTATAAGGATGGACTAACTATGCTAACCTTCATGACATTCCCACCTATCCTATTATGATGGTGACGTCTAGCTCAAATACTCAATCATATAATTATTTTAAATGTTTGTGACCAATTCTCGATTATCAAATTCCACTAAACAGCTAAAAAACGCGTTTTTTGCACTTTCAGGTTAGGATATCTTGAAAACCTGACGTACAGGAGCAATTTTGAGCTCGGATTCGGATTCAGCTTATCAAAATCCTTCGGAAATGTTAGGTCTGGTCTCTGACTTTAAAATTTGTCGGCCTGTGTAACTTTCCTCATAGGACTTCAAATTCACTCATATGCGTCACCTTAATATCAATGTTGATAATGGGCTACTGTAAGGACAATAAGTCCCGGGAAAATGTAACGTTTTGAAAATTTGCAATGTTCTGGAATATTTTTATAAATAAATGTATCAACTTCTCCATTCTGTATCGGTCTATTAGCTGATAGCGCCCTATGTAAGACAAGGCGCTGTGTCTGAACATAGGGTTTTAGTTTCATGCACGATGCTACCAACATATAGACTCATATGTAATAGAGGCGTCCATATAGCTAATTCACTGCAAGCACATCTTCATTTACATTTTATAACCTTGGGTTTTCACTGTTTTATATTATTGAGATTATTGGCTTACACCTAGGTCAGTCAGAAATCCCTACTTTTATTTAAGTTTCCATTGGCCATGCCTAAGCCAATACTGATTCAGAATTCATAGCAATTATCAACTTCAAGCTAATATTTTATCTTTCAAAGAAGTAAAGTTACTTATTGACCGACTGGTTTATTGGTCACTTGATTTCGAAAAGGTTATTTTTGACATATCGGTTTATTGGCCACTTAGTTTTAATTTCATTATTATGTTTTTATGCGTGAAGGGCTCCAGATCGTTTGAACATTGAGATTCTAAACGAACCGAGGAAAATCGACCATGGTCAAACAGGCGGTTAAAATTATTTCAAGTCCCAAAGATTTAATTCCCCTACGTCCTGAATCGGATGTTTTTTAACAACTTTCTAGACGTTATACCGAGAAAGTGAGAAATGCTATCATTATACGCGAAGTAGAAAATTATGCGAATCTTTTAGACGTACTCGAACTTTTCATCGAGCAGGCCGATTGAAACGGAACGATTATTATGCGAGAAACGCCAGTCAATCGAGCGATTCGTTGAAATCATGGTTTGATCATGAAAATACAAGTCACTCAATGCAAAAAGGTGAAGGCTACGGTGCACATAACATTTGGAATAATTCCGCGACATGTGAGAAATCGAAAGGTGACACCTGGTACCGGACTGGAAATTCATACCAGAACCGACCAGAACACCCAGTAGGAAATCGCAACGGCGGATGGAAATGCTTGCCGGACCCGACACGTCTAGGACACCAAAGGTCAAACTTGTTCTTGTGTCCACCCGAGAACAAGTTTCAAAAGGACAGTGATGATAAGAATACAACAGAATCCGGAGATGGTTAACAATCCCGCAATACCAATAGACAAGAATCAGAAGCTTGAATAAATTTTTAAATAATGGTGACTATAATGAAATACTTTCGGGAAACAAGTCAACCCCATGTTATGTATGAACGTGACGTTGGATACTGACACGGGGTCAGATACAAAACAAAACCCAGACGGCCCAAGTAAAAATACTTCGACTTGAGTTCGACTTGGCGCTGTCTTGAGTTCGTCTCCAAGACATCGATGTCTGGCTGCGTCTCAAAACTGAACTGTTGTCAATGTAAAAACGGACTTAGGACAGTTGGATGTTGTGCACATGTCATGACATTGATTTGGTATTTAGGAGCTTCCATAAAGGATGTCACAGTTTTAGGGGAGGGGGGGGGGTAGCCGAATTGTGGCAGTCTATGACAGAGGACATTGAACCCCATTGAAAAAATGTGACGAGGGGGGGGGGTAGAAAATTCGCCAAAAAACGGTGACATCCTTTATGGAAGCTCCCTAATCTACATTATACGTGTAAAACGATGTCATTTGATTATCGTGAAAACAATTTTGACTTTCCTGTGACAAAAAATGTAAAAAATAATTACTTCGGCTCGGGATGGAGATTTCAAGCTGAACTGTCGCTTAAAAGAAGCTTCTCGATTCAGCAACTCCATCTCAAAAATTTTGAACCAAAAGATAAGCTCGCTATAAAAAGTCCATTTATCAACCTGACGTTCCATTGTCAACCAAAAAAAAAAGAATTCTTGCCAAAATACATCAATTTTTCAACCAAATAATGCAATTTTCAACCAAGAAGCTAAATTTCCTACTAGGAAAGAAGAATTTTCAATAAACTACGTAATTTTACAAGAAAAAATATTTGCATTCATCCAATAAAACTGATTTTCAACAAAATAATTGAATCCCTAATTAAAAGAGATTAATATTCCACCAAACAGTTGCATTTTTTAGCAAAAAAATTTATATTCTACTAAAAAAGACGAATTTTTAGTTTGAAAAATCAATTTTCAACCATCGCGCAAAATATGAATGAGGGCTATCTGTATACCAGGTGGACAATTAGGTGGCGTGGTGTATGGCAAAAGTCCATGATTGTCTGCGAGGGGGACTTGGTGGGGTCTAGCCAAAGTCCACGTGGACTCAGGTGGTTGAAAATTTGTTTGTTAATTTTCATACAAATTGCAAATAAGAAATTTCTTTTCGTATTCCACCCCTATAAGTCTATTTTATAGGATTCCAAGTCAACCCCGTAATGCACAAGTAAAAATTGTGTATATTGCGACTATTGCGAGAACCTAGCGCTATTAGTTTTTTGAGGTTTCTATTAGTAAAAATTGTTTCTCACATATAAAATATTTATTTATACTGATAATTCGATGTTTTTCATTGTTCAAACATTGTATAATAGTTTTATAGCCATTTTCTCGTAGAATAGATTTGGGAAGTCACGGATTTATCTGGATTTTTCAACTGATCTTCATCTTTTCAGTTAGACCGAGGCAGTAGTCAATTGAATTTAACTGAAATAAATGATGAAATGATTTATTATTTATGATAATATTCTCCTCGAATAATGCTACAAAGTTGCAGTTATTCTGATATTTTCCAGTTTTGCTCCACTTTCAAGTTCTAGTGAGGTAATAATTAAGCGAAAATAACAAACAGAATTGTTCAAAAAATGTATTATTACACAGGCCCACAAAAAAAGTGGGTTGTTCGAGAGATCAGAGTATGGTACCCATACGTTGATTTTGAGGTGAATCATCAAGAAATGGAATGGGTCCCGCATTTAATATGTAGCACTCGTAGTATTTCGTTGAGCCGATGGAATGAAAAAGAGGATCGATCGAAACTAAAATTCAAGACACCCATTAGATGGAGGTATTGGCAGCCGATCTTCGGCAATATTTTTGCCGATACTGGGCCAGTGCTGGGCCGTATCTAACTTCGCACTTGGGTATTTTTCAATTTGTTCAAAACTTCCTAATATCTCTTAAACTTATTCCAATTTGGTCCAAATTTATAACTGTTCAATTGTTATGTATTCATCCAAATTTGCTTTTTTTTAATATTCTTAAATATTCTGTTAAAATTAATTAAAAAAAATAAAAATTATTTAAAATTTTCCCAAGAATCTTAAAAAAAATTTTGTATTATTATTGTAACGTTCCAAGTTTAAGTTCAGCTCTCCAAAATTTTAACGATTCAAGGATTTCTGTTTCAAACAATTCAGTTTTAAATTGTTTAGTTTTGAATATTTCATTTATAATTGTAAATTTAAAATAAAAAGTCAAACATTGCTGACTATTAAACAATTGTTCTTTTTCTTGATTAAAAATTTTCAAATTGAATTCGTTAAAAATGGTATATTTTAGACTGAAACAACAGATAGTTTATAAAGTTTCAATCGGAAGTTTAAATTTGATTGATTACTGAAGCTTTCGAATTTCAACAGTTTAATTTTTAACGTCAAAATCTGTAAATTTTTCAATTTTAACAGATTCAGACTCGACCTGTAAAATAAATCAATTATTGTTCTATTTCGAATACACGAACTACAGTTCAATTTTGAAAATCATTAATTTTGTATTTACAGTTGATCAACTTAAACGTTTGTTGTCAAAAAATTTCAATTTCAAAAGCTATTAATCCTTTATTGTGTAAGTCTTCAAAACTGCATTTAAATATTCTTTTAATTGAAAATGTACCCTTAAAAATAAAGATCTAAAATCGAAAATTTTTAGAGTACAAGATTTTAGAATTACACATTGTAAACTAAATGAT
Source organism: Andricus grossulariae (assembly GCA_011634705.1). NCBI lineage: Eukaryota > Metazoa > Arthropoda > Insecta > Hymenoptera > Cynipidae > Andricus > Andricus grossulariae. The sequence goes on along the minus strand of JAABKJ010075445.1, from coordinate 162,922,134 downwards.
TTCATTATAGAAAAAGTCAACAATTCAACTTAGCATTTGAAAAAAAGTTGAAATAAAACTAATTTTAAATTGCATTATATATCTTGTGATATATAATTAGCGCTCGAACACGCGGGGAAGTATTGTCTGCGGAGCAAATTTGTAAAATTGTTCAAATTTGAGTTTTGACAGTCGATGCTTGTTGACAATTTTATTGCGCAACCAAATTCAAAGGTTGTTTTGTTTTTTAGTTATTTAAGCAAAACAGGATTTTTCGCCGAAAAAAAATGCAATACCTTTTTACGTTGAACTCGCCAGATCTTTGCCGGAAATTGATATTTTTTCTTAAAAATTTTATGTAACATTCTTCAGCATATTCCACGACAGTTGTTTACGAAGTTTAAAAACCTTTCAGGACAGTATAGTGAATTTTTAAAAATAGTTTCTTGGAAATCTTGGATGCATATATACAAACGAAAAATGTGTGTGAGGAAGTTTCGAATTTTGACAACTTACAGTGAGAAAAATGTTCCTTAGGGATCGAAGAAGTTTTTCCAACAAGTTTTAGATCTTTAGTCAGTAGGGGGAAAAAGTGAGGGCGATGTGAAAATTATGTACGGCGTGCTGATCTCGACTCGGTTCGCGAAAACATAGAGCGGCACGAGGTAATAGTATATTGTGTATCGAGGGCGTAAAGAAGGCTATTTTGACGAGTGTGAATTTGCTGCCCAAGCGAAGCGAGGACGAAACGTAAAATAAACAATGATTAGTTAGCCTTATAGTACATAAATTTGATTTTATATCATAGCAAATTTGGTTGAAGTGGATTAAAAATAATTTTGAATAACGAACAGTTTTCGTAATATTTAATTTCTTATATGTATAATGAAACGAAAAATTTGTTTGACTGAAAAGCTTCAAGATTTTGGCCGAAAAAACCCTCAGATTCGGTCGTTTCGTTCCCGGCAATCCTCGGAGCGTTAGCTATGAAATTCATCGGTCCTCGCAAGCGATGCTAAAGTGGGGGTAGCGCTCGAGCGAGAAACCGTGAAACAGCAATGCTCGGGGCGGAAATGCTCGGAGTTTGGATTGTATTTGTTTATATATTATTGCTCCCAGAAGAAACTTAAATCCATCTACATTACTACAATGTAATGCTAATTCTTCCAAAACAAAGAGCATAAGGGAAGTGAGCCTAAAACGCCCAGTGATATAACATGACCAATCTTTAATAACTGGTTAATTAAACAAAATAATTATCGATTTTTAGTGTGCATATATTTATTAAATGAATTCACATCTCGGGCAGGTAATTTCAGACATAAAATATTTCAAATAAGTTTTTCATGTCCATTGTTAGTTCACACACTAAGCTGTTATTTCAGTGATTAAATTCTGTCGAATTATAACTATATTTATTAAAAATGTTCCATATATGCAAGTATTGCCTGTTTTCTAAAACGGCTAATAGATTTTATAGATGAAACAGCTGACTAGCAGTCGACAAAACATCCTCTTGAGCGCCGTCATACGGTGACAAATATTAAACTAATTGTTTGCGGTTGAATGGAAATTCTTTAGTTTACATTGGAATATCAAATTTTCATTGTGTTAGATCGAAACACAATAATTTTGATCTGTCTTCAGGATAATTTAAAATTAAATGCATTGTTAGAGAAGTTTCTTTAAAAAAGGAACTAATTCGAAGTTGCGTCATTTTCTGTTATATATTATAAATCTTCAAAATTGAACTATTAAACAAAGATGTTCAAAATTAGATACATTTAAAATATAAATCATGAAAATTGAAAAATGTATAATTGTATATTTTCAAAATTCAAGAATTTTTAATGGTTACTCTTCAAAATAGTACAGCTTTGAATAGTAATTTTTTTTTGAATTGTAATTGCAACAAAATTATGCAATTTTTCAGTTTTACAATGAAAAATTTGGTAATTTTTATGATTTACATTTGAAATTTCATCAACTTGGAAGATTTAGAATTGAAAACTCTTAACTTTCAATCTTCAAAATCATCACAATTTAAAAAGTTTTATTTACATTTACATTTTTTAAATTGAACAATTTTAAATTACAAATCATTAAAATTGAAGAAGTTTCAATTGTAAAACTTCAAAATTTAGAAGTTTTTAATTTTGAAAATTTGGAATTAAAAATTATACAAGTTTTAACTTTTACAATTAAAAATTCTGTAATTTTTATGCTTAACATTCATATTTTGTTTAGAAAAGTCACTATGTTCTATTATTATTTAGCAACAGTAATATTTAATAAATTTATGTATCGAAATGGGAGAAGTTCCAGATGACTGGAAAAAAGCGATTATCGTACCAATATACAAAGGTATATATATATATATATATATATATAATAATTCCCTACAATATTGTCATAACAACTTTTTAAATTTTATGAAATATCAAAAATTCAAATCTTGATTGCACAAAAAAATAATAATAAAAAAATCAAAAATTCTATTTTGCGGTCAAACTATGCAAGATATGAAAAAAATGAAGAAGCAAAAATTGTGCATATAAAAATGATTCTAAAAATTTCTTATGGAACAGATTTTGATAGGATGCGTAGTTTTTGTTTTATTCGTAAAAATAGCATTAAATCAGTGAGTCCGAAAACGTCGAGATTTGATGAAATCCGCAAATGTCGATTTTCATATAAAACCAATACCTTCTCATTCAGATGGGAATGCAAAAATACAATTTTACAGTTTGAAAATTGCGGACATGAAACAGAGTCAGAGATACCAATGGCCATCAATAGACCTTTTTATTTAAGAAAACGATTCTGCGCAAGCGCAGCGTCTCCCTGAGCCGTATGTGACAGTAGTAAATATTAAGAAAACAAAAATTTCGAGCAATTACAAGTTAAAACACTTCCTACGAAAAAATGAATAATCAGCAAGCTTTGTCAAAAGTTTCTCCAAGAGTAATTCACGCAATCGGGAGATCTGGTTCAGAGTTACGACGGTGAAGGCGCTGACGTTTGAGCATTTATCTCATTGGTGGCGATTGGTATCTCTGACTGTTACTTGCCCGGAATTTTCAAACGGAAAAACTCTGTTTTTTTACATTCTTATCAGAGAAGTTATTAGATTCAGTCAGCCTGTGTGTGACTGTGTGTATGGCTGTGTGTCTGTAGATTTTTAGTCTTTTAGCACGATAACATTCGAAAGAATTAACAGATTGGTTAGGCCTTTGAAATACTTTTTAAGTGTCCTAAACTGAACGTCAGATTTGTTAGTCAACCATTTTGGATGGAAATTTAAAATGTTAAAGCATTTTCCAAATTTTTGAGACCACTTTTTTCAATATTTAAAAATTCTCTGTACAGTTGTTTATAGTACTCAGGAAGTCGAACAATTTTTTCCAATGATTTTTTTTTTATCAAAGATAAATTACCAGAAATTAATAATTTCTGAAAAAAGATTTTTCTACTTACCAGAGTTATAGCACTTACAAAATTAAAAAAAAACGGAAATGAAAATTTTAGGCCAAATTACCGACGATACGAACAAAGTCAAAAAAGAAAAATTTTTATATTTAAAAGCCCTACAAGATTATCACAATAACCTTTTCAAGCTGTACAAGATACGAAGAAAGACGAAACAAAAAAAGTGGTGTATTCAAAAAAATCTAAAAATTTGTTCTGAATCACTTTTTGATAGGACGCGTAATTTTTGTTATAATTTTCTGATAGGATGCCCAGCTAACACAGTTACCAGCGTGAGTAGTCACATGCTTGTAACAAGATTCAGAAAACCAGTCACAAGTGACATGCTTGATGGTCACCCAGTGACAATATATTTCCCACTCAAAGCAGTAAAATGTTACAAGCGAAGAAGGTAACATTATCCCGCCAGAGTAATCACATTTTTGTAACAAAGTGTTGTTTCAAAAAATAACGTTCAATGACAGATTAACCTCAAAATATACAGCGTTTCGGAATAAAAGACGGCATCGTGACTCTCCCCACGGAAGAGAGCGAACATTCCGAGAGTGGGAGCAGGAGTGGGGTTGAAAGAGAAGGAGAGGCAGACGACGAAGCAACCGGTGTGGCAGCTGCGAAACCCCCAATCCAACATCCCGCCCGCCTCGTTCCTTGAAGGGAATCGAAACAAGTCCGCCCGCCCGGAGCAGGCGGTGGAAGATCTGCTGGTCCACGTCGCTGAGTTAGGTGCCGCCCGCCGTGTTAAGGCGCTTCGGAAAATTGAGTACCTTTCGCCGTGAGCGGTCCATCCTCCAGCTGTCGGTCTCGGTCCTGCCGGTCAAGGGTTCCGTCTTCCTGGTCTCGAGCTCTCACGGGCAGTTTCACCAGCTTGGTGATGGGTCGGATGTAAGAGCTATCTGCTGTGCGTACCGTGGAAACGCGGACTAGGCCGTCCGGCCCGGGGTGAACGGCAGTGATCCTCCAGAGTGGCCACGTTCCGCTGGGCTTGACAAGAGGCGGGTTGATGATGACGACCAGGTCTTTGACCGCGAGGTTTGAGCGGGGCCGTGTCCACTTGGCTCTTTGTTGAAGGTTGTTCAAGTACTCACGGCTCCAGCGCGCCCAGAAATGGTTGCGGAGGCCTTTGACTAAAGTCCAGTGTGTTGCGTGATCCAAGGGTGTATCGGCCATGGAAGGCCGCAGCATAGAGGTAAGTGGCCTGCCGGTGAGGAAGTGAGCAGGCGTAAGGACCTCGCTGTCATCTGGATCGGCGGTGAGTGGAGTAAGGGGTCTGCCGTTTAGAACCCTCTCGATATTGACTAGCAGCGTGGAGAACTCCTCAAACGTGTGTTTGCGTGGCCCATCGACTCGTCGCAGATGAGATTTCGCAGACTTGATGCGCGCTTTCCAAAGGCCGCCAAAATGGAGAGCTTCCTTCGACGAGGCCCCAATCCATCTCCGGGGCGCGCAGCAGGCGAAGAAATTCAGTGTTCGACCCGTCGAACGTTGTGCCGTTGTCGCTCCACATCTCTTGGGGTCCAGTGTGTCCAGGGTCCAGTGAAGCGGTCGAGTGCCCCGAGGAAGCTCTGAGTCGTGAGGTCTCTCGCGAGCTCCAGGTGTACGGTCTTGGTGGCCAGGCAAACAAAAAGGGCGACATAGCCCTTGGTCGTCCTCACTCTACGACGTTTTGTTGCAAGAATGTCGAATGGGCCCGCGTAGTTCACACCGGTCCGGAAGATGGCAGATGACGGAGTCACCCGGGCAGCTGGCAGGGGGGCCATGGCTTGCTTCATTGGCCTCGCATTGGCATAGGCGCAGACTGTGCAGTTTTGGACGTGCTTCCTGACCTCTGCTCTTCCGCCCACTATCCAGGCGCGTCGGATGACGTGGAGGTACGTGGCGCGGATGCCGGCGTGTAGGCTCCGGAGGTAAGCCCAGTCGATGATAAGCCGAGCAAGGTGGCTGCGTCTGTCCAGGATGATCGAGTGCTTTTCATCGGGAGGGAGGGTCAAGTTGCCGAGCCTGCCGCCGATTCGCAACAGGCCGGTGTCGTCGACAAAGGGTGCTAGTCCTCTCAGCGCACTGTCACGGCGGATTGGCTGACCTCGCTGGAGTTGTGCGAGTTCGGGTCCGAAGTGTATCTTCTCAGAAAAACAGCTTTTGATTGTTCTGGTATTTCTTTAATCGATGTTTTCTCTGAATGTATCAATTTTATCAAAAAATGATATGAGAATGAAAATATGCATCTTTCGAAGTAGACCAACTTTTTTTAAAAACTTTTTCCTGTAAAATCAATATCAAGAAATTTTACCTGTATTTCCGACAACGTTGCAGGTGCTTTAAAGCACTTTTGCATCCAGATAAGTCCCTTAAAATTCGCAGGTGCTATTTATGTCATCTTCTACATGTATACAAATTTTCAAGCTCTTCCGAGTCACCGCAATCAATCATAAAAAATTCGCCCTTTGCCAGGTCGCCACCGCTCACTGCTTCCACTCAGACCTTTCAGGCACCCATTTTTACGTTCGTCAGAGTAAGTCGAACATGTCAGGTGAAAAAATTACCTTTTTCCGATGACTACATCATTTATGTCATGGGCTCCTGTTCTATCATGCTCCAGCATGCTCGCTTTTGCTCGGTCATGACCGAGCACAAGCGAGCAATACTGGTCATTCTCCAATTGCTTATAAATGGAATTTATATTGGTAATGAAAATAGCTGCACTACGCAATTAAACCTGTTATTCTGATAATGTCCACATTTCAGTATCTGGAAAAATTTATAAAATGGCAAATATATAAGAAATGTACATCTGACTGTTAGTAGCAGACAACTATTGAGAGAAAGTGGCTAAATTTCAGCGGGTTATTTGAAATTCTATTCTATAAATGTTACGATTATTTTATTCAAATGAATTAGATGAGTACATTTTGTAATAAATTTAGCACTTTCAACATTAATTACTTAATTTGACATGACTGGAGTTTCAGATTGAAAGACTGCAATCATTTCTGGCAAGTACCTCAAGTAGTATGTATGTATTCTTTTTATGTAATGCGTTTAGAAATAAGAAGATGAATACATTTAAAATGTATTGAACCTTTTAAATTTATGTATAACCTCTATACATTTTTTATTAGAGTTGTTAAACGTTAAGAAAGCTTAAATGTAATTTAAAATACAATTTCGTTATATAGTAGAATCTACTATTATGCGAGAAAATGGTACAACTAATAATACTTTCTCCTTAATAAAATATACTGAGTATATTTTATTATTTTATTATTATACCATTAAGCCATTTCCCTTTCGAGGTAGGCGTGACTCTCTCGGTTGGAGAATAGTAGGGTTGGGAAGGAGGAATAGATTTTTAGATTGATCTAGAATTTTCGTGTTATTTATTTAAATATCACGTTCGTTTCGCAACACTGCTACGACCCAGGTTTCTGATCAATGTCTCTAGCGATCACCCCAAGTGAAGAGTTTCACGAGGTTGTTATGTGAGGTTCCACACTCGGGCCCATTAGTATCCAAGGTCTTTTGTTTCAGGCGACATTCACTCCACTCACATTATTTTTATAAACTATTTGTCGCCACACTTTTCTGTCCTGGCATACATCTCTAGCTTCCTTCACCTCCATGCATTTTCTCATGCAAGCTCTCCTGTTTCTATGGCTTCTTATGTCTTTTCAGATTAAGGTCTCATTCACACATTCTAACCATTCTTTCCGCGGTCTGCCTCTTGGCATACTGCCATTTACTTTACCTTCCATCTAAATTATTTTCAGCACCCCGAACTCTAGGATGATCGGCATTGTTTGCTGACCCATTGTCGGGTGCTCTGCGTGTTCGATCGTTTTGAACCGCATCTACAACTTTTTGGTGTTTTGGTGGTGTAATTGTTGTTCCCACGAGCAGCTAGGGAAAGGGTTGGTCCATCCTTGTAGTGCACCGAACTAGGTGTGGGCAATTTCAAATACACCCACCTAGGTGGGGCAAAACTGAAACGTCCCGAACCCGTTCTAGTTGTCTTTAGGTACAGAAAACGCATTTTGGGATGAATGAAAATTTCTCTTTCTGATAAAAAACTAGTATTTTTGTTGAGGCACATTCTGAAGCACACAATCCTGGTAAAAGTCAAGGATGAAAATAACAGTTGTCATATACTAGATAACTAACGTTAAATATCGATAAGGACGATATAATTACTATTGTTATTGTTATTGTTATGTCAACATTTGCTCAACATTTTTAATAAATATTAGGTACATAACTATTTATCAGTTTTCTTATTCAGATTTTTTAAGAAAACATTCCTTAAACAGATAGTCAATTTAATAATAATGAAATTATTCCAAGTGACCAGAAAACATGAATTTTCAACAAATAATTTAACTTTTCAACAAAATATTTAGAGTTTCAATATTTCAGATTTATTTTAATTTACAGCCTATAATACTTCTAAAACTTTCGAAAATGCCTCAGAATCTTCTAAAATAATCTGATATCAGTGAAATTACTGAAACCAATTGAAAATTCCTTAGAATCTTTTAAAATACTCTAAACGTTTTCGAACCCTCAATATTTTTTAAAATCCTCAAAATGTTGTAAAACTTTCGAAAATGTCGTGAAAATATTTCAAATTCTCTAAAATATTTCCAATTTTCTGAAATCAATTAAATTACTGAAATCAACTGAAAATTCTTTGGAACATTTTGAAATACTCCAAAAGTTTTCAAATTCTCTGCAATTTTTTCAAACTCCTTTAAATTATGTGGATCTTTTGAAAATGCCTTGCATTTTTTTGAAATTATCTAAAACTTTCCTAATCTTTAAAAATCTTTCGAAATTTTTGATACAAATACCTGCAAAATTCCCTGAAATATTTCAAGTTCTTTAAAGTCACTTTTACAAATCTTTAAAATTCCTTGCAATCTCTCAAAATTTGCTGAAGATTTATTTGAAATATTTTAAAATCACTGCAAACCTTTCGAAGCTTGCGAAAATACTTTGTTATCTTTTAAGATACTCTAAAATATTTCAAATCCTTTTGAATTCAAATTGATATATACTGTAAAAAAATATTTGAAAGAATTTCAGGAGATTCCAAGGAATTTGTTATTGATTGTAATAATTTGAAGGAATTTTATAGGACTGCGCATATTTTAGGGAATTTGAAAAGAACCTATGTCATTTGAAAGAGATGTCAATAATTTCAATGAATGCAGAAATATTTTGAACTATTTTAAGATATTTGAATAGATTTCAAGGAATTTCCAACTGATTATAGTAATGTAATTGATTCAAAAGGATTTGAAATATTTTAGATTATCTTAAAAGATTCCAAGGTATTTTCGGAAGCTTTAAACAAATAGAGGATTTGAAAACATTTCTTATACAGTGTGTTCAAACAAGTTATTGGCCTGTAATTCTCTGGGTTGGACAAGTTGCCTTTTTTCGGTAGGAGTAAAGTGCGTCCTGATACCAGCCACTGTGGAATGGGCGTTTCCGACTTTGAATATGAGGGCGAAATGTTGTTGTGTAGAAGTGAACTTCTTCCACCAGATGTTCTTGATACCATCTAGTCCTGCAGCCAAAAAGTTGTTCGTGCCTCTAAGTGCTTTTTTCACTTCTTCGGCAGTGACTGATGGAACGTTCTACTCAGATGTTATGAAGTTATCGCAAAACTCCTTGAAGCGGATGCTATTATCAGTATCTCCTTTCAACTCCAGTGCTTTTGGGATTCTGTAGACCTCTCTTAAAAAAGTCTGTACCTCGTTGGATTTGGGCGGATTTTTGACAGAAACAGAGTGTTCACTGAAGAGGCGAGATGGGTCAGCGAGAAACTTTTGATTTTCCCTGATATTTTTAAACTTTTGATTCTCTTGTGTATTTTGTCAACAATTGGCTGCTTGATTGTCATCAGCTTTGACATGTTCAGTGTAGGATTGAAGATCCTTAGTTCTTGAGCAAACTTTTGAATCCTTTTCGTGAATGGCCTACCAGATGTCATGTAGTCAATCACACAGTGAATACGAGACGCATTCTGCCTTGCTCATCCAAACTCCTTGTTCAATTGATACAAGAATCTTTTGTTTTTTTGATTCGTCGGCAGTGTAAGCCTACGGTTTGAGTCAGCCAATGCTCTCGCAGCACCATAAACTGAACAATTAATGGTCCAGAGATCGGACTTCTTCGAGATACCCTCAAGAAAGGAGGCATCCCTATCAGCCATATTTTGGGGCTTAGAAGAAACCTGTATGTCAATGTTCCTCCTTGTCCTAAAATTGCTATCATCTCCAAGCAAGTGTCTGCTTTCTGTGATTGGACTTTGTGTCGCTTCCTCATCTTCGTCTGCAGCTTGTTTCATCAACGGTTGGGGAAACGCTTCGCGTACATATTCTGCTACCACACAGTGTACATATGCGCCACGAATTCTCCGCAAACAGGGATATTGATGGTATCGTAGCAGTCTAGCACGTCATTCCTGAGTTTATTCGTCGACTCAATGTGGACGTTTCGGCGGTTCGTCGTCGTGTTTTCTTTTGAATTTCATTTAAAGCACCCTGAACTCTAGGACACTGTTTGCCGACCGATTGTCGGGTGCTCTGCTCGTTCGATCGTTTTAAGCAGCATCCACAACTTTTTGATGGTTTTATGGTATTATTGTTGTTTCCATGAGCAGCTATAAAAAGGGGTTTTACGTCCTTGTAGAGCCCCGCATTCAAGGATAAGGCAGCATACTCTGAGAGGTCGCCCGGTATCCCAGGTTCACCGTTTGAGACACCTCGCCTAGGTGCCATTCAGCTTTCGGCACGGTTTTTACAGCCGTGCTTAGGGTTTATTCCTTCGGGACCATCCCTGGACAATTGTCCGCGACCAACATGCTTGCCGTCCCGGTTCCACTCTACTCGTTTGGGGTGGTTCAATGGACGAATAACGAACTTAAGGCCCTTGATGTCACCACACGTAAGATCATGCATATGCATAAAAGCTTGCATATCAATTCGTCAGTGATCTTATCACTAAGGTACAGGACATCAGGACTAATCTACATATCTCAGAAGATCGAGCAATGGAGATTAAAAAGCACATTTATTTGGCATGGAAAAAGGACGGCAATGAACATCAGTTAGAGGAAGCCGCGTCACACGAACAAGCAGCGGCAATTGATGTTCTTTCTCAACCTGGTGATGATCCAACACCACCAAATCCTCCAGAGGTAGATGACCTAATACAACCAGAGCCAGAAGCAGAGGTTCAACAAGCAAGAAGACGACTAAAATGGGCATACCATATGAACAGAGATGTAATGCGCTTTTATTTTTTGGCTAAAAAAAGCAGGCAAAGTGTAAGAAGAGAACATTATCGACTCTTCTTACTTAAGTGCCCAGAACTAGCCACAAGAATAAAAGAGCAGAATCTAGCAGATCAAAAACGCTCAATATCTGTAAACAGACTCCTTTCGGCTGTTGAAATACAGCAGCTTCCTATTGATGAACTTCCCTTGGAAGATGTGGACAACGAAGACCTGATTGAAGCTGAAGGCATAAGTGCTAGGGTTTATGAACATCAAGTACCGGATCAACTAGAACCACATCCAGAAATGAATAACCATGATATAAATAGCGAAATCCCACATAAACTACAGCACCTTGAAGGGAATTTTGGTCATGCCTTACGATAGTTCAGACATGTAGAACCAACACAAAGGCATTCTCTGTCCAAGATGAACATCACAAATGATCTGCGTGCACTAATAGACCACCTGAACAGCAAGGTTTTACCTATGCATTTGAATGTAACACAAACTGCGTTAGAGGTGCAAACTCTGGTATACTGAGCAGCTGTGTCAACCGTTAGAACGTTAGGCCGCGGATCTAGGCTTGCAAATGCAGTCTTTGCTCCAGGAAGGGAGCGAGGTCCACCATGGAAGACCAGGTTGGATATGGATGTCAGCATAGTAAGGTGCAAATTGAGTTGACTGACTCAATATAAAAAGGGAAATAGAACCAGAAAGCTGATACACCATGTTACTAAAATCATCCACCCTCGGTACATCGAAACATTAACACCAGCAATATTGGATGAGATTATAGACGACCAGCGGCAAATACTTGATGTTCTTACTGCTAGACTGCGTCGCTACAAGAAAAGTAGTGCAAGAAGGCAACAAAATCGAATCTTTCAGACAGATGAAAGAAGGTTCTATCGTGAACTAAGTGTAAAGCAAAAACAGCAGCAAGACACCAAAATGCCTCAACTGGAAGAGATGACTAACTATTGGTCGGGTGTTTGGGGGGAAACTGATAGAAGCAATTTAAACTCTGCGTGGTTTCAACTAGAGGAAGCAAGAGCTAGCAATAGCCCTGGAATGGAGCCGACTAACATCACAGTTTTAGATATTTCAACGGTTTTGAAAAGAACAAGTCATTGGAAAGCTCCAGGTCCGGACATGGTGAGCAACTTCTGGTACAAGTACCTGACTAGTGTGTATCCTGCGTTGGCACGGTGTTTTCAGAAGATCGTCGAACAACCATATCTGATGCCAGGCTTTATGTTCCAGGGTACTACGTATATGTTGCCTAAAAAACCAGATGCTCAAAATCCATCTGATTTTCGACCGATAGCCTGTCTTCGGCCATTCGTGTCGTTCTCACTCTCACTTATTCATGTTGCGAGAAAAAAAGACAGAGAACCAAATCGTGATGCCTGCTATCGGCGACACTCCCAATGAGGAGTAAGTCACTGGTCGTCTTTAGTCGTCTCTGGTCGTCACTACGGTCTTCGCTAGAGTATTCTCAGCAGTCTTTCTAGAAGTCGGGCAGTACTTGGTACACGGACTAACATGAATTCTCAGTGAATAGGCCCTCGGGTTGATCCAACTGTAGCTTCTAGATTTATGCATTCTTTTGACCAGTTCGATACTACATTACAGACTACATTTTATGTTGTTTTAAAAAAGGTGTATAGTTTCCTGATAATCAGATGATGCTGATTATTGAGTAATATAATAAGTTTTTCTATAAATAGTATGTAGAGTACCTGATTACGAGTAATTATGTACTTTTCACATTTTTTATGTACGCTACATCTCCATAATTTTAATGTACTTTATTTCGGTAACGATTTAATTTTTCATTCAAGAATATTTTACATTTATTAAAGTTTAAATTCAACCGGTAACGAACCAGATTTGTAAATCGACGAGCGATCAATCGATTGGTCGAGAGATCGGTCGATAGTCGACAGCGCCCGAACAGGGTCCTCGGTACCTCAGTACGCGTCAGTCCGCAAACTACCGTGCTGAAGAGAACTGCTTCCCCTTTCGTACATTCGAACATTCCGCGTCATTTGTTAAACTTTAAAGAAAATAAAGACTTTCAAGTGCAATTTGGTGTCCTATTCACTCCGCACCTTATGATCCAACTGTAGCTTCTAAATTTATGCCTTTTGACCAATTCGATACTACATTCCAGGCTACATTTTATGTTGTTTTAAAAAAGGTGTACAGTTTCCTGATATTCAGATGATGCTGATTATTGAGATGTATAATAAGTTTTTCTATAAATAGTATATTGTTATTTGCGGAAGTATTGAAGGCAGATTCCTTCTTTAGCATCAAATTAAGTATAAGAAGTATAAGTGTAAGAAGATTACATGATAAATCGGATTCTCTTATAGACTTGTTTTTATCACACCAACATAAACCTGGCTGTTATCCAGGAGTCTCTGGAAACAACTTGAATGCAAGACGACACATGCGTATACGAATCTGACCTTCAGTGTATTCAATCATTTTATGTTCCAATTATTCTCTCCTTAAAGTAAAAATTACCTATACATATCCGTTCAACTCTTAAACTTAGAATATATTTTAAGGTAAAGATGATTCGAATAATTCAAGGAACAATTCTCAAGTTGAAATAAATTATTTTAAAAATCAGTTAGCATTTATAGAATAAAGCAGGAAAGGAACGTTTGCTCAAATAATAATTTATAATTGGTAAAATACTTATTTAAGGCCATGTAACGAGTATACCAGCTGATCAACTCAGTCCTGAGATCAATATTTTTTCACCGATATAAAAAAATAAAAGTTCAAATAACGCGGAAATATTTTCGGAAAATATTAATAAATATTAAAGGACCGTCTGTGGCAAGGCACAGAGTTGGGGGAAGACAAAAGTTTATTTATGAAAATCATAAATATCGACCGATGCATTTAGGCTTCACGCAGAAGTTTGACTTCTATCTTTCTCGTGAAATGAATATTTGAATTCAATTTTTCAAAATGTCATGTACATGTGTTTTAATTATTTAGCAATGTATTTTGACACGCTCTTCATTAATATAAAAATTTATTTAAACATGCACTAAATAGATTCACTGACTACATTCTTTGAGAATATAATTTCAGCAAGAATTTGATGGTCAAAAAATGTTTAAAAATAAATAGTTCTTCGAAAATTGAGTATATAAGAAAATGAATAAGAAAGTCAGCGTGCGCTTGCGTGCACACGTGATAGTCTAGTATTTTACTATTACAAGTTCAAAAATGGTTATATTTGCACCTGTATGTGCATAAAATGTGCATTTTTTACTGCTTGTGAATATCAGAAATAACCATTTTTGAGCTTGTAATATTTAAAAATATCTAATATTTCGTACATTTTACGATTATCTGTCACTTTAAAATGAATGCGCAAACACAGGACATTTGCCCATTGGGTTTCCTCTAAGTATAGGAATATATGAGCCGTTCGCTCAAAGAATAGCCTAAGTCGATTTAGGTCGTTTTTCTGATTCGCTTGTCAGTAACAAGTATGCCTATAAAGTTTCGTAACATTTGATACAATTTTGATCGTTTTGTGAGTAGTTAAAACTGCGTGGCTAGCCTATTATTACCGTCTGCTGAGTCTCCCGCCCACGCCTCCCAACTCCCGCGCTTCAATCGTCAACGACTGAAGTGGTTGGATATACCGCGTTGAATATACCGTTTATATTCCCTTACATATTTTTCCAATAAGAGGCCACAATTATTGCCAATGTGACCGAAATTTTGGTTGCTATGGAACAATTTTGAAGAGAAAAGAGATTGTTGAAATGCCAAACGAATATCTTGAAATCATGAGATTGGCCAGAGTTAACCCAAGCCCTTTCAAAGCTGAAAACGCTGCATCTTGTTTAGACGATTAGGAATCTGCACTTGATCCACTATTTTTAAAGGTTGCTAAATCATAAAATTCTACTTTTTCAAGTCGAAAGTACATTAAACTAGAATTTAAATCAACAAAAGTTGTTATTGCTTACAGAAAATACAAATGTAACGGTGAGAGTTTCACCTATTGGAAAAATAATGCGAATGCCTTCGGTAAAGAAACATCAACTACTAGAAAATTGTCGGCAATTTTGTATCAATGAGGTTAGAAAGAAAGATTTGTTATTTTTATTTCGTTTTCTTCAGCCAACTAATAGAAACTTATATCTTGACACATTTGAAGCTTGCCAAAATGTAGCGAACAATGAATCAGCGTCAGAATCTGATAATGAAAGCGAATAAATTTAATTCCTTTTCGATAGTGAATACAAAAGTATGCTGCTCTAATATTATAATATTATATAGGGAAAAATTTATTATTAATAGAGTTTTCTTATGTTTCCATACTGTTTAAAACATATTTGGGTAGTTTGCTGAAAAAACGACCTAAATCTTTTTGCATAAACAATCGCTTTTAATATTGCTAAAAGACATTAATTGAAGATTTTATGCATTTAAACCATAACTTATTTTGATTTTTGTTTCCAAAATATTAAAATATTAGCTACTGAAAAAAATACTTATCAACGACGTATTATTGAGTCCATTTTTATAAACAAATTCCAGGAGAAAAACTTCCGCGAACAGCTCCTCGACAAGAAGATGCACGGCATCTTCCACAGAAATGTGGAGGATCTGTCTATGTCGTATGAGCTAACATTTGCTTTCCTTAAATCACCGAAAATGAAGAGTGACACGGAAGGTTTCATTTTGGCATGTCAAGACGGTGTCATTCACACTCTAGCATACAGTCGCCACATTATGAGCCAAGGCATTCCCGATGATATCTGCAGAGCGTGTCATGCACACCCTGAGTATCTAGGACACATACTATCTAGTTGTCCAACTCATGCGGGAACTACCTACATCCAAAGGCAAAATGCGGCACTAAGAGTGCACTCGAGGCCTGACATAGCTCTTCCTGACTTCGAGAAAAGAACCGTGTTCGGTATCGAATTTTCGGCACCAGCTGACCAAAACATCATAGCCAAGGAGAAGGAAAAGAAAGAGGGGTATAAAGATCTTCTAAGGGAGTTGCGACGGTTATACCCGGAATATTATGTTAAGCTAATCGTCCTGATCATCGGCGCTCTTGGAGGTGCCAAGTTTCACTGGTTAATAGTCTGAAAAGCATCCCTGCGTGTCAAGAAAATGCTGAGACACTTGCTTAAACCATATCTATAGATACATTTTGTAGCTCCATCATTGGTTCTCTGAACTGTTGGGCTGACTTATTTTCAAATTAATAAATAAATAAATGAATACAATGCAGAAGGCGGTCGTCCTTGGATCGCTCCATTTTAAATGGAAGATACACGTATTTTTCACCCCTCTTTACTCGAATATTCATAACTTTTCTGGAAGTAGACATAAATAAATGAAACTTGCGTGAGTTTCAGGACACAATACAGAGAATGAAACGGTGTGCACTCAGGCATGACAGAGAGAGATAAAACAGAAGAGAGACAGAAAAGTGCCGAGTCTCTGGATTTAACGTCAAGGTCAGCCCCAAAACCAGCGCTAAATCCAGACTCGACTGTAATTATTTATTTATAATAATAATAAATCATAAAAATGACAATAATAAATCGAAAATACTTGCCACATAATTAGGTCTACGTTGTGATTGTCGACGATTTTTGTATGGTCGTCTCACATTTCCCAACGTCTGGTCAATATTTGGGCTATATGCACAACTTTTATAAACATATATAGATCCAACATTAATTTACGAATCTCGCGCAACAATTTACATAGGTCAAAATTCGTGAAAATGTGTTTGACAAAAAGTTAAATGCGAATTTATCAGGCTTCCAGTGGAAAAACGAAAATTATGTAATTTGGAAAGCTCAAACTCAATGATAATATATTCCAAAATTTTTGATAATATTAGGTTGCGTTCCTTCTATCATGTGCTAAAACCCAGCCAAGTTTCAGTTATTTTCGTCTCCTCGAAAAAAAGTTGTGAATATTCGAGTAAAAAGGTCTGAAAAATTCGTATATTTTCCATTTAAATTTCTCACATTTTGCACGAATTTCTGTTTATTTATTTTTAAAGTTTTGAGGGGGGGGGTGAAAAAAATTCTTACATCACCAAAATAACGGACACACAATATATATATATATAATTAAAAACTAAAGGTTAACAACCACCGCAGGGTCCCACTGGGAGTAACTGTCATCTAATTGCAAGATATGGAATTGTATACAAATCTGGCCAATTGCCAGGGGACACCGATTTCTTTAAGATCTTCAATAAGAATGTGACGGATGACGCTCGGAAAAGCACCTTTCAGATCTAGGAATAGGCCTGCATCAATCTCGCCACTGGCAAAGCTCGAAAGAATTTCGGTTGACTGTATAGCAAGATTATCAGCGCAGGATCTTCTCTTCCTGAAACCGAACTGAGCGGGAGACAGAAGATGGTTGTGCTCAACATACCAAGAAAGTCTGTTGTAAATTAGCTTTTCCATCACCTTGAACAAGCATAAAGCCACAGCGATCAGACGAAATTTGCCTGGGGTTGATTTAGGAACGAAAAAAATAAGAAAATCATTCCAAGAGCTTGGAAAAATACCAGATAAGTAAATTTCATTGTAAATTTTAAGAAGAGTTGTCTGGACTTGTTTGGGAAGTTGTAATATGACATTGTAGTCAATTTTGTCTAAACCTGGAGAGGATTTAATTTTTAACGAAGAGAGGGCGATGGAAAACTCGGACATCGTGAAAGGGGCCTCTAAGAATTCATGGCTCTGAAAGCTCACCTGATCAGGAAATGAATCGAAGAAGGCCGTTGGTGGAAACATTTCCTCCGCTAAAGCGTGGAGGCTTCTGATTGTTTCTTCATCTCCTGAACAGGATGCATTTGCTGGTTGGGTATATTTGTTTTTAAAACATTTAATGACTCGCCAGACTCTGGAAATTGAGGCAGTTCTATCTAGTGACTCACAAAATTTTCGGAAATTGCTTCTTCGAGCAGAATTAAGTGTGCGCCTTGTTTCTGCTTCTACTCTATTCAAATTAATGTAATTTAAATCATTTCTGCATCTCCTGAAAGCAGCCAGGCCTCCTTCCTTTCTCTGATTGTCGCGTCGCAATTTTCATCCCACCAAGGAGCCTCATATTTAGTGCGACGATCTATCGATTGGGAATTAAAAACACTCTCCTGCTGGGAGATCGATTCCGTGAGGTGAGCATCAAAGGTGGACCAATCGATCAGCTTAATATTATATTTGTGAGAAAAGAATGGGACAATTGGGGTTGAGACTCCGAGGCTTGAGACCACTGGGAAGTGGCCACTGCCTAAGGAGTCGTTCCAAACACCCCAAGAGGAGAAGTTAAAGAGGTTTGGGGATACGAAGGTTAAATCAATGATTGAAGGGGAGCTACCAGGCCTAGTGCGTTAGGTGGGTTCTCCGGTATTTATGGGAATCAAATCTGTCTGGTCTAGGGCGGAGCAGAGCTCCATTCCGTTATTGCAATTGTGTAAACTTCCCCAAAGTGAGTTATGGTAATTAAAGTCCCCAGCGATAAAAACTGAGCTGGAGTTTATATTTTGAATAGAGTTAAACAATCTAGTCCACGCCTCTGATGTAATAAAGTTATCAGAGGCGGGCACTCTGTATAAAGAAACAATGAGCAGTTCACCTAAGGAAGTTCCTACTGAGATTGCAAGCGTCTCGAGTTTGTTGTCAAGACTAGGCACAGAGGTGACTCTAGAGAATGTGATTCTCCTTCTTATGGCAATAGCCAAGCCACCGCGGCTGTTTGACAGCCTATCTGCTCTGATGATGTTGAAATCTTTGATTTATTTCCAGTCAAATTTTGTTTAAGGCAATAGGAAAAAAGTTACAAATGTTTGAAAGTAAGGCTTTGCTTCAAAAACCAAAAAATTGAACCCCCTCTACTTTGATAAATAATTATCAAAATGAATTAATTTTTGGTGTGAGAAGTACTATATAACAGGACTACAATTAGGCCAATTTTTAGCCCGATCGGACAACTTTCAGTTTGGAGGTGGGTTCACTTGAGAAATTATGCCCCATATGCATTAATGAATGCAATGTTAAATAGTGAAAAAATTATGTTAATTCAGATAATTGTTTAATTTTTAAGGTGAAAAGTTTATTAAGGTCGATTCTTATCTATTATGACAGTTGCGAAAAAATCATTGAAGTTTGCAGTATTTGGTTCCAAATGTATGAAAACGTTGCTAATATTGATCTTTTGATTCTTTCGAAGGATGCACATATGTCACAAATAGATAAAGTTAGTTATCTATAAATAAAATTATTATTTTCATTCTCCACTCAAGCGGGTAATGTGGTGCGGTCAACCATTTTAATGCTAAAATCTCGAAATTCTGGAAGTCTCATCTTAATAGTTTTGGTCTCTAATTATACGCGAGAAAAAACCTCCAAATTCAATGAAATTATGCATCAGCAAAACCAGGTTGGATAACTTCGTGCAGGCAGACTTCTTTAAAAAGATAATAATTAACTACTTTAACGAACTTAAGTTCAATTATTGCCATACGTATAGGGCAAATAAGATTTCGATCCAAGTGTTCCATATTACTTTACTACAATCTACCTTATATTTCACTTCTAATTATGTGCTTCATGTTATGCGCAACACATTACCCGCTGCTCCCCTATCCCACAGTTTATACAAATTATAATATCAAGAAAAGCATATAGCAGAAAAGTGAAACAGGTTAGTATTCGATTCCTATCTAGAAAAACGCTAATGGTTATCCTCAAAGTGATGATTGATTCCGAAGGATAGTCCCTTCGACGTGGGGCATCTTCCTTGGAAGGTAACCGGCCTTTTTTGAGGGGACCTACAATTTAAGGTGGGTTTCAAACGACCAAAACACCGGTAGAAGTATATAGAAAATTTCGTATTGGTACCTGCATAGGGATCAAACCCCAGATCTCCTGCTCCTCTTCGCGCTCGTTTTCGTACGTTTAATGCGTGCATTTCGAATACGTTTTCTCAAATATCATAAATACTGTAACTTAAATCGAAAACTGTGATGTAAACTCCTGACGAACTACAGTCATCAATTGGAACTGAAATGGTTTTTCCATTTTGTTT
Organism: Andricus grossulariae; assembly: GCA_011634705.1. Lineage (NCBI taxonomy): Eukaryota > Metazoa > Arthropoda > Insecta > Hymenoptera > Cynipidae > Andricus > Andricus grossulariae. The sequence goes on along the minus strand of JAABKJ010075445.1, from coordinate 162,902,270 downwards.
CTAAAGACGGTTACTAAATTACCTGCGGCTTTGGCGATTACATTCTCATTGCGACACTCGTGCTTGGCGCTCGATAATGAGGTTATTTTCAGGTTTGTTTCAGGCGTCATTCACTCTACTCAAAATCTTTTTATAAACTATTTGTCGCCAAACTTTTTCGTCCTGGCATCCTACTCTAGCTTCCTTCACGTCCATGCATTTTTTCATGCAAGCTCTCGTGTTTCTATGGCTTCTTATGTCTATGACTTAATGTCTTATTCACAGATTCTAACCATGCTTTCGGCGGTCTACCTCTGGGCATTCTGCCATTTACTTTACCTTTATACACCTGTTAGAATATAACTTTGGTCGATATTGTAGATTTCCATTTTATGTGTGGATTTCTCTTCTCGATCCGTTACCTTCTCCGACGATAATACAGATTTCTATTAAAAATTGATATGTGATATCTTGCTAAATAAAGCGTGATTCAGAAAAATGAATTCTTCCTCTGATCTCTCTAGTAACTCAGTGGTTAGAGCACCTGACCGGAAATCCAGCGGAGTGAAAGGAGAAGATCTTTTTTCTGAATAAAATTTAATTAAGAAGGAGAAGTTTCTCAAAAACACAGAAAAAGAGGAATCCTCAAAAAAGGGGTGAAGAGGGGAATAGGGAAATGATTGTGAAGTACGTATTAAGATGATTCATTTCTAAAATAAAACCAGTATCTTTCATGTTTGCAAGAATTTAAAAACAAATTGTTACACTTATTTCTTAGTGAATTCTCTACTACGTTCGGAATCTGCTTGGTATTTTCTGTATGTGAAATATGAAATTTAATTTCTATAGAAATGGTAATGAGGTTCGTTTTGGAACTGGTATAATGTCTTTTTTTGTTATACGACTAGCTCATTCGAACTCGGAAGTATCTGAATTGCAACCCTTTGGTATAAAAGAAGGTGGAAACTAGACTGCTAGTATGTGGAGAGAAAAAAGGAGAATCATATAATGCAAATTAGAGAAAATGGAACAAGTCTGTGGTCTAATGGAGGAAGCAGCTGTTTCAGCCGTTTTTGCAACTTGCACTCGACGTACTCTGCCCATTTCCATTATCCTCTTGTATGTCGTGGTTATAAGAGAACGCGCTATTTATTGATCCTACATAGGATGCGAGTACATTTCCATTGTTGAATAACCCATAGTGACTGAAAAAAAATACAGTGAAGCCCGGATTTAGTGCCGATGTTGGGGCTAACAGTGGACCTAACTCAGAGGACTCCGAACTGTTTTGTCCACTATACGTTTACTTTACGGAGGCCCCTCCAAAACAGCTTATGCCATAATAAAGTTTACTCTATTGCGCTTTAAACAAGTCCCTAGTTGTTTATGTACAGAAATTGGTTTGGAAAATGTTCTTCGCGAAAAGATGAAAACCATGGTTTGTTCGCGTCACGCATTTGAACATGACTATGCTATATATCTCGCAAGTTACGTAGTCGAGAGTTATATTTTGGTTTAAAATGCTTGGAAAATTTCAACAAATGCAATTGAATAATAATGAGGAATGACAATCTTAAAACCTAATAATTAATAACAAATAAGCCTCAAAGATCGATGAATGGTAGTGTGGGTGTGAGGACACAGCGGGTATCCTTCATATGAAAAATCGTAACCTCAATTGCAGTTTGATGGAGAAAGTTTTCTGAGTCATCACTTTCTAAGTGATAGGGTGACCTCTATATTAAAACTAAAATCAACTGAAGTAAAAAAGTAGATTCCTCATTTTATCGATCGCCGATAATTATTTCGATTTATTTATTTTTAGTATTACTTTCAATGTAAATTGTTATTCCTTCATATGAAAACTCGTAACCTCCATTGTAGTTTTATGGAGGAAGTCTTCTTAGTCATCACTTTCTAAGTCATAGGGTGACCTCTATATTAAAATTAAAATCAACTGAAGTAAAAAAGTAGATTGGCCTGTCGTTGTGATTTCATCGTGTCCTGTGACCACCCATCTCACGGTTGTGAGACGTGGCCATGAGTGAGATTTACCGCGGACCCTGCGGTGGTTGTTTAATCTTATTTTTTAATTACACACACACACACACATATAAATGATAACAATTTCGTTCTTAAAGTGGAAACAGATCAAATGCGTAAGATAAAAATGATCAGAGATATTTTGTTTAGTCTGTGAATTTTTATATTCCAAGATATTTGTTTAAGAATAATCTTTTGTACAGTTCAGTATTTTGTTTAACACCTTACTAAACTTGATTAGAAATATTGTTTGGGCATGATAAATCACGTCCTTACACTTTTTGTCTTACAAAAAATGGGGTTTTCTGCTTACAAATAAAAAGAGTGCTTTTTACATAATCTTCATACTGAATTGACATAACTAACTCCTGAAACTAATTATCAACGTACAACTAGCCGATAAAAAGGATGTTCTGTAGATTTTGGTAATGTTCTTTTTAATTTAACTGTCATGTATTATCATGTATTTATCATGTATTTTACTCATGTGTACATACATTGTACAACATTGAGAATAATGCTTATATTGGCACTAAAATTACGTAACCTATAATCTAATGGTCAATTTTTTTCAAACCTTTCTCACATTATGACGGCTTTAAGGTCCATCGATTTTCTTTTTCCTCTTACACATTGAAAAAGAAGATCACATGAATAAATTGTTTTGAAAAAATGATTCGCTTAAGACATAAATCACAAAAAAAATTAAGAAAAAAAAAATTAACTAAAATTGAAAAATTAAATTAAGTTTAGTCATAAAGTTCGAAATATTATTCGGGGTCGCTGCTATATTCAAAACGTAAACCAATGTGATCGATCTTCCGGTTGACCAGTTGCAAAATCGAGGCTTGTAAAAAAAATCTCTCGATAAGAGAGGCATGTGTCGCGTGCCGCTTTTACACTGTGCTAATCTATTATCGATAATGTAGTGACTTCATCAAATTTCCCTATAACCCATTACAATAGATTTTTTTATTTTATCAATAAAAATTTTCATGAAAATTATTGACAGATTTGCTACACAAGTTCGATTTCAAAATTCCAGACCTGTTTCAGTATCTTCCAGGACAATTTTGTTTGTCATTCCAGTCCCTCAAACATTAAAGAGAAATCGCACACAATGAAACTTGTTAAACTCAAATTTTCACTATTTTGAAGAATAAAAACGTGATAATAATTACTTCTCTCATGAAGAATTAAAGTATAGTCGAAATTCCTTAATAGACCACAATAGAACTGAATTAAAACGAGAAATCTAAACAAAAAAATACGACAAAAAAGTTCATTAATCAGAAAGTAATCTTTAAAAAAGAATCTAAAACTTTTAAATATAAGATTTATAATTCTAAGCTCCTTTTAAATTTTAAATATTTATAATTGTAATTCTTTTTAATCACGATAACTCTCAAACTCTAATTCTCGTTAAATTCGAAAATTCATCAATTCCAATAAAATTAATACCCGTGTGGACATTGCCAACTGTTTGCCCAGTTACAAGTTTGGCCCCAACTTGGAAAATTATTTTATGGCTACAACAGGGTTAATATCTTAAATCTATTTCAAATTTTTTCGAAAAATCGAACATTCAGAATTTTGATCCCACAAAAATAAATATAAAATCAAGAAGTCCATTTATAGGAAAAACTAAGCAAGATACAGAGAAAGATGAATTCATCAAAATTATGCATCCAAAAAAGATCTGCAAATTTGTTATAAATTACTTTTTGATAGGACGCGTAGTTTTTATTTTATTTGTAAAAAACGACATTAGGAATAAATGAAATTGAATTATTGGACAAACGACACAAGCTACAAAAAAATAGTACAACAAAAGTTGTTAGCCCAAAAAGGAACTGACAAATTCGTACTCATTATTTTTGATAGAATGCGTGTCTTTTGTTTCAATCGTGAAAAATAACATTAAAACCAAAGAAATTAAATTTTTGGACAAACGACGCAAGAGACAAAAAAAATCAGAGGGCCCAAGTTGTTTAACAAAAAAAGATCTATAAATTTGCCATAAGCTCTAGTTATAAAAATACATTGGAAATAAACAAATTCAATTCTGCAAAAACGACACAAGCTACAATAACTTTCTATTATGCAAAAATTTTACGGCCCTTGCGGTTGTAGTGATTGTATGTAAATCGATTACTGATGTTTTACTATAGCCTAGGTTGTATAAGCTAGCCTGTGTATACTGAAATGTGAAGATTATTATTCAACAAAATACCATGAATTTTTTACTGAAATTATGAATCTTTAACCAGAAAAATGAATTTTCAACTAATTTGTTCGAATACCAGAGGAGCTAGAGACATTTTTTTCACAACTATGAAAAAGTTGTGTTTCACAACTTTAATAATCAATATTTCAAAAAAATATTTATTATCGACCATGTAGACAAAAAACATTAACATCATATTATTTGCAATGATTCACTGGTCGCAAAACATGGCATCAATTGATAACGAATAGTTTAATTTTCAATTAAAAAAACATTATTTCTAAAAACAAAATGTAAAACTGATATTTCAACCAAAAAAGATTCTAAATTTGAATAAAAAATAGTTGAATTCAACAAAAAAAGATGAATTTTCAACCAAAACAAATCAATTGTCAACCGAGAAGATGCATATTTGAATACTAGCATTCAAAAAATTCAACCAATCAGATGAAATGTTTTTCAAAAAAGATTGATTTTGTCCAAAAACTATTCATTTTTATGGTATGAGTTGATGTAGGGTTAACAAATTTGAGAACTTCATGAATTTTGTTTAAAATACTTCTGATATGATACGTCATCTTCCAGCGCTCAGAAATTATACCCCTACTAGTGGACATTCGATGTGAAATTTCATAATCTTTCTGAAAGATTTTTTTAAATAATCCTCTAGCGTCATTTCAGAATACGCTAGCCGTGTAAAAAATTTCAGACAGAAGTATAATATTCCTCGTAAAATATTTTCGTAGAGGAATAAAGCAAATATTTTTTATCTATTTCTGTAAAAGAATAGCTGGGTCATTGACGAAATATTGAAGCCTCGTGAACAATAATACATTGACTCTATACTGTAATTATTAGTTACATGTAAGATTTTGTTCCTACTTCGGATCACAAACACTATGATTTATAGTTTGATATTTTCATGGTGTATTATATAACCTTTCGTGATTTGGGAACTATTCCACATTTGGCTAAAACTTTATCCTGTATATTTTATAAGTTAAAAATTCAACTATTTGGTAGAAAATTCATGCATTTTGTTGAAAAGTCATCTGCTTTGTAGAAAATTCAACTATTAGGTTGAAAAACATTCGACTTTTTAGCTTGAAAATTTTATATTTATGACTTACGTTTAGAATACTTTCTCCAAAGTGTCGTACGCATGCCAATGACGTCATGCTAAAATACTCAATTCAACCAAATTTTCATCAAAATACATGAAATTCCTAATTAATTTTTAACAAAAAAAGAAAACGAATATTCATATTCATAAAATATTTAAATTTCAACCAAAAAACACAAATTTTTAATAAAATTCATAAATTTTTATCTAGAAAAGATAATTTTCAATAAAAAATATAAATTTTCAACCAAAAATG